>CM057006.1:88465627-88895627 GCA_029891345.1 Dryococelus australis | reverse complement strand
TCCGCAGAGGCCTGCCAAATTGCGCAAGGATGGAATGCAAGAGAGAAAAGTTAGGTATCCAATATTGCTGCTGGCGGCTTTGGGTGGTGGGAGGGGGGGGGGGGTGCCAAGGTAAAAGAAAATGGATAATTCCAAGGGAAAAAGGGAAATTCTGGCATACTGACTGCCAAACTGGCCACCCCCAACAGGAATGACAGAGCAGAAAGTTCTGCACGACATCATCCAAGATGGTCGCCACCAGTCTGCCAGTCCGGCTGCAGGCTGTACTTGCGCATGAAAGATCTTTTCGCATCTACTTGGTCAGACATGTTCAGTATCTCTGACTTGGGTTCAGTGTTTGATTGCTTGGATAGGATTTTACAGAGAAGTGGAGTGAGAAAGTGTGTGTATGTAGTGTGAGCTGGTGTGCGGAGATTTGAGATTGAGGCTAAACAGGATTTCTGGCCAGTCAGAGGTGAGGGTGTTGGTTTGGTTTTAAGGTCTGTGGGTAGGAGACCAAATTTAAGTGCTTCAATACCTAGTTAGCTGAGTTTTATGAGCTTCTAGTCATGCAGTTGTGCTTTTTTTTTTTTGCAATATCTTTTAAGATTGGTGTTGGCTTGTGCTAGAAGAAGAGAGTTGATTAGAATGAGCAATTTAAGGTTTGATTGTGGGTAAGAGCTGTGATATTTCGCCAGTGAATTGTACTGTTCATGCAGGAGTTGTGTCAATGCAAATAAGTGTTGATGTGCTAGTTTTTTTAGCCAGTGTCTAGGCTTGGGTTGGCACAGCTGTAAGCTGCAATTTCATAGTTAAGGCTCTCGGATATAGGCCTAAACCGAGGTATGTTGACAAAAAAAAGTGTGCGCTGTAGCAGATGAAAGTTTGTGGACCCAGAAACCACCGCCTGATGATGTTGGCCTAACCAGCGAACATTGTGAGTGCACATCCGTGGGGAAGATGTGTTCATCCAACTGTTGTGTGTGTGTGTGTGTGCATGGTTGCATGCTTGTTTGTGCATGTGTGTATATGGTGTATGTGTGGTGTGTATGGTGCATGTGTTGTGTGTGTGGTGTGTGTGTGTGCGTTCACGCACGCATGTCGCGCGTAGTCTGAAATGTAGTGGAAAAGGTCTGATCGTGAGAAGTCAGATATCGTCTCGGGGGACCCACGAGCACGTGACATCATCTTGTTCGTGCGGACACACACCAGTGGAAAGCCCGCTTTACACGCCAACGAGAGGGGAAGTGGTTACCTACAGCAACAAGTGTGGCGACCTAGTGTACTCTCTCTCACCATTCTTTCTGTCTCTCTCAGCCACACACCTTCCTTCCTCACCTCACATGCCTATAAGAGGGAAAGTTGTTGTCTAGTAAAAAATAAAGCACATTCTCTCTCTCTCTCTTGGCCACATCCGCTTTGCTTGCCTTCACACGCCGGCCTTGAGCAAATGTGTGCCTGGCGAACATAATTCGATCAAGATGATGCATCGCTCAAAATAGTTGCACCTATCATCACGGGTATTTCAAAGCAATTGGTTTTGCCAGAAAATGTTACGCAAAATATTTTAATGAGGAATTAATATTTGCAAAGATGTTTTATTTTGTTATTAAAGGTAGTTTTTTCCTGTAAGTTTGGCGGTCATTGTATCTGGTGTAAAATTAATATGATTTTAAAACATAATATTTATTTAACTCAAAGGGCAGCATTTTCGAGAATAAAATTATATGTCCAAAGTCCAGAAGCATATACTTACTTCCCCGTGTCGCCAAAAAATGTTTCAACATCGAGTGACTTGTATTACAAGTGTCAAGTTAATTTTCTGTAACTTCTTGCGGAGAAATCAGTGGTTTTATATTGATTTACTTTAGTAGACATGCGTCTTTTGAATAAACTGATAAAATGTAAGGGCCTATTTGACACCTTTTGCCGTCTAATGGGTAGGTAAGCACCAAGCAGAGTGCAGTGTAACTCGCAACAGGGAAAATCTGAGGACATGGTTTGGAATGATTAATTACTAAAGACGGTGAAGAAATCAATTATAATCACTATATTTATTCATTTCGTTCTCAAAATTACATGTTTTCTTTGTGGTAAAATATAATTCATTACTTTAAAAGATAAGACATTTGCCATGGGTGCCAACAAGTAGTGACGCGAGGAGGGGTAATCTTCTCGCCGCCAACCTTCCTCCACCAACCGCTGTGAACACATTGCCTGGTTGATATCTTCTCCGGGTGCTCTTAGCTGAACGAGTGCTGGAGGGACATTCAAAATTTGTCTTGCATGCTGCATGCTGTCTCATATTATTTTCGTTTTTAGAGGGTTTGAAAGTTTTAGTTCATCTTGAATTTGATGTCGGACTACAATAATTATATACAATATTTTGAGATGTTATTTTCTTTATTTAAACTAGTCTAGGTGAAATGTTTTTTAATGTATTATTTACAATAGTACTTTTTCTAAAATCCCCATTTTTATTCTGTTTATTAGCTAAACTTTGTTTACAGATAATGTACAGTTCTTACTATACTCAATATAAAGTTTTATAAGTTTAGAAGTTTTATTTTATTGATGTACATGTCAGAAACTGCATCTACTGAAATCCCGCATGTATGGACATTTTTCAGCAGTCCCCTGAATAATGATAGATATAGAGTCGACTGTACACATATTGTGTTGGTCGCAAGGCCAACTTAGTATGGCCGGTTAGAGAGGGCTTTAACCTCAATGCCTGATTATGTAGGGATGTCAAACAATATAAGCAAAATCCGAATTACAATCCTAATGTCATCAAAGGGTGCTCACATGTCCCAGGCTAGCTCATTAGGGGTTCTAACCTTCATGTTGGGTTTTTCTCGTTACAGATAGTGTAGGTTGTGAGCATTCTGGTTAAAGGGATGACTTGGGGATTGTAACCCCTAGATTTAATTTTACTTTGAAAATTCTGCTTGACACAGTACGCGCATGGGTGACGGTGGTGGCCTCCAAATTTAATGCGAAAGCCAGTATCGCGGGAACCATACCAACAAGGCACTACTCTCGTGGCGGCAGGATGATGCCAGTGTACAAAGTGGGACGTGTGGGCTTACTTGTTGGCACAAAGTCTGGAGTCTCACACACACACTGTAATGGGTTGACGCTTTACCTGCTGTTCACGACACAGTGGTCCCTTTCTCTCCTCCTCCTGTCTCGCTTGGCGGCCGGCTGTGGGACAGCGGCCAACTCTGACTGCGGTGGGAGAGAGCTCTGGCTGCTCGCCGCTATTGTGTTATGTGAAGAGAAGTGGTAATGTAAGGTTCAGGAAGGGGAAAGGGCTAATACCTCAGTACGTTGTTACTAAGAAGAACTATTAATAAATGTTTTAGAGGAATATGGCCTACTGCTCTAGTAGGTGGAGTAAAGTAAAAGGAAAATCACCTTCTGTGACTCAGGAATTAAATGATTAATTTCTTGTTCCAGATTTCTTAATGACTGCTTCAGTCGTAGTTTTGTCCATACCCAAGTGTTTGTAGCATAAGGCCAAATTAAAAGAACAGTTGTGAAAACTACATAAAACAAAGCCAGGTATGGTTGTGGCCCTAACGTTTGCTCCTAAGAGAACAACTGGATCCTGTGTGATCCGCCGTATAGCTCCACTCCCACTATTCACTAGCCAGGACACAACTATAGAGCTGGAACCGCACATGGATAGTCGAACCCTTAAGTGTTGTGAGTTCCTAGTGAAGGGCTCCCCCAAAGATTAGCCACTGCATTACAGTTTGCATTAACTTGGCCAAACTCGGAATAAAGCTAGATTGTTGTGTGTCTGCCTTTTGGGCGAGATGGACGTAGACAGCATTATTTTACAAGTGCAACACAAGATAACTCAGTTCAGTTCACAAATACAACAGCATTGAAAAGGGACAAAAGATTTCTAAACTCTAAGTAACAAGGACCGTCAAATATATTTGGAATACGTTTTACTACAAAACGTATTAAATGACAAAGCAATGTTATAAACACATGGGCTGCACTCTTCTAATAAAATAAAATATTTGATACCTAATTATTTTACTTTTAACTCAGGGAATTAAAACACAAAAGGCCAGGTGAAGGCAACCTGGTAAAATACGTGATGTGTTTTGTAATAGAATGAATTGGGTGGTCTGGAAGGGACATGTCGTCGTGTCCTACAATATCTGATTCGAACAAGGATGAAGAGGTATTGAGGGAGAGATTAGGATGACACTTTTACGCATATTTGATGGGCACTTAACTTTGCCCCATCTTGAACGCAATGTTCAACCCTTTGGGCAAGTCATCATTCCAAACAATACCGAAGAGGCTGGACACGTGGCTACAGGTATTACAGACACGTCAGTCCAGTTTGTACTGTTTACCCAGATTCTCCGAGGAACGTCATGTCAGCACCCCCAAAGTGAGATTGTACTGCCGGACTGCGACACCGCTCCGTCCAACGTAGGCCACTATGGCACACTGAAGGAGGGCAACACGCATTCTACTTCCACCCTGGCTGCATCAGCGATAACGGTGCCCAGTAGATGACACCCAACAGACAGCAGCCACTGAGTTCAGAGAGAGGAGCTTATCTTTTTCCTCTTCCCTGGTCTTCTCTGGTCCAGAGAAGAATTATTATAAAAAGGCTGGCGCTGCCAGTAAAAGACAGTCTCTTCTTCTCCACTGCTCACGATTGGGCCGGTGGTTCGCGCTTAGCTTGTACACCTGCAGATTCCACCGCTCTTCGTGGACCAGAATCAGCTACCACTTAAAGACAACCCCTCAAGAAGCCACTTGTGCAGCAGCCACAGACCCCTGTACTTCTGGAAGACTGGACCTTCAACATCTCCCAAAGACATCGACTCCTTCCTTACCACCCCATGGTATTGACCCCAGTAGGTAATGGTTGAAGTCAGTTCTCTTCAGGATCCTGCCTTACCAGATGTTAAAGGCAATACTACCCATCTGGTATTCACCACCAGGAGATAATTAGGTTAGAGTTGTCAGTTACTTACCTATCAGATATTGCCTTATTCCCAGCCAGATTAGAACCAGGTCGCCTTCACCTGGAAATACGTACTTAACTTCTGTGTCATAGCAAGTTTGTGTAGGAGGTAATAAAGGGCCACAGTGTATATACTCAGTCAATATAACACGTGATTCAAACCTATTCTGTCTGTGCTAATTTATTGAGTATCACTGCGTCATCTCTTACGTAATTTCAAGCAGTCAAAGTGAAACCGGCAGAGCTTTTAAGCTAAATACCTACACATTATACTGCCATCTGAGCTCTGCCACTGGGTAGAATTCGGTCAAGCCACAACCATTAGCAACTCCTCCACCAGGTGAATCAGTGAATCAGTTTATTCCCTACTCTGCCACCGCTGAATGGGAGCTGGAATTAACTCTGACCATCTGAACGCCTGTGGATACCACATCTGAGTATTGTGTTGTGCGACTTGAACCAACCTGCTGCTCTGTCCACCACTCTCTATAGGGCTGGATGAAAGGAGCATGAGGTTACCTCTTGCCTATACAACAGCGATTACTGAGAAGTACAAATTATGTAACTGAGGCACGGGCTCTACTTTCGCGAGGCAATAGTTTGCATCCTTTATTTCGTATGCCATACACCCAGAAGGGATGTGCACAGAGAAGTTGAGAAGGGCAGCTTACGCTTCCGGAACAAGTTTGCCTTGCAACCCTTCTCCTACGCAGGGCAGAGTTTATCACCACCTGCACTACTGAGAGGCCTTCCCCCTCCCTCTGCCCCTATTTCCGCCATTGATCAAGACACCTGGGTAGCCTCACCTGTTGGTAGAGGCAATACTATGGGGAGAAGAGCCACCAGTGGGCCTTGCCTGCCCTTGGTTTGGGGTCAACCAGCAGACAACCTGTCTCAGACTGTGGTAACCCCAGCAACACTTCACATCCCAAGGAGAAGGCCGGCAAACAGCAGTCTGCACTTCACCAGTTGCAGTCGCCTTGGAGGATCTTCAAGACCCCGGGTAATCTATTGACTAATGACAAGCCCATTCGCAGTGTTGTGACAGTGGCTGTTCACTTTGTACTGACAAGGCAGACGACAAGACCAGTCTTGTATACCGGTCGGGCACCTCAAAAAATTATGGCCTCCTTTCTCCCATATGTTTCTCGTGGTTCTGGCATCATGGATTACAGCTGTAAAATTGACACGACAAAAGCCGTTTCCGTGAAACTTACATCGCTAAGTTTTGTGTGGCACTTAACCGCTGGTGATCACACTGTTTAATATGAAAACATAAACAAAAATGTACATCAGGAGGACAATTCATAAATTGATTGGTAGCAAAATCGAAAGATTAACTTTACACATATAATTCAGTATATATGTAGCAGATTCTTCATGGCATTTGTTCAAGGGCTGATTCATACCTATGTATATTTTATTTTTTATTTCTAACAAAGAATTTTGGTGATGACGAAAATAAATACTGTTAAGTATATATAACACTGATGAATTTTTTTTTGTGGACTGTAATAATTACGCACTAAACATTCGCGCTGAATTTCTAAACACTGCCAACTGTACTCATGTTCTGTGCTTTGTGGTTAGGTTCTTGACATGTAGCAAATACAACATTTACAACTACAGTATGGAGCGGGGGGGGGGGGGGGTGATTGCAGTCAGCTGCTTATGTTGCAAAACCAGTTTAAGAAGGCCAAAAATAGTAACTGTTTTTGATCATGCCCAGAAGTTGGAAAATTATTATTATTATTATTTTTAATTTTATAAACTTACCAAAGTGCAAAACTGTGATGTAAACATTGAATGGATGGGAAAAGACATGTGCTTAAACACTTCCGTGCAGTATGCACAGCGATTTAGTGATTGTTGAAGCCATAAAAAAAATAAAGACAACTGCATTGGAAGCAAATTTGCGTAGTTTTCATATTTCGTAGAAAAGAAAAACAAATACGTTTCTGCCATTTCTTTGTGGAACATCGACGCGTGCCGGTTAAGTCTGACTGACACGTTTGTTGAGGATTTTTCCGCTAGACCAAAAACAGGGGGTGGTTTACTCTGGTTCTACGGTACAAGGTGAAGGGTGTTGGCTATTACTTACTTATTCCGTCATTTTGGGTGTTGCGGTTTAAGAGGGTTTCACCCAATAGCGGCGAGCTTGGTCTACTCCGAACCAGCAATTCCAGATGTAGGCTTCGCGGCTCCAGATGTTGGGGTTTGCCCAGCGGTATCTGGTCTCTGTTCGGTTTAGCAACCCTCTTACCACCGGGTGGCATGAAGGGTGAATGCGAATGCACGGTGACAAGAAGATTACTGGTACCGAAGCAGGCGCTACTGCTTGTCGTCTAAGTTGGGCAGCGGGGTCCCGTTCCGCCTGACTGTCCTGCATAGGATGAGGTAATACTATCCATGTTTTGATAGTAGTGTGAGCCAGGTATCGCTCTCTAGCCTCTTGACACTCCTCACCTTGTAAGGCATAGGGCACACTGGTCTGACAGCCTACGCAGTGCACTTAAACAGGATGGTAAGTAAAGTGTAACCCAATAGGGACTTGCCGCCATGAGCTCGATAGGAGTCCCCACTGACCCCCACGCATGCAGGCTGATCAGGGATGTGGAGCCTTGTAGACCACCAAGCCTCTACTGGTTGTACGTTCGCACCGCGTTGGACGGCAACTCCCAGGCTAAGGTCACTTCACCACTAACTTAGTGCTCAAAGTGAGAGATAACCTGAGCTTGTAGCCGCTCCCTGCACGAAGGAGTTTCTAGTGGTTGGGGCGTTCCTATTTCTCCCCACTAGTACTGACTTTGTGCTCGGGGGTTGGGAAGAAACAGGTAGCGGTCTAATGTGGATGTCAGTACTCTGGGTTCCTGTTGGTGGTGCATGTCATATTCTGTTCCTGACTGTCACACAGACAAGTACCCTGTAAATGAGAAGCAGAAGGGTTGTGAACAATGGGTGTTTATTGGAGATGCAATAAACATGTAACCTGTGCTACCTCCTATCAGACCATGGAGAGCTGAAGGTAACTGCGGTTCCAGGTGTAGGCAACCTGGTTTTAGTAAAATGAGGACTAACTGGTTCTAGACGAATGCAAAAGTATTTCAAGTTAAACTGGCTAACAAAAGGGTGTCTGGAGGAGACAAAGTGATGTTAAGTATATGTGTACGTGTTCAATGGATATTAAACGCGTGGTGAGTTACCACTGTTACCACTGGGGGTGTACTCGAAGCTTCTGAAGTTCCCACAGGTCCCTGCACTGAATTAGTGCTCTGGGATGTCACAAGAGAGTTTGTGAAGAATGAACTGCCTGAACCCGGCAGTGTCCGGTCTTATATTGGTGAAGTTTGTTGGCTGCCAGTGCGGGTTGTGGGGAGGGCGAGCATTCTGCCCTGGTTGGCGTGGAAGTCTAAAACCTGTGGTCAGCGTTTTTGCTTCGTGTCTGTTGGAGGCGCTCAGCTTTGCTCGTTAGCCGTCGTCGTGTTGGCTCTCAGCCGCGCTAGGGGGAGGGGGGGTCTGCCGAGTTGCGTATCCTTTAGGTGAATAGAATCCGCTCATAAGTCCCTGATGCCTAGTAGAGTATTCGGCTGAGAATTCATGTAGAAAATTCTCCTTCCTTTTACAGTGATGGAAGTAGGAACATTTACCGATGAGTCGTAATCGTTGTTAATTAGCATGTTGAGCGGCACGCGTCAAGGTTTTTACTATGTCATGAGAATTTTATATTTTATCAGTAATAAAATGATTTACTAGTATTTTGTAGTTAGGCTGTGGATGTGTGTTGGTTTAATATTGAACTGAACAGGATATAATTAAATATATTGCTATCTACATTTTACCAAAAGCTCTATGTGGTTGATGTAAAATTCTTGTAAAACTCATAACACTTGTTCTCGGGCAGTTTTAAATGTCTTGATAAATTACAAAATTTATCGCAAAAATATTGTGACGTGACATTGTATGTTACAAGACAAATGTGTCCTCTTAAAGTCGTTCTCTTATCCTTATCGTAAAATATTTTTGTATGTTTTACACATAAATATTTACTGTTTAAAAGAATTAATAAAAAATTCAATTTAGTTTGAGTATAATTGTTACAAAAACAACCGATTTGTGTTGTAATAATAATGCAAGCATTATTTTGCTACAAAATTATTTGATGAAATGAAAATAACCTTTTGAGATAATGGTGAAATTTGATTGACAATCAATTCATTTTATATTCCGTATAAGTGGGGCTCTAACTATACTGTAGTCATTTATAGATGTTTGTAGCAGCTTGCTAGTTGCCGTTACTTTTTAAGTTAAGATACCTTGCTATCACAAATGCACTATAATATTGGTCCATTCAATTTGGTTATACAGTGAAACCTTGTTAATAAAAGTCATGCGCTTTAATTCAAAGTTCTCGTTAATACAGATGTCTTCTTTTCCCTTGGAGCAAAGTAGGAATTTAGTGTAAATTTGTGTGCTTTGGTAATATTTATTACTTATTATTACAATGTAATGTAAAGTTCATGGTAAAAATAAGTCCTGCTTGCTGGTGAGAATACCTTATTTTCCAGTATGCTGAATCACAGAGTTTACTTATAAATTTTTGAGATGTTTTATAATAATTTAACACAGTTCGACGCATGACGCCTTTTCTGCTCATATTTATTTAATTTCTACTCCTCACTGCAAGTCGCTTAGCCGCACATTTCAAATGAGTTTGATTGGCAGTACAACCTACTTGACGTCAAGAACTTTACTGTTTACCCAACGGTAAAAGAAAGACGCACGGTGCCGCCCGAAGAATTGTCCGGTTCACCGGCCGAGCTGCCGAGACTATGCATTGTCACCTAGTACTGTAGCGCACCACAGGGTGGCACTACTAGTACCACGCCAAGATATGCAGCACCTGGAGTCAGAGCCGACCGGTGACGTCCTGCACCCAAAGGATCTAACGCCGCTACCCCCTCTCCACCTGTTCAAGGGTGAGCCAGGAAAAGTATAAATACTGGGGCCTGGCCCTTGGAACTCCAGTTTGTCCAGTTCCTTCACCTCACTCTTGGTGCCGAAGGAACCATCAGCTCTGCCGTGTCTTCACTGAGCTCTTGGTGCCGAAGTCCAGGTCTTGATAACCCCACTTTGCCTACAAAGATTACCAGCCGTTTGAGTCGTCGAACACTGAGACACTTTCCGATCCCTTCAGGACAACATAGTAGCGCTAGCTAAAACTGAGTTGTATTCATAGTCATTTTACCTACCTACCATGTCATCCTAGGAACAGGTAGACTTCACCTGTCTTAATGTCGTTAGCTTCTGCCTTAAGCTCTTGTTGTTGGGAAATAGTGCAACTCTTCTTTGTTTATTTCTATACCGAAATAAACAGTTTTCATTCCACTTAAGGATATCATTCCCACAGCGTGAGGACCCTACCTACATGTCATCTGTCTCACTGAGGGACACAGGTGATAGGGAATTTTATTCTTACCGCCAACACTCTCCAATATAAAACCACACCATCTTGAATTGCCACCCTTTTCATGCACCCTGGTGTATAGAACAGTAGAGCCCAGACACTAGTTACTCATCCACTTGGGAAAAGCTTTTCAGTCTGGGGTTTGCTCTTTCCACTGCACTTCTGGTGCCGGAAGCAGTACTTCTCAGAGTCTGAGAAGACTGTTCCTTAAAGGGAACTAACCCCTTGTACTGGGACCATCAGCCAGTGATACCAGACTCTCATTATCCACCGCACTCCTGGTGCCGGGTACTGAGATAGGCAGACAGCACTGGGTTGCAGTAAACAGTACGTGAAAGTTGGTCTCGTTAGGACCACCACGTTGCCTGCTCCAATGCCACGAGGTTTGATTGTAGTAATTAATTCCTAATGCCTTTCTCCTGTCAAAGTGGTATCAGTAAGAGGGAGCTTAACCCCATCTCCAACGGACTTGAGTGTCTCAGTTCCCTGGATCAAGGAGAAGCCCTCTGCACCTAGAGAAACCATTCTCATCAGCCTACGAACCAGCTCTCTTCACACCACCCACCTAGCTTGAATGTGTTTTACACCCAGTATTTCTGGCCTACCTAAGTGGATGAGACACGTCTCACGGCCAAGCTTACCTGTGGTTTTAGGGGACTCCGCTAAGTCAGCCTACCCTGATGTCAACCAGTACCCACGAATGCCTGCAGACCAGTACATCATATTCAGGGACCAACCCCAGTGCACCACATTCCGAACCACAGCAGGTGTAGCAGGTTAAGCATTTCCCAGGTATCCCTGAGCTAGTGGTCCCACCAAACCGCAAAATCGTACTAGCTGTATCAGATTTCGTGCCCTATTGGAAAGCCACACGTCCAGTCCTGTGCTCTGGTTGGGTTCCAGTTCTGCGCAAGGACTATAGATCCTATCTCATCTCGGGTGCGTCAGCCCCTAGCACCCATTAAAACATGCGAGGACATGACGTACCTCTTTTTTACCCACAGGGTGTCACACATCAACGTATTAATACAAACCTTTTATTACAAACTGCAAAATTAAGGTACGTGGAGGTTTTTATAAAATATGTTTCACTGTATTGTAAACTCTGCTTTTCCCAGCTAGCTATACTTGCGTAAATGGTCTACTGATAAGCAGAGTAGTGAATGAGAACCACACCACATGTCGAAGGATGTGCAGTGATTAAAAGTGCAATGCTCTGTACAGGTGTGAGCGTGAAGGGGAAAACGTCAGCTAGTCACAGCTCTTCCTCTGTGGACCTGGGCATCTTTGTGAAGAGTGTCCTGCATGGTGGGGCGGCATCCCGGGACGGCCGTCTGAAAACGAATGACCAGCTGCTCAATGTCAATGGCATTTCGTTGCTCGGCCAGTCCAACTCCGATGCCATGGAGACATTAAGGTGGGTGGAGTTTCCAATTGTGCATTTTGTCATTTTAAGCTGCCACCAAAATGTGGTTGTGTTATAATATTGGAACAGCGTAAGGTCACATCATCCACTATAGGCTTAAGATAGTTCGACGTATGCCACACTGCTGCGCAGCACTCTTGTGCACCCTATGGGTCGACTTCGCCCCATCAGCGAGCGCTGAGAGCATTTGGGGCAAGTCTAAAGCAGCATACATTTATTCCAGTGGCTACAGGGTTGATTCCACGCATTGGGCAACTACAGACACGAGAATAATTAACATGTTTAATTATGGAAATTGTACTGTCCGCCCAGAATACAGTTTGCGGTTGCCAACCCGAGACTAGAGATTGTTTTACCAGACGAGCCGGAGACAATGAGGACCAGTGACGTCATCACCTCGAGAAGAGGCAGTAAACTTGTTATCAGCCTTCACAAAGGGTGATAAGAAGAGTGTGATGCTGTCGCTATCCTGAGATGATCTACCCATGCGCTAGAAGGCTACCAACCCCCACACCCGTGTGACAGCCATGAAGCTGAGAGGTTAGAGGGCTCTCCTGGGCTTGCATAAGGTCTCTACCTCTCCTAGCCTGAAGAAGGCCGGCCTTCCTCTCCAGCAGCTTGCGAAGGCTCTCCTCCAACAGCTTGCAAAGGCTCCTCCAGAATCTCCTGCACCTAACCCACAGAACGTGGAGAAAACCTGGAGGGAAGAACCAGAGGTAACTTGGTCGTCCTCACCCTGCACTTTTTAACCCAAGTCACTCCTGGACTTCCGCGGTAGCAGGGGTCGCGACGTCCCTTCTAGACAACCACCCCTCAAGTCTCTAGTTTGCTGTAAATTACAACAACTAGTTAATTTTGAAGCTAGTTTTGTTGGAGTAAATTTTTTTTATTCAAGTTCGCCTTCACTTGACGTTACTTAAATAAATTATTTATTTATTATTTTAGACTTTTTTTCATCATTTGTAATTTCAGTCTTATTCTTTGTAAGTGTGGTTTCATTTATTTGTCTCTAAATCAACGTAGCATTACCGCAGAAGAAGGCCGAGTGGGCTGTGAACCCCTCGGGTATCCGGAGCTTGCAGTCTGAATAAGACTGGGACTCTGGGGGCATCAACACTAGCCTGTCACATCTCTCGGCCACTGCCTCAGAGTGACTGTGCAAGACACTCCCACGAGGACTGCACCTTGATGGCTAGGAAAAGAGAGAGCCCATTTCATGAGTTGGTGAATGGGAAGAGCTGTACCTAGTAAGAAATTATTATTTGCATTGTAATATCAGATTGGTTAATTAATTAATTTGAATGACTAAAAAGGAAAGTGGTTCGAATAGCCAAAATCGTCGCGAAGAGCTCGACGAGCCCTACAGAGGGAATTATCCCAATTAAGGTGTGTGCAAGTCGACTCTCCTCCGAGATTGCACCCCCTCCACCTCTACCGGAAGTCAGTGTTAACAATTCCAGTAGGATAACTCCCTACATAACCTGCGAACACAAGACATATTTGGATTCAGTGTCAGTCATCTGTTGGCTGTGGCTGAACTATGAACGCGTTAGTTATTTGCACCCTCCTACACCAAAACCTATTGCGAAGCAACCAGCGCCATCACCATCCAGTAGCACTATTGTACCGACGTGTAAGATCCGAATGGCAGCCAGGAAGGTTTTTATTATCGGCATACCCCCCACAATTATACAAAAACCCCGGATAGCATCTCCCCCTCACAACTCTGTTCCCACTCTTAAGCCTATGAGGCCAACATCCTATATGTGTCCCGGTAGCGAGCAAGAAGCCGAGTAATGAACTATCTGGGATGACATCAGAATAATCCCCATTCCATTGTTATTTACATCCCAATTTTCATTGTTTGTTATTTCTCCCTTTGACATCTGACATCCCGTATTTTGACGGTCTTCACGGTAAACAAAAGGTCATGCTCCCTGGGAGGGAGACGTTTTTGATTAAGCTCACCCTATGTTTTGTATCCTCTCCAGCCAATTGCATCCCTTTTTCCTTACCCCGTTATAATCCCCAACGTGAGCAGTCCCCGACCCGCCAGGTGAAAACCCTCATCAGAAAGGTATCCACTGCCGACTAACGTAAGGGTAGAAAAGGTCCACTATGTGTTTACTCTATTGAGTATATCGAAGTCTGTCTTCAGACTACAAGTCTGCCTAAGACACCCCTCTCACTTCTTTTTTGTAGATGAAATCCTTGACTGATAAAGATTTTCATTTTGCAGGCTAGGCGTATTCAACACAAAAATGGAAGTACAGCTAGGCATCTATTATACGAGCCCTCACTATTCCCGAGCATGGCCTAGTAAATTTGCTGTAATCGTTCAATTGTTGGAGACTGATTTTGACCCCACAAAGACACAAAAATTGTGTAAAAAATGTGTTTTCTGGCATTAAATCTGTTTTTTATTGTGCGTGGTTGATTCCATAAATTTTTGGATCTTGATTGGTACCAGATTTTAAAAATTGGTTCTCGGTTCTAGATTATTTTTCCTGTATTTAACTACAAGTATAATTTTCAGATGACATATTACTAAGTTTTAGGTTTGACGTGTGAGGCTTTCTGACAAATACCTAAACAACTTTGCCTCGTCAGTACGTGCCTCCATGTTGCCCTGGGCAGGGTTTGAACCATAACTACCAATTACCAGAGAGCTTACAGGATATGCTCCTTGTCGCGGGGGCTATACCAGACACGTCAGCTTGTACGTTCGCCCATTGTCAGAAATCACGCCAACCACCCCAAAGTGTGAAAGAGCCAAAGGCCAAGTGGCCAAGACCGCATTCCAAGGTCGCCCGAGTTCTAGAGCATGCCGAGGGATGGTGCCCTTACTCAGCTCCGCCAGGAGGGGGAGCTACAGCTCATTATATTGTCCGCACCCTCAGATGAGAGCAGGCCGGCAGAATATGGCTGCGCACTGCAGAGAAACAGCAGTTGTTCTCCAGCTCTTCTAAGAGCAATACATCTCCTACAGTTCGCTCCCCTACCTTGTGTGTTGGAGCGCTCTGCCGACTTCGTCTACCAGACCTTTCAGAAACTCTTCAACAGCAACCCCCGAATAAGCCTTCAACACAGATTTTGCCTTACCTACCCTTCTGGTAACAGCAACACCATTACCGTTGTGGTAGTGGCAACCACAACTCACTGCTCTTCTGGTAGTGCTCCCCGCAAGTCCCTTCTGGACAACAGTATCAGAGTTACTCAGTCAGTTGTTTTATAATTACCTAGCCGCATCTACTTTGTCCAGGTTAGAACCAGGTCCCCTTCACCTTTCTTATGTAGGATACTTCTGTTCAACTCGTGGATAGTTATGAGGTAGTGCGAGCCACTGTGTTCATTCCTCATGGAATAAATATGTCTCTTTAACGTCTGCATATTCATGACTAAGGGTGACTGTGTTGTTCCTCTTTATACATCCACCTATCAGAGTGAAGCAGGAGACTGCACACTTTGTTTAAACCAGTTTTCCGAACCTAGGGTGTAGAACTGCATGTGCTCTTCACTGGGACGCACGTACATCACAAATCTGCTTAACGGCCACCCGTACTGTGCACCTAGTGTACAGTAAGGTAGAGCAACAACCATTAGAAAGACAATCCACAAGGAGGCTAGACAACCAGCCCAGCCTGCACTCCATCCACCACGCTGAACTGTTGCCGGAGGGAGTACTAACTATCCTGGTCCTCGGGGTCTGGCTGCCTTTGGACCCACACCCACAGTCGTTTGTCGGACGCCTCAGACGTCTCCTACCACCACACCACTGTGTCACCGGTTGGGTGTAAGAGGTAGGGCGGGTGAGAGGGGAAGCGGTTGTGGGGTCCTTATATTCTCTCTCTCTCTCTCTCTCTCTCTCTCTCTCATGCTGCGTTCTGCTCGAATTGCTGTATCCTCTCCCAGCGTCGCTGCATTGTTCCTCCACTTGCACACCTGGAGAGAGGGCATTTGGTAGAGAACATGAAGCATTTAATAAAACTAATCATATTGATGTACATATAATGTTCAACAGTTTCTTTAATACGAAACAGCGTTAATATTTAGTACTGTGTGTTTCCAATACAGCAAGATTACAGATACAGTAAAACTCTGTTAAGACGTTTCTGAAGGGCCTGAAAAAATAATGCTTAATAACAAGGAAAACATATTAAAAGGGTCCAGTTACATATGTGCAGATACACAATGAGAACAATTATTCAACTTATTAAGCAGGAAAATTTCTTAAGTGGGAACTTCTTAACAGGGTTACACTGTATTTATATAC
The DNA here is from genome assembly GCA_029891345.1 of Dryococelus australis. Taxonomy (NCBI): domain Eukaryota; kingdom Metazoa; phylum Arthropoda; class Insecta; order Phasmatodea; family Phasmatidae; genus Dryococelus; species Dryococelus australis. The sequence continues at coordinate 88,879,480 of CM057006.1, read as the reverse complement.
TATTAATATGAAATACTAGCAGAAACAACATACTCGTTCATAATACCATTTGGCTACAGATGAGTATGTTTCATAGGAGCATGACATGGTGAGAAAAGTGGACATCTGAGAGCCCTACCGGTCTGGCTCGTAACTGTAGTCCATGTGGACTAGGGATTGAATGGTTCTGGTTCTTAAAAATTTTGTTGTTTGGCCCCAGTTTTTCTGTCAAGTGTGTGTCTGAAATTTCTTAAAAATTATGTACATCCCATTTTTAACTAATAAATATTTAAGAGTTTTTTTAAGTTTGATGTTGATTTCGACTATTTTTTTTATTTGTTTATTTGCACTCTAAATAGCAAAATACTGCCACAGCTCAGAAGCTGTTGTTTGCTTTTTATATCTGAAAATTAAAGTAATATCTCATCTACAATAGAGAACTACATTTTCAATACCAACACCATAGTATTCATATTAATGGGAATATTACTTGTAAATACAAAGTACTCAGTGTTTTATTTATGTCATAAATGCTTTACCAAATACAGTAAATTGTTTCTACTTATTGTGTATCAAAAGTTTGTGGATGCCACTTTGTCGTGATTGACCTCTCAAGTAGAGTTTTTAAAAAATGGTAGTGATGCTAGTCTCGATTGAACAGGAAATCTTATGCACAGTACACATACAAGGATTCAGTGACATATGTGGCAGTTTCTTTTAGCTCATGGTTGATGGACATGTTACAGTGCAAAATAGTGTTTGAATAATGTGTGTTAATTTTGTGGCAAATAAATTTAACATTTTAATAATTATTATATATAATAGGATTTTGATGGGAGCCTTGTCAGTAGATTGACACATGCCACTTTCTACCTTATGATAAACTACGACGATGACTCATCCAGCCATGAATTTTTACGTCACCAGAAAAAGTGTCAAAACAGAGATGGTCATTCACGAGTGCATATATGATCGTCCTTGTTGTGGAGGGCGATTACAGACACATGAAATATGACATTGTGCAAGCTGTCAGATAACACACCAGCATCCCCAAAGGGCCATAAAGCATGCCAAAGTCACCGAGCGAACTTCTGGCACAAAGCATTCAGAGCACATCCAAAGCAGCCCAAAATTGAGCAGCAGGCACAGAGGGTGATTACCCCTACCCAGTCTCACTCAGAGACGTCACGCGTGCGACATCACACCTCCCACTCCAGTCCAGGCATGGACATGCTGAGCGCACTATAAGTATCTGTGCACGGCCCTCAGACGACAGTTATCATCGCCAGTAGCTAGCTCCATCACCTCGTGCTGCAGCTCTCTAATGCTAGCCAAGTCCTCACAATCCATTACAAGAACTCCAGAGTCCTCAACATCGTCTTCAGGACCTACCAGAGGCTGCTACCACCAGCTACCAGAAGCTCTCCATCTGTATGTAAGCTTACAGAAGTCTGCACAACACTTTCTCCGTTGCCGACCCTTCTGGTTTGACGACTACAATTGCCTTATGGTAGTGGTAACCACATCCCACTGCCCTTCTGGTAAGTGAACTCCGAAGTCCCTTCTGGATACCAAGTTAGTGTTTGTTAGATTGAGTTGTTTTCATAGCCATCTAGCATTTGTCTACCTTGTGCAGTCTAGGAGCAGGTCACGTTCACATGTTTTACTGTACTTTAACTTCCGTTTACTAATTGCTTGATTAGGAGGTAGTACAGGCACCACATTTATTCTTACCAGAATAAATACGTATGTTAAACATAACCTACGAGTATTCAATCTAGAGAGTTTTTGTACCGCTTCTAAAGAACATTACGATTGACATGAGTAAGCAGAAGGCAAGGATATTTACCACCAACTGATTGCGGACCATAGAGTAGGACTGCGAGCTCCCCTTCAGGGATGCCCATACGTTACCACACATCCATTAGAAAGGCCACCCTTTCTGTGTACCTCAGTGTACAGAAAGGTAGAGCCCTAAGTTCTAGCAATACAATCCAAAAGTGGTTAGACAGTCAACCCAAGTTGTACTTCGCCACTGCACCGAACTGTGCCGGACGGAGTACTCGCTTTGTCCTGGAGGTCTGGCCTCTGTTGTAACCCACACCCAACAGTTGTTGGGAGGTGACGATAGCAATCCGCACTCCAGGTTCATCGCGCTTTGGTGCTGAACCGTAGGAATTTGCACCCAACTGTAAGCCTACATTCTCCTTACTGTACACTGGCAAAGCACCAGTACACTGACTGTAACTTCAAGTTATATACCCAGCGTACCTGACCTAGCATAAGCAAAACCACCCCGACAGTGACGTAGTCGCTGACCAGAGTGTGTCACCCTTCAAGCCTTTTATAAATTAAATCAAGGAACAGAGAATACAATTTCACTTTTTGGTTCCAGTTTTTAAGGCTGAGAACTGATAACCGGAACAGACTCATCCCTAATTTAGACGTCATTTTATTACACCAAACTGGTATCCACATATGTTACTCGATAATGTGTTAGTTTTCTTTTAGTGCATCCTGGCAAGGCTGATGTTTACAGATGTAGTAACAATGCAAGAGTATAAATGTAGCAACTTTATTTTATTCAAAAACTGGGAAGTGAAATAAAGTAATGTTACACATTAATATGGAAATGAAATTAAGGTAAACTGTCCCAAAGATTGGATATCCCAGTAGTCAGCAAACCACGTCAACTGAATTTTCTTGGATATTTCTGCACACATAACAGTGGATGCAAACAAAAAAATACATGGTAACCTAATCTAGTGGTACCGAAAAATTGTGCAGTGAAAGAGCAATTTATAGAAACTGCCAACAATGTAAATTTGTTTATTTTTAATATTCTTAATCTAAAATCATGTCAAAAATGTGTAGTATATCTATTTAACAGTGTACAGTATTTGTGGTTTTATTTGCACAAAATTCACCTTCCCCCTTTTTACTCTCTGAAAAAACATTTTCGAAGCATGGTTTAAATGGTTTAGTATACGAGAATCAAAAGTGTTTTTGAACAAATAGATGATCTGATAAAGGAATCTAAAATTTTCTAACCTTTCCATCCCTAATTTTTTAATGATGATATGCATATAAATGTTATGCTTATTAATGATGTTTCATATAAGCCTTATTTAAAATAATCAATTTGCACTGCAACTACTACAATAACTAATAAAGAAAGAAGTTGTGTATTTTTGATACATTTGTCAGAGATGCTTAGTTTTTTCATTAATTTGATTATGTGAATCTTCGTGTTTTTTTTTTAAATAGAGGAAGGATTGTTCTCTCATGTTTTCTACAGGGAATAAGATAATGTGGATGATGATGAAGTTATCATAATTTATTGTAATTATGGCTTTTTCTCTCATATACATAACATTTCGTGTACTGACAAGCATGGTGTGAAGACCTTAGCAGAGTGTGTGGCCTGGCTGTGTTACAGGCAAGCCATGCTGCACACAGAGGGCCCCATACCAGGCGTCATCACGCTGGCGGTGGCACGGAGGGCGACCCCATCTGGCCGCGACTCTGCCTCCAGCATCCTCTCTGGCTCCTCAGGTCTGCCACTATGTTCACTTGCACCAACTGTTTATTATGTTCCTCATGTTCACACTTTACTGCAGACATTACGTTATGACTAAATATTTTAGACCTTGATGTGTGTCATCTTTTCAGCTTATTTAAATCAACTTCATCTCATCAGTGTAAACCTTCCTGCTGCACCAAACGGAGTTTCATTGACAGTACACACTTCCAGATGCCAAGAAATTATACTGTTTACCCAACGGTAAAAGATGCATGCTCATATCCCGATGAATAAATAATTTACCAGCCAAGCTGTTGAAAGGACAATTCAAGGTCACAGAGTACTATAGCACGCCGAGAGATGGCACTAGTAGTATTAATTGTCAGTGTATGTAACAGCTGGAACTTTGGCTGGCTTGTGAGGTCACATGCCCACACATGCCACCACTCCCCGCCACCCGGACAAGGGGGAGCCGGAGGAGTATGCTCCTTCACTGCACTCTGGGTGCTGAAGGAACCATTAGCATCAACTCGCTTCACCATCTCATGTGCTGGGGCTCTCTTCTGCTACCCAGGTCTTCCAGATCTTTGCCCAAGCCTTCGTAGACGTCTCTGCACCTCGCATACTACCATCAGAAGCTCCCTTTATTTATGTCGTCCAACACTTAATTCTTTTGTTCCCTTCAGGAAATTCAGGTCCCTTCAGAACAACAGGTAGCATTAGTTAAGTCGAGTTGTTCTGATAACCTTCTAACCTTCCTACCTTTGCCAGTTTAGATCCAGGTCACCTTCACCTGTTTACCATAGCCAGCTTCAGTTCAACCCTTGTTTGATAGGAGTTAGTACAAACCACCCTGTTTATTGCTTGTATGCTTTCTAGTAGACATCAGGTCCGCCAAGGGACAACATGAGCCTGTGAAATATTTTTTAAAACCAGTTTTCCAAACCTAGTGCAGGACCGCGAGTTTGCCTTCAGGAAACTCGTACGTCAGAACATGTACATTAGATGGCTACCCGTTCTATACATTCTGGTGTATAGAAAGGTACAGCCACAGCCACTAGTAATTCAAACCACTTGGCGGCTAGACAATAAGTCCAGGTTATACTCCGTCCACAGCACTTCGGGTGCTGCAGGGAGTATCTTTTTGGGTCTGATGGCCTGGCTTCTTTGGGCCCACACACCCAAATGTTGTGATCGTCAGCATTTGTGAAACCCGATGCTTAGTGTCCGCCATGCTTCTGGCACCGGACACTGGGTAAAGGGGCAGCTCTGGTTTGTCAATTGAGATATGCGGAAGTACACCTAGATAGAGACAAACGTTGCTTGCTCTACCTTTCGTGAGGCTGGTTGTAGAAATCATTTTCCTTATACCCTACTCCTGCGTGAGTGGTATTAGAAAGAGATATAAAAAGGTTGCTACCACCACCTAAGTACTGTTACAATTTCTGTCCTGAAATTCAGTGGGCTAAAACAAGTTTGTTAAGGAATGGAGGTCTGAAATAAATAAAGGAAGTAATTATAATTTCCTAATTGTGACACATGTCGCTTTCTAAAGTCTGATCTGAGACATTGTCCATGTGGTTTTGGTTGCGCTAGGTTAGGCGTGCTAGGTCACGGTTACAGGTTACTGTCGGAATACTGGGGCCTTGGTTTATGTGAAGTAGGTCGAGTTGGCCTGTGGCTTGACAAAGTCTGGGACTGCGAGCATACCTACCTTACTTGGTCAGGCTTCCTTACTTTGCCCACCTACTCGTAACCTGTTTTTCAAATTGGAGGGGTGGTTGGGTACCACTGGGGTTGGCCCTAAGCCCTGGTGTCTTACTGCTTCTGTTTACTGCTGTAATGCTGAGTTCTGCACTAGGCGGACTGGCGGCTTGTCGACGTGTGGTGCGAGTAGGAAGTACACTTCTTGAATAAACAACACTCGGATAGGAACAATATGTATTTATTATGTATTAATAAACAAAGTGACACGTACTTTCCCCTACCAAGCAAAATCGTGGTCGGAAGTAACCTATGGTAAAACAGGTGGAGGAAATCTGCTTCTAATCTAACTTGGTATAGAATGACTTTGACTGCTATAAAAACAACTCAGTCGTAACTACTCTTAACTCGGGATGTCTAGGAGATATTTTACAATGGACCCACTACCAGAAGGGCAGTGGTGGTACTTGCCACTTACGAGCATGTAGTGGCGACTGTTGATCCAGGATGGTCAGCAGCGGAATGTGGTAGTGTTGTTGAGCAGGCTTCTGGTGTTGAAGACTTCTGGTAGCTGCTGGTGCTTAGTCTTTTGGAGCTTCTGGTAGGAAGTGGTAGAAGTCTCTGGTCATTTGTGGCGGCAGCCACTAGTGGTCGCTGAAGAACTGGAAGCTCTTGGTGAGGATTGTGAGGCCTAGATCAGTAGAGAGCCCCAGCACAGAAGTGTTGAGGCGAGCTACAGGAGATGAACTGGCGTCTTCGGCCGCGCACTGCCATATATTGCGCACTCGGTCGGACCATGCCTGGCCTGGAGTGGGAGGTGTGACGTTGCTCCATGTTGTCTGCCTGGAGCGAGCGGGGTGGGAGAACTACCCTTGCGCTCGGCTATGTGGCCTCGGGTGCTCGGTGGCGCTCGGCCATCCTCGGAAGGCCTGGCGACACTCTGTTTAGCAGGTGCTTCGGGGAGGATGATGTGTTCCACGGCCACTTGGAACAATGCTTGTTTCATGTGCTAGGATCACCCACTAGGATTGGAGCGATCCTGTGTGCACTCATTAATAACATATTGGGTTCGACCCTTCCTCAGGGTACATAGAAGCTAGCAGTGAGTAGTGAGTGGAAGTTGTGTCTGGTATATCAGGAAAATACCACGTGTCTGTAACTGTCCCTGCACTGGAACAATCTTGTACCCATCTATGATTATGGTTCCTGGGTAGATGTAACATGTTTGGATGAGCCACAGTCATATTTAATATAACTCATATATGATATAAGCAGCACACGTCAATTCGCCCCTCCCCTCCTGCTACCCCTGTGCCACGTAGGCTCATCTGTCATAGTAAAAGGTGGAATAGGGGATAGCAGAACTAATCACCTCTCTATGGAAGATCTGGAAGGTCTAAGTATGATGGAGCCTTGAAAAAAAATTTTCACGTTAAGTATGCAGACCCTCTAACTCTGGGTCGGTTTGTATCTGTCTTTGCAGGCCTTCTGTGTGCTGTGGGCGCTCGTAATCATGTCGTGTCAGTCAGGGCAGAAACCCTAGTTCTGTCTCACTGTTTCTTTCTCTCCTTCATCCGGCTAGCCGGTGTCTCTGCTCTGCTAATGTGTTTACTCCCCTGTGGTGTGGGCTTAATGTCAAGGTTTACTCTCTCTCCAATTCTTTTTGAAGTTCTTATACCTTCATGGCTGGGAAGGTACTTCCGTCCGACACGAGACATGGAGAGTGCTGATTGTCTTCCAGGAGATTGATTGCAGCTCTTCTGCTGCGTATTAATTTCTAGCGGGGTTCGTTCCTGTCTTGCGGGTCAAGGTTTGTCCATGTTGAGGGTAGTTGCTTGGGTACCGTCTAGTGGAAGAGTTGTTGTGGTTTGGAGAGGAATCAAACCCCAGGGTGAGTTTGATTGTGATCGTCTCCCTCCCAGGGAGTGTAAATCTTACTCACAATGAAGGCTGCCAATATATGAGACTCCAGCTGTCCCAACAAATGGAGTAATTGACTAAATTGCAGTGTGCAGCGGCGAATATGGTAGTAAAATGGAAGTGGTTCGTACTCCGACAGATAGTTCTTACTGAAAATCCTGTTCGCTACCTGAATGTACGAGGAAGTTGACCTAGTAGGTTTACAAGTGGGTACGAAGTTAGGTTGCGGGGAAGTAATCCGGAATCTTGGGGTGGTTTTGGTAGGTATAGCGATTTTGATCACATTCCCTGCTGCTGTACGGGTAGTACATGTTACGCATGGCTTAGCGTCGATAACTGGGGCAGGGGTAGACAGCTTTGCTACTGGTATGGGGTTAGTTGGATTGTAGTAGCTCATGTACTTGTAGCTGGGCCACAGCCAGCATATGCATAGTTTGGAGTCTAGTTCTGATTTGTGTTCACATACTATAAATGGCGAGATGGGTCGTGGTGCTGGGGCCTTGACTTAAGGTATGGAAGACGCAGGTGCAATGTCGTGAGGGGAGTCAACTAGCAAGTTGCTGTCTGGCTGTGATAATTCTCGCTGAATGGCTCGTCATGTCTGACGGCGATTTCTACTAGGTAGTCCTCCTCATTTCCTATTCATCTGAATAGCTTTGGTAGGATATACCAATTAAAAAATCTAAGATAAATATACTGTACTCGTTCCGAAAGAGGCTTTATAAATAATTTTTATTTACTCATTGCACTCTTCCCCTTAGCTGCCGGAGTTCAGTCCTACTGAAAGTCTCTTGTTCAGACACTCCCGAGGCACTGAATGGAAGAAATAGCAAGCTATAGTTGGAGTGAAGCTGCCAACAAGCGTGGGCGTACCGGACACTCCCAGGAATCCCAGTATGTCTTTTCAGACTGCCGCCTTCTTCAGACCCTGTGATCCTGAGGGGTTTGGCACACTCATACTTAGTCTGCAGTGAGAAATTTAGTTATGTTAATAAGCCCATTTGTAAACACTTTCACTTATATATTAAATGAGAAAGGGTAAGTAAAAACTAATTCAACAAGTATAAAATTTTGGCGTAGCATTTTATTAACGCTAAAGAATGAATCCTGGTTTTTGTATAATCTAAAGTCTTAAATTAAATTACTTATTTGCCTAAGGTGAAGGCAAACCTGAACTGGAAACTATACACAACAATCTGCTCTTAGAAAAAGTAGCAATTTACAGCGAGTTACTTTTCTAAGGTGGTTGCCCAGAGGGGACATCGCGATGGTCTGCTACTACGGAGTCAACTATAAGACTTTGGGTAAAGGGTGTAGGGTGAGGACGTCAAGGTTAATTCCGGTGAGCCTTATGCAAGCTGCTAGAGCAGGAGCTGCTGGAAAATTTTTCAAGCTGTTGGAGCCTTTGCAAGCTGCTGGAGCTGGATGGTTGGCCTTCTTCAAGCTGGGATAGGAGGAGGTCTTTCCCAGACCTAGGAGAGCTCTCAAACCGTTGTGTACGGCGGACCGACGAACTCTGGCAAGAACAATTTCTATATTCCTCATATAGTCAAAATCTGAGCTTCATGGCTCTCATAGGGGTGCGGGCGATGCTAGCTTTTCACCGCAGGGGCTGATTATCTCAGGGTGGCCGGCGCCGCTGCACATTCCGTGGGTTGAGGCTGACGACAGGTGTACTACCTCTGCTCGAGGCTGTGCTGCTGTGGCTGGCATCGCTGGGCGCAGGGGTGTTGCGATCCTGTGGTGACTCTTATAACTTCCTTATCGGCTGTTGGCTGGTCCGTGGCTTGTCTGGTAAAACAATTTTTGTCGCTAGGATGGCGACCACATGTCGAAGTTTGGGCGGTCAGTACAATTTAAATAATTAACCCTGTTATTTATTTTCTGTGTCTGTAATTGTCCAGCTCGTGGATCCATCCTGTATCCAATTATGTATGCCACTTCAAACTTGCCCCCCTCTCCAAGTGTCTCAGTGCTTGCTGATGGGGCGAAGTCGGCCCGTAGAATGTGCAGTCGCGCTGGGCAGCAGTGTGGCATGTGTCAATCGGCCACACCCTGAAGCGACGTAGACCCATCTCAAGTGAGACCACTTTTACTCCAGGTTTTGGGAGTGGCTCCGCACCCAATCATAGTATTCTGGTTGTCGCTCTGAGCTTGCGCCACTTGTTTGGCTTGCGCGGCCAGCTGGAGTTGTAGTGGCCTGTATCTGCTGGGCGGCATCTGGTACTGTCACTCGGTTACGGTCTCTCTCTCTCTCTCTCTCTCTCTCTCTCTCTCTCTCTCTCTCTCTCTCTCTCTCTCCTCTCTCTCTCTCTCTCTCTCTCTCTCTCTCTCTCTCTCTCTCTCTCTCTCTCTCTCTCTCTCTCTCTCTCTCTCTCTCTCTCTCTCTCTCTCTCTCTCTCTCTCTCTCTCTCTCTCTCTCTCTCTCTCTCTCTCTCTCTCTCTCTCTCTCTCTCTCTCTCTCTCTCTCTCTCTCTCTCTCTCTCTCTCTCTCTCCTCTCTCTCTCTCTCTCTCTCTCTCTCTCTCTCTCTCTCTCTCTCTCTCTCTCTCTCTCTCCTCTCTCTCTCTCTCTCTCTCTCCTCCTCTCTCTCTCTCTCTCTCTCTCTCTCTCTCTCTCTCTCTCTCTCTCCAGGGGCTAACGGTGGCGTGGTGTTTGGAATCATCGGACGGCTTCCATTCATTCTTCGCTTTCAGAACTGGGATAAGAGTTTGAGGAAGGGGTTGTATGGGAGCAGGTCAGTTTAGTGTCGAACCCTAGCCTTCCTAGATTGAGGGCATTTAACATACCATGAAACTGAGTTACTTTGAACAGCATGTAGGTAATGCAAAACAATATTATGTTTGTAAGGTTTAGCATTTATTTATCTCTGTCCTCGAGATAAAAGTGTAGCTAACGAAAGTAAAGAAAATCCCACGCGCAAGGATTAGCAAAGGGGGAAGTTTGCTGTGGCGCCTGTGGGACAATTTTAACTGGTCTGTTTACCAGCCAGCGCAGTCACACAGTAAACAATTTACGTGTAAAAAAATGTGAGTTTTTTACTCTTAAAAAAAATCATTACTTCCCAGAGGGCACTGGGGGGTTCCCCGTACACGTAAATAAATAGAGCAAAGAAGACAAACGCCCTTGCATAAACATTCCTAAACAGTCACAGAATAACCAATGGGACATATGAACATAGACGTACCATTTGTACGTTAGTTAGTTTTTTTTCTAGGGTAACCATTCATTTGGTGTGACACTGTTATGTTACATTACATACTTCATTTTTCATTTTACATGTTCGTTAAGGTATTCTACTGCCTATTTAGAGTACTTAACTTGTAATTGGCACGCATGTAATTAACACTTTCTCAGTCTCCTATATCTCTTACATAGCTTTTGTGCAATTTTAGGCAATTGCCCAGTTTCAATTACAATAAATTGAAAAGATGCTTTCACATCACAGGAAGTTTCATGAGTTTAATGAGACGGTTACTTTGACAGTTCAAAAGTACTTCTTATATCCTAAATATTACGTAATAATCCACGCGCTCTCTCTACATTTGTGAAAACCTACCAGTATTTTAAAAGTTGTCATGTGATCGTGTGAATTAGTGTTTCAGGTTACTTATATCGTACTTGGTTTCATTTGGCAGACGTTTGCATTTTTTTATAACCATAATTTTCACATAAAGGAACATACACGGCTCGAGGTTGTTACGCCAGTGTCCGCCATTTTGTCTGTCTGAACTGTTACTTTACATAAAATACCTTAGTTCCCTTTCTTGGTACATGTTTCTACTATTATTTCCTAATTCACATTTCTTTATTTACTGGTTTTATTTACACCCTGGGAAATTTGTCTCATTTTATCTCTACGTGTGGCACAACTTACTTTGATATTTATGCCACTTTGTTTTGTGTGTCTTACTGGGTAAGAACAACTGGTCTCCTAACTTAGCTAATAAATAGGGTATTATCTGTCTCTATCTGAGCCTTAATTTATCTCTGCCATGCTACCGGTGGGAATATGATAGATAGCTTGTACTTCTTTTCTTTTTTTTTTTCTGTAAACATCACTCATGATGACATCACATCGAGCTCATCTTACCGGAAATGACATTTCTCTTACAAAGTTCCCCATTACAGAGAATTATAAATTTCCTTTTCCCAACTTACTTTTGAGGGGTCATTTATGTACGCTTTCGCTGCGCTATTAACACAATTACTCTCATCTTAGCCTCTAATATTTGTGTACATTTAATTTGTTGATTCTTTTACCTTTATCTCTTTTACCTGGTAGCATTACGCTGGCGCTATTAGCACCTTTGCATTGTAATGGCCGGAATTTCCTGGGTGGTAGATACGGCATGCTCACAGTAAGTTTTCTCCTCATGCTCTGATTGGAAGTTTACATTGTTTAATAAAACAATGTTGCCCAGTGTCAGATTTTTTGGAATGGTGAGGGTTACGTAGCATGTGTTCTTGAGCCTGCTGATAGGCTTCGTATACGAGTATCTCATTTCCTATCTATGTTAACAAAATTTATTGACACTACGTTAAGTGCGCCGTGCTAAATTTCAACGTAAAGCAATGTTATATTATTTTATTATCTATATATTTGACGCATGCTAACATGCTGGGCAGCGCACATGTGCTCTGTACAGGCAACTTCGCCCCATCTCGAGCCAAGGAGAGTTTGGGACAAGCTAGTAACAGTGGCAAGATAATTTCATGTATCCAGCAAGAAGACTCCGTGCATTGACACCCGCATATGTAAAAGTAATTAACGCGTTTAATTATGAAATGTTTGGCCCGCCTGAAATCCTGCATGTCCCTTAAATAAATAAAATATTTTTGACGTACCACTACCCTGCATTTAGCTGTGGAAGAAGTTCCAGTAAACCCACGAGATAGCAGCACTTCTGCAACCTTGTGATGTCACATTCCGCTAGTCTCAGAAAGATATGTTTTAATTTGTCGTCGCCTCCACGTGGGGAGATAAGAAATGAGCTGTGCCGTCGCAACCCTGATAAACCTACCCCTGTGCTAGAAGGCGACTCTGCCCTGCATCCCCGGATGATCGCTGATCAAGGGATTTTTTCGTATATAAGGAAGTCCTCTAGCACGCTCCAGCACTCCCTGGTCTGTGGAAGACCACTCTCCTCAGCCTGCAACACGGCTCAACCTCCAGAAACCTGTGACACGGCTCAGCTCCAGAAGCCTGCAACACGACTTCAATCCACCTCTGCAAACTGCGAAGACTGCACCATCCCTGCAACTTGGATAAGGCTCGTCCACCACTGTACCAGCTGACACTGAGGGCAGCACACCTCCAGAGGTAATCTCACTTCCTGCATCTTTTACCCCAGTCAACTTCAATGACTCCGCGGTAGCAGGTCGTCGTGCCTCAGTTTACCCTCTGGATAATCCCTGTAAATTGGAAGATGCTATGAAATTGCGTAATTCAGCGTAGAATAATTTTTGCATATATTTTATTTATTAATTGCCAGGCTCACCTTCACCTGGGTCAGTAGTTAACAAATTTAATTACTATTTTTAGCTAGTTAATTATTCTTGTATTGATTTGCCAGGACTGTCCCCCCTTTCTTGAGTAACGTAATAAAGCTTACGTGATTTGAAATTGTCGCTTATCATAGTTTTAACTTTAGCTCCTGGGTCATTAGCAAATTTTGTGACAAGTGCAATTATTCAACCCCGCTGGAGACTAGCCGTGAGGTGCACCGAACTCTACAGGGACGGAGCTTCATAAAGCCTCAGTCTGCACAAGACATGCCGCAGCTCCTTGGTTTCAGGTTTCCCGTGATGTACCAATACCGGACTTCATGTCTGCACGTCATGGCCTTGGGTGTGACTGCACAAGTCACGCCCCCCAGACTGCATGTCTGCAGAAAGGTCAGGGGACAAGACAGATGCATAATAAAGGTGGATTTCAGTGCAGTAGACGACGTAGAGAATGCAGTACTTTAGAGAGAGCTCTCAAAACAAACCCCACTAGCAAAATTACCAGCGAGGTCGAACCTCCCCCGATGGAACCTGAGTTCGTACCCCGGCCAAACTCGCTCCTCCTACCTTCCACACAAGAGTCCCGATACAACTATTTACTAGGTGCTTGTTGGCCAGAATGCAACCCAGAGGGGACACACCATACCCAAGCTGAGACTTTGTCACCGGTAGCAAGCGTTATCCCAACTGATGTAGCTCTGGAGAAGGCTCCAACTAATTCTTGCTTAATGAAGTTGACTTCGAGGAAAATCATCTGGGTTCAACTCCAGCCTAAGGTCGTCCCCAAACCTTGTGTAAACCCCTCCCCTGCCAACTGTATTCCCACACACCAACCGACGAGGCCTCTGCGTATAGCCCCTGTATCTCCGGCCAGATCACCCATCACCACCATCACCCTCATTTAAACACTCTTTTTATTATTTTACCACTCATACACCCAGGGACAGCTGCCATCTTGCCTGTTGGCAACTCTTGTAGTGAGAAAGATTGAGCTCTCTGGGCGGGAAACAATCTCAGTTCACCTCACTCTGGGTTTGACTCCCCTCTCTTACGATGAACCAGGAAGGGTGGTCCGCGTACTAACCTCTATCACCCAGAAAGCAAAGAGGAGTACGCATCATATTTTACGTGAGCACTTGGGGGAGTAGGGTCAATCAAACATCAACTTTCCAGTTGGTTTGGGGATTGTTGCTACATTAATTCCTCCGCTTCAACTTTGGCAAACGGGGGATCATAGTTTTATAATAAATAAGACATTCAAAATTCTTTATATTTATGTGACGTGTGTTCATTGGCGGGAGGAAGTCTACAGTTAGCAAAGCAGTTATTAGCGTAGGTCCTCGGTTCCTGGCTACGCTATCTGAATTCTTAACCTTAGAAATTCTTAAGCTAATATTTACATGTTTCTTCCAAGTATGCGGTTCTGCATATTCGTGGCAACATTGCTCATCGCACTGCCTAACTAGTTAGGTTAGGATTTTTGGAACGTTTTTCGTCACCTATCTTCCCTACTAGTCTATCTGATACAAGTGCTTGCTCTCTTGTCTTTTTCTTCTTGTCTACTCTATCACTCCCTACTACATTGCTCTAGCTAAATGTCCTAGTGAGGTGTGTAGTAGTAAATTCTGGCATCCGCCAGGTATTCGCTCAGGTGATGCAGGTTCAGGTCGATGGGGCTTGTAGAGGCGTCGCTTCAGCGGTTGTACTCTCTTGTGTTGTGTTGCATTCTAGTAGTAGTGGCGGGCCATCAGAAAGTTGTTGGTATCCTTCCTGATGTCTTCTTGTTGCACCCCGGGATGTGGCTCGTGCGTATCGCATATGACAGGGGCCACTCGAGGAATTATGCCAGTTGCAGGCGGTGGCTCTGAGACAGTGGCCTGGGTGCTATGGTTGTCTGCTGGTGTTGTGACCCTCATAGCTGCAGATAGACTCATTCTTTCTCGAGCTGCTCGTGTGATTGCTGTGCTGTACTCGTGGGCACTTTCCGCTCCAGGTGGCGAAGGGGCTGCTATGGCATCACCGACGCTCTTGAGTGTCCGGGGGACTATTTTAACAGTTCGTACTATGCACAGTTCCCGTTTCGTTGGCTCTCCAGCCACTTTTTCCTTGTCGACTGCGTCGGTCGCCTGGTTGACCTACATAGCAGCTATTTCCATGGACCGCAGTGGACTCTCTCCAGTCTCTCATTCACCTTCTTATTTTGTGCCATTGGTTGGAAAGGATGGGAAGGGTAGCAGGTTTGTGACCTCATGTCCCTATCCTGGAACACATTCACACCCTCAGGTGGGGGAGTTGCCAGGACTAATCCTAGGGATAACGGGTATGTCGCCTCGTCCAAGTCAGCCTCCGGGGGAGTGCGTCTTCCTGTTCAGGAATGAAGGCTAGGGGGACACGTTTGCAGTTTGGCAGGGTGTCTCACGATCTTCCTGTTTTTTGGCAGCCAGGGGGGGAGCGAGGGAAGACTGCGTTTGATTCTCAGCATCCTCGGAGGTTGCTGGAGGCTCACTGGCATCCTCTATAACACTACTTAAGCGTTGCCTTCTTACTTCGATTCTATCTGCTTGGCCATGGCACGACCTTTCGGTTAGGACTGCTGACTCCCTTATTTTCATCTTTAATCAAGCTTGGAGGCCCCATTCACCCCATAGTAAAAGGCTTCCTAAGGTGCGAAGAACCTCCACTAGGGATCTAGGGATTGCAAACCCTTGGTTTTGCAGTCACCTACATCAACCTCCAGCAGTCTGCTGTCGTCAACAAAGCCAGTTCAGAACGCTTCACCATCTGTATGCATCCAAGGCACCCACCAGCCCTCGCCATGCCAGGGAAAGAGTCTCCAGCCGTGTTAACACCAGCTGCAGCCCAGCATACCACCAGGTAAAAGTGTGATCAAGGCTCAGCGTGCTCACAGGGCCTTGACAGTGGTTCTAGACTTTGTATCCTTTCAACAAGACCTGTCCTATACACTGGCCATGCACCAGTAAAACATGAAAGGTGCCCAATGAATATTGTGATTCTGGCATCACGAGTTAAAACTATTAAAGTGACTAAGACGTCATCTTCTTACATTAAATGTTACATGACAAGAATTACCGTAACTTTTAACTCCAAATGTTTGAAGTAATTGCTTGACGTGTTCAGCCCCCTTAAACACTAGTTGACACCCTTGGGACGCATCAGGTTTTATGGATGGATCAGAATCTGTCAAAATTTAAATAACGGCCCCTTTGAAGTGATCTTCCTTTCCCTGGGAACTGTGAAAGTTGTATTTTTTGTGTGCACGTGCATAAACCCAAGTAACCGCAGTTACTATACTGAATGTGTGATGGTTTTGGATAATGTGAGACACTGTGTAGTGTGAATGTGACTTAGTAAGTGTACCATGTGGCAGAGTAGACAGGTAATATTTGCTTATGTCACAGGCACCGAAACCTTCGGAGAGGGCAAGCTGGATAACTCTGGGAACAGCGAGCACTCCGACAACACTGTGATATTCCTGCCAGGTGGTGCTGGCTCCAGCTCCTCCAGGAAGACTCCAGTCGGCGAGCTGTCAGGTACCACTACCACTCTAGTTACCAACTAACAAATTCACTATATTGTTTCTCAGAAATATGTTAATAACATAGTGATTCTGCTCTTACATGGAGAATAATATTTTCGAGAAAAATACAGGACTGAAAATAGTCAGGTTTATCATAACATAGACAGTTTTCCTCCCTGTCGAAGAGTGCACGACTATGGCAGGGATGGTGGTGTAAACCTCATGATGTTTATAGAAACAGCAAATATTTGTTATGGGAAGAGGATTGGGAGTGTGGCTATTAGACTGGTTGTGCTAGCATGTGGTTGGCCCAGCGGCCTAGCAATCCACATTTGAAGTTGTTTATTTTGTTCAGGTTTTACATAGGCAAGCAAATTTTAAAATAGTAATTACATTAGAAAAATTGGTGTGTTTGCAATATTTGTAAATACGGTATTTACTCTGAAGGTGTCGTGCTCAAACTGTACCTGTTGATTGACAGTTTGCGGTTGTGTTATTATTGGCCACCGAGCAGGCAGCACCTGCAGGCAGCATCATGCTTTGCTTGGAGGAAAAACTGTCTTAATTCGCAAGTATAATCTCCATTCCATTTCAAAGGTGCCAATTTTTTCGAAAAGGGAGTGTGTATTTAGAGTAATTACGGTGATGTTTTGTAATGCCAAACATATAGTCGCTATATTACAACCCATCAACTCTTAAGTACATTCTTCAGTCCCCATAGAGAGGACACAGAGAGATGAAGAGGTACACTAAGTGGTGATTCTTCTCCTCTCTTGTGGTGCAAGAGTCAATGGCAAGGGGTACACGGATTTCGTTAATGACGAAATCTTGAAATTTTGCAAACACGTTTCAAACTACACTGGAGGTACATAAATATGTGTTTCCCAACAACTGTTTTAATTTTATATTATTTGGTTTTTGCGAAATAAGTGGCAATACCGCAAAATTTATTATTATTCACGATATCCACCTGAATTCGCTAAATATGCACCATATTCCAGCATTTTTTGCAATATTAATAATTTGTTTCACAGTAATACATTTACCGCAAAACGCACTACAGTTCATAAACAAAAACATAGTTCACCATTTTGTTTCCATGGTGCGTCAAAGGTAAGTGGAAACAAACTATGGTGCAACGACCACGACAAAGTTGTGCTGCATGCAGTGCTGTTTAACACGTTATTTTGTACTTCCAAAGACTACATAGTACAAACACGGCAATAGATATTTGGTACTTTCTTAAACGCATGTAGAAAACAATACCATTCATAGCATCCATACTATAAAAGTCTATGATAGTAAAAAAAAGTGTTGTAAACAAATACGGAGGGTGTAAATGTTTTGAATTATAATAGTATCGATAGTGTGAAAAGAAAATTCTACGTCCCGTGTAAATCGAGTTAATGTGTGACTAATAAAAACCACGGGTGATTATGTGAATTAAAATAGTTGCGTATTTTTCCTTTGTATTTTATTTCATATAACAAATAATGCCTAAGGTAGTGTCAATGTTTGAACGAGCCAAGAAATACGAACACAAAGGATTCTATGTTTTCAATAGAGAAAAACGGGTAATGTTGTGCAAATTTTGCAATACAGTAGTGGACTGGAAAAGAAAAGACACGTGTGAGAAGCATTGCAAACAACGAGCATCTCATGCTGCAAAAAAAAATTAAATGCCAATCATTATCATCAGGTTTGGTATTCAAAATGTAAGTGACACTCAAATATAATATTTCTCTCAATAAATGAGCAAAAGAAACTAAACTGAAATTTACGAATGACACGGTACGTGCATTTGTTTATGCAAATATTCCCCTACAGAAACTTTATCATCCAGCTATCAGGGAATGGTTAAACGAATTCATGAAGGCAAGTCGAGGAATTATAATGTCAAGAAGTTAATTGAATAATTCCGACTTTATGGTATTTTTGACGAAAAATTCTAAAAAATTGTTTTAAAAAGGGATTTTATTTTACTCTACAATTGTGATTGGATGTATTTTGGTATTCGACGTACAGCCTGAGAAATAAATGTGCATTAACTGATAAAAGTCCCATTAAATAATTAACAATTATTGTTTCTTATTATAATAAATTCATAAATTTTTGGCTCTGCTAAGTACATTATTCTTTTGTACTCAGGCTGATGATAAAAATGCACTTATTCAAAATGAATAGAGAAAAAGTAAAACATATCAATAACAACCAGTTTCAAGAAATTTTACCGAAAAAAAAAATTGTTGCTTATTTGGAAGTATACAGGTTTATGTTGCAAAGAGTCTTAAAAATGAATGTTCAAAATACACAAAAATTGATAGTAGAATTCCAGACATTGTATTTAAGATGCAAAATTTGAAGTAGGCCTACTCTTCATAAAAGTATCTTCACAAATGTATGACCTTTTTTGCATTGGTGTGTTTACATTCATGTGGTAAAATAGTTTGATTAGCCAAATATATGTGGTAAAGTATTTTGGTTCATGTTTAAACTCTGCAGGAGCTGGTGACGTACCAAATGCAACAATACTACGTTCTTCGTACATGAATATTTTGAAAATGGAAGAAGAATCCAAAATAAAAGAAGCTGTAAAGGATCAGGCCATTGTGATTCTATGTGATGAAACTACAAATCGCAAAGGTGAATGTGTCTTTGTGGTATTGTTCAGAATTCTCTTGGCAAGTGGTGAACACAAAATGCTTGTAGCAGGGACTAAGGTTTTAAATAATGCAGATTCAACAGAATGTTCAAGAGCAGTTGTGGACAGTCTATTGAAATATGAAGTTAAATGTGAAAATGTGTGCTCTTTCGTTTCAGACTCTGCCAAATACATGGGTAAATGTGCGGAAATGTTAAAAGTACTTGTCTCCAAAAATCTTTTACATATTTAATGCTGGGCTCACAAGTTGAATCTACTTGGGAACATCTGGTCCAGTGAACTTGTTGCCCTAAATGAATGTGTGGTGCAGACCAAGGTGGTGTTCATCAACACACAAAAGAGGAAACATCATTACCTCCAGCATCTACAAGAGTCTAATGCCAACCCTAAACTTTTTCCTTCTCTAGTAGTAATCCGATGGAATTCATGGTTCCATGCGGTCGAGTACCTAGATGAATGTTTGACTCATTTGGTTACATTCTTCAAAAAAAAGGGCAGTGAGTGTAGCGCTGCTGTTAAATATTTCAAACAACTTGAAGAAGATCAAATGACAGTTTTGAAATGCCAATCTAAATTCGTGCAAACAAACTGTTGACTTGTTGAAGATTTTAGAAGGATCTTCATACCCTTTTGCTCATAAGTTGCACTCTAAGTTGTCAGATGTGAAGACTTGCTTCAACGACCGGGTTTTTGAACCAGAAACATCATGTTCATTGGCTAATCCTTCTTGTCTGAAAGCTTCAACTGCTGCTAAACTTGCTGCTACAGGGCAAAAGTGTTTTCTTAAGCTCTCATCATTAGTGGGAGCTGATCCAGTAGTTGTTTCTTGAAAATGTCAGAAGGCTGTATGACCCAAGGTCCTGAAGTTGATGCTTTAGATGTAGAGGCTCGATTCAAAACACTGTCTTTTCTGTCTTCTTTATCACTGCACCAAATGCTTGAAGGGTATGCCACAACAAGACAAGCTGTTATCAATGCAAGTGGTGGTGATGTAGATGTTCTTGCTATTTTGCTCTCATTAAAAATTGATTTTCAGGAATACTCATGTTGTGCAGTGAAATGTCTGTGGATACCGGTAGCTAATGCAGACAGTGAAAGAGCATTCTCTCAGTACAATTACATAATGACAGACAAACGCTCAGCATTAAAAGCAGACAATATTGAAGTCATGCTAGGAATGTGTTTGGTGCTGTGTAATTCAAAAAGAGTACAATCAAACACAGCAATTTTTGTATAGTTTTCATAGTGTATCACGACACTGTAATTTAATTAGAATAAAATCCAGTTAGTTTAAAAACAATATGGCAACAATAGTGCAAATATTCTGGTATGCTGAGGTATGGTGCATCATGTAGGATAAAGTGTATGCATGAAAAATGTTTAGTATATATGTAACAAGTAAAATTTGGTGTTTGCATGTAATGATTTTATTAGTATTTTATCTTATTTTGCAATTATTTTTATGAAGAAAATTACTTTGTAAATGTGAGTACAAAGCACGTGTTTCACCAAAAAAAAAAATTTTTTCCCACCAAAATCTTAGGTTTTATTTACTGAAATTGGACAGTTTTATTTAACATTTTTCATTGGCTCCATCAATGGTCTTTGAAGCTTTCCCCCCAGACAGCTAGGAATTTGGTGACGTCTTTATGGAGTTTTATTGGTTGCGGGGTTTTGTGCAGCAGCTTGTGGGTTGCCTACTGGCAGGCGGTGCAGCACATTTCCAACATTTCAGCATACAGGGGATGTGGTGGACATGTTAGCGATGACGTGTAACGGCACAGTACAGGGGCAGTGACAGAGGTGCAGGCTACTACGAGCCAAGGATATCACATCTTGGCACGTCACCTTCTTGTCCTTGGTTCAGCTTCCACCAGGCTCCCAGCTAGGGCTAGCACTTGCTTCACTGCTTTGTCCTGCCCAGCATGGTGGCGAGGCATAGAGTCTGGAAATAGCTTAGAGACGGGAGACAATAGGTGTTCATTAGGGGTGGACATGGCCTGATGATGTAAATACAGGGATGTTGGTAGGTGCCTACTGTGGGCCTCCTGCAAGTACGTTGGCTGGGTGGGATGTCACTGACAAACCCAAGCACTTTACAGAAGGGGATAATAGCAGGATGGAACTCAGCTCCCATGTTACTCTGAAAGGCAGTACATCACCAAGTAATGTGCAAAGTCGGAGCTCTCTGTGGGTCGAGAAAGGAAGGGGGTGAGTGGCACGTGTCCACTCTGGGAAGAGTGTTGGTGGACCACTAGCACAAAGTGGGAAGCAGAAGGATGCTAGGTACGAAGAATAGCAGCTGTAAGTGATAAATGCAGTCAGTTCGAAATATGTCTGGTTACTGCTGAAACAAGTTAGCACACATATCCAGCATGTACTCTGGTTAAGGCCTGAAGGGTGGAATGTAGATTCCTCACAGAGGTTTGTCTCAGTCTCGGAAGATGCTGTAGCACGGAAGGCGAGGGTAACCCCAAATTGGTGTTTCTTGGACTCATATGCAGCAGAAGATTTGCAATAGATGTGTAGTCATGAGATGTTTACGGCTTAAGTCGATTGGCTGACAGAGTGACGTTCTGCCACTGGAACTGCTGGAGTTTGCTAGATATGGTGAAGCAGAAGGTTTTGAAACTTTGTCGGGCAGAGTGATGTTCTGCCATTGTAGCTGAATAGGCTGGCTAGAGATACTTGAAGCACAGGGCCAGCCCGGGGGGTGCAGGGTTGTGGAGAGGTAACTGCAAGGACGGCCAAAGGTTGGGGTGACTTACCCTCTGTGGCTGGCAGCCAGAGGGATAGGTGTGCACCGAAGCTTGAAGCAGGTTGTTTACCTGCAGGCTGTGGCAGCTGGCCCATGAGCTAACTCTGTCTTTACAGCAGAAGAGGCTCCGGTGGCATGTACGGTGTAATGCTCTTTTTGGAGCGGGCTGTGACTGTATCGAGGCTAGATCAGGATAAAGTGTTGGCCCGTACCGCTAGAGATAGTGATAGAGGTTGTGATCAGTAACCCTCTCTTCCCCTGCTAGCATTCACACCACCTGCATCGTGCATGTGTGTCCTGGGGCTGGCTAGTGGTGGTTACTCCTATCTCCCTCCACTGATGCCTATTGGCAGTTGCTTTTATTGTATCTAAAATATATACCATAAATGAGATTAATGGGATAAAAATGAATTTAATGAAAAATTTTGGTGCAGCATATAATTGTGGTATGTATTGGATGTACAGTAACTACTCAAGTTGCTCACTCGCGTCTATTGCCACTTGCTCACAACTCTCAATCCGTTTTTATTGTACCACAATTATGTACTATAAAAGTAAATTATGTCAAAAATCATAAATGTGGTATGCATGGGTTGCCTAAAAACACCTCAAGGTGCTCACAGCTGTGTGAATATATGCTTTAACCATAATTATGGCATGAGAAAATGGGTGTTAAAATTCAATACTTTTGGACATTCTCATGCTATACTTGATACTATAAAGTATCGAGGGATCATGGTATGGAGGATCCCATTCCTAGTAGTAATAGGGTTCTACTGTGTTTCAGATGTTGTAGGAATGTTTATAGCGAATATGTGTCGGCAAGAGCACTGTTGTAAACGTAGTGTTTAAGACTGTAAAGGAAGTGTGAAACTGGACACTGAGGTTTGTGTGGTTGTTTTTGGACAGAGGTGAGGAACCCTGTGATAGACCGGCTGACAGGGCAGGCAACCAGCCAGAACAACCTCCGCAACCAGAGCTACTACCAGGTCAGTCTACACTGTTTCTCAATACATTCTCGTATAACACTCTTAGTAGTAGAGGTTAGACTACTCACCTCCCACCTAAGCAAACCAGGTTTACTTACCGGCGGGGTCGCTTCCAGTTTTTGTTGGATGATGCTGCTGGTCAGCAAGTTTTCTTGGGGTTCTCCCATTTCCCCTATCCTTCCATTCTGGCGTTTCTCCATGCTTGCCTTGTTTCACCCTCATTGGCTCTCAAAATTAGTGTTGGGCAGATACCAGATTTTGCTGATACCCTCTATACCAATACTTTGTTGTAGATACCAGATACTGACACACATTACAATACTTACTGTGGAAGAATACAAACTGAAGTCATAATTTTTAAATAATAATATTTACTGTAGGTCTGCTTACAGTTGTGATGTTTTTGAGATTTGGACTATTTTAACCAACAGTAAGATGCACAGTACCTGCAGTAAGATAGTTTTTCCACATAAAACAATTTACCTACAAAAATACAAGTTGAAATGCGGTCCGCCGGGACCTTGGGGACATTTACTTGCGTTAATAATAAAATTCTCATCTTCCTCTACCTCCCTGGCAGCTCGGCAAAGTTTGCTTAGTAGAAGTGTGCACCTGTGGTTTGTGAATTGTTGCCTGGCTAGGATGCAGGTTCTCCATGCTGGGAAGAATGTGGGGGTTTCAGTTTCTTTACCTTAATTCGCGACCAAGGGGGACGGGGGTAAACCCTTAAGTGACTTGAACCAGGTGTTCTTCCGAGCAGGAAATTCTGGTTCTGTGCACTCGTAAGATACTTCAACCAAAAATGTGATGTCAGATTCACGGGGTGCATTGGGAGCAACTATCCTGAATATTTGGCCGGGTCCTTGATCGCTCTTCGGGAGCTGGCCGTTAAATAGCACTGGCCCCATGGGCCGTCTAACTGGGATAAAATTATCAATTGGATTCACATTTCAGTGTTTTGGTGGGCACTGTTACTCTGTTAGCGTGGAGAGGAGGGGTGCTTCTCTTTGTTGACTGGCACACACGATGGGTTAGCTCAGGGACAGCGGCTGACGCCCGTTTCAGCGGTGCAGGGCAGCTGGTCTGGTTGATGGGAGTAAGAGGGCGAATTTTGGATCAGGGGCGATAAATTCCTAGTAGAGCTTTCCCTTCCTGCAAGATTAGTGCTACAGCCAGATGGGCTCTTCCAGGTAATTTTGCTAATGGCTTGATGATCCCTTGCTTCTTCATCTCTTCGACCTGGGTCATGATGAGATTGCATCTTCGGGCAGATACTCAGTCAGCTCGGGCGGTTGTAAATCGGGGTATCTGTAGTAGTTCAGGTTTTATTGTGCATTGAGTGGTTTTGACGTAGTTGACCTTGATGTATTCCTCCGCTACTGACAAGCACACACTATCAGATGACATTGCCACATCTTGAAACTTATTAATTCTTATGGGCAAGTCAAACCTCACTTAAAACAGTAATGGAGGCGGGATACGTGGTCTACCAAAGTTGGCAGAGCCTCAACATCACCTACAGACACGTGATCTCAGCTTTTACTGTTCACCTGCATCTCGCCTCGAAGTTGTGCTGTCAATGTCCTCCTTCAATGATTCGTCTGTCTGCAAAATTGCTGGCTCCCAATAGGATGGTTGCAATATTTAAACTTTGCACCGTTGAAGGGTAGCAGGCTACCCAGTAGAGAATCATGGCCTCATGAGCACTCGAGAGCAAGATGTGTCATTGATGTCGCGCCAAACCCAGAGCACCGCTCATAAGGATCAAGGCACCCATGCCTGACGTCAGAACTTCAACATCCTAGGAGCGAGGATGATTCCCCCTGCACCCTTCTGAGAGCCACCAAAATGGAAAAAATAGTGTAAATAGGAGTTCCGCCGCAGGCACCAGGATAGTCTGCTACATCTCTCACCGCTGCAAAAGCCAAAGGTGTCAGCCAAGGACCAAGCCCCATACCCATGCCGGTGACTGCAGAAGAACTAGTGGCAGTTGACGTCTCCAGCAGCTCTGGTGTACCACCACCTTCCGGAGGCCTTCAACTTCTTCGGCAAAATGCCGACAGCGTCTAGGAGGAGCACCGCCGTGCAGAGGTCTTCCACTTCTTCGGCCTCCGCCAGTCGCTCCAGAAGGCGGTCTTCACCTACCAGAGGGTGATGCCGACATCGCCCCTAATCATTCCTCAACCGCTTCCTACCACTTTACCACCCAGGTTACAGTAGATCACTGAGATGACGTCCCCTTCTGGGAACCACTCAAAGGCTCTAGCCAAGCCTCCTTCTGCTCGTTGGTGAAGAACTGTATTGAGAACTAAGTGTCTTCAGACAAACCCTTCCGATTATGATAGGATTAAATCGTGGCTGGTTTTTATTCAATTATTTTTCTTAGCCATAAAAGTCAACATTTAATGTTATTACAGGAGTTTCCTTTACCTGGCTCATATGTAATTCAACTTCTATTAAATTAAAATGTTTAAATTTTAATTTTTCTATTTCAATTTAGTAGAGTTTAGATTCATGTGTTCTTTTCAATTTTATGTTTAATAAAATGTATGACTTACGTAAAATATAAATGGTTGATAGCCCTTATTTTAGCTTTTGTGTACTCCGTTTATTAGACCTTTAAGCTTTTTTTTTAATTCAATGTGCTCACTTTTATATTAGGGTAAAGCCGATTGCACTGTTAAGCCACAAAGGCAATTACACCACACCTTAAGAGGCAAACTGAGATCTGCCTGACTAGGAACACATTCTATGTGTGGAATCAAGGGTCTTAAATAGTTCCTTACCCCAAACCCGCTGGAGAACCGCTAGGTTGGAGAGGTGCTTCATTTTGCCACTTGGCCTGCTGTAGAAACTCTCCTAGATCTTACTATCTTACTGGTGTGAACAACTGCTGACGATAGCCAATAGTTCCATCCACCACTGGTTATATCTGCCAGATGCGGAACACCAGAGTGAGATTTTACGTTCCAAAAACAGTTGATATAGCAGTCTAAATTAGGGTGTATTCCATCACCGGCTTCTCCTTAATTCAGATTTCTTATTTTCCTTGGCCGTCATGCCATATGCAGAGAAAAGGAGGGCGTAGATATAAATTGAAATTGATCCTTAAACAATTGGGCCACGAGATATTAAATTTACCTACTCCGCATGTAGATGAGGAAAAACCCGTATTCCTACCTCCTGCAACGGCCACAGACTGTCCAGGGCTAACATTTATTAGTATTACATTTTGACCACGCTCGCATTGGCCTTGACACTACCCTACTACCTGATATATATACAGCCATCTTTCCACATTTACCCCAAGAGCTTCTCCACTACTCCTGCACCACTACGCCTCAGCCTGTGCCGGCCGCTGTTCTGCCTCCGATCCCCTCTACCAGCCAGCCAGAGAGGAGAAACACACCGCTGCCGAGAAATCACCAGGTAAAGAATTGAAGATTTGTAACTCCTGTAACACTCAACTTTGTCCTGACCAGGAAACCTACCAGACCCATGCTATACGCAGGAATCCTTCTCAAACGGTCTTGAATTCTTGGGTATGCTCCTCGCGACACTGGCCTAGTGAATATTGAAGGCTACCGCATATACGAAATCCAGGTCGCCATACCGCAAAACCCTAAGTGTGAAGTTGGTCGTAGGGTTCGAACTCCCCAATTTCCTGTCAGGAAAGAACACTCCTAAAGTACCTAATTAATGACCCATTCCAACATGGGGAACCCCACCATTGCCAGCACACTTTAGGAGGGCTTGTGTTCAACCCCCAGTGACGTCAGAGCACCCGCTACGTACCAGAACTACCTTACGTTTACTTGGTGAACGAGGTTTCATTCCTCACCCATAACTAAATGTTAGATACCTTACTCATAGAGATGTACATGCCTCAATTTTAGTGGCACCCAACGTGTTGGCCTAAGTTTTATGTACTTTGACAGCTTGGATTGAGCCAGCCACGTCTTGTGCCCTAGTTGAGTGTTTTACCCCAGTTAGAAGCACCTGTTGGACACCTACATTGGTGTCAATTGCAACCTAATGGCGCACCTTATCCAGTAGCATGCTGGTAGGAAGCACGTCAGCCCATTCCCCAGAGAAAATCACTTGGTCACCAGTGAGCTGCACATTTTGCTCAAGTGATTAATTACCCGACTAGTGACCGCTATATTTTTGATACCATGCAACCTTCTAGTGTTTAGCCGAAGGGCTAAAATGGCTAGACCCTTATCGCACGGTAAGTATAATAAACGAATTGCTTGTTGCACGCAATTCCTTACCAGTAATCGCCTTCCAGCTATAACGCCGTGCTGAACAGACCCTGCTTATTTAGCTCTCGCTAACAGGTCAAATACACTCCATCGGACTTCAGGAAGTCCGCTGTAATAAACATCCTGTGGCGCCTAACATCAGCTAAAACTTACAACATGTCTGACTCTGACCAGAGCGAACATGAAATCTCTGTGGCTATAACGCCCAGACATCATCTTCACGATGCTGATGAAAAATATGACGTGGGTTTGTGCCTTGTGCCCCAGCACGGGCATGTATTGGATCCAGTGTGCGCATCTGTTGGGAAGACGTGCCACGATACACAGATGGTTTAGAATACAGATGTGTAGCATGCTGAGATCATTAAGCAGCTAGATGCAGCTGTCTTGAGGGTGATGTGCGGGGTACATTTATGGTCAGGTGCATCACCTGCACATCTGAGTATCATCTGGCTTATATAGGTTAATGCTATGGTGGTACTAGTGCCGAAGAAGGACGGGACACTGAGGTTCTGCATGAACTATCATAACCTCAATAAAATTACGTAACCAATAGCCGCTCCCCTTACTAATGTGGATCACACACTAAAGGCTCTCGGCAAAACAAAAATTTTTTATGTGCTTGATTTTCACTGTTGGTATTGGCAGATCCCTGTACAAGAACTATCCAGAAAGTACACAGCAGTTACTGCCCCTGACAGGGAAGTGTATAAATTTAACATGAATGGGCTGAAAAACGCCCCTGCCACTTTCCAATAACTCTTGTCAACAGCGGTCCTGTCCGGTTATGCAGTTGCTACTTTGGTAAACGCAAAAGTGAATTCTTGGGGCACCATGTTACACCAAAGAGAAACTTCCATCAAACTGAAAAAATCAGAGCAATTAGCGAAGTCAATGTCCCCCAGAAACCGAAAGCAGTTACACCAGTTTTTAGGCATATGCAACTGACTTGAGGGATTTCGTCCCAAACGTAACCGACTTAATGGGACCCCTAAATCAACCGCTCCAGAAAGACCAGGTATGGAAATGCACACCTGAACTCGACCAGGCATTTAATGCTTTAAAAACCCAGTTTGTCAATCCTACGATGTTGCATAGATTGAAGGTTGGCATGCCGTTAATTTTGCAGACTGACGCAGGTGGAGTTGGATTGGGAGCCGCACTGTATCAGGAAGACGCCCTGGACAACTAACGTATTATAACTTCCAGATGTTCTATTGCGTGCAACTGACGAAAACAAAGGGGAAACAGAAGTATATGACTGGGAACGTATGCTACCCTCCTTACGTCTAGTCAAGAAGCCCATCCATAAGGACCTTCCAGTACAAGCCCTGGAAGCATAGCTAGACCATGAGAAATCAGCCCACTATCAGCAGAACGACCCTAAGATATGAAACATAATGGAAAAGTGCCCTAATCAGAACAAACTAGAACAAGGTTATGTATGAGCGTACTGTCGTGCATACAGAGGACTGGAAGCTGTGGGTTCCGCCCACATTATGGCAAGATTTGTGCTATTATTTTCACGAGCACCTTCTCATGCAATACCCGGGAGCGGCTGAGATCCTGAGAGAACTGACCATCAGATTCATGTGGGACAGGCTAACTAAGTACGTACGCAAGTATTTAAGCCAGTGTCTACAGTGTACTACTACCAAATCTCATGGAGCTGAAGGCTCCAAAGGAATTCCATTGCGACCCAAAATGCCTTGGATGACCATAGCTGCCGACCTAATGTGGCCTTACCCTAGATCACATAAGGGGGAAAGGTATGTATTAGTCGTGACCAACCTTTTCTAAAAGTGGGTAGTGGGTAAAGGCATACCCGCGGCAAAATGCAGAAGCCTCTATCATAATTAACAAGGTAGTAGAAGAACTTTTCCCACGCTGGGGTTTCCCAAAAAGCATCGTAACGGATGATGGAATCCAGTTTAGAAGGGAAAAATGGGAAGCCACCTGCCACCGCTGGGGAGTCGAACCTTGGACAACTCTAAGCTATCACCACTAGGGTAACCCTACTAAGCGCGAAACCAAGAAGTAAAAAAATGCCTAATGTTAAGAATTGGGATTGGTACATCCCGGACATTTCATTCACACTAAGGAGGTGGCAGAATGAAGAAACAGACACCTCTCCTAGAGAGTTGCTCCTTGGACGCACCCTACCACGCCTCAAGGTTTAGGAACACGGGACCCGCAGAAATGCTAGGAGCAGGACAAATGTGCCGAATCTGCCTAAAAAGGGTAGAGAAAGGCTGCAAAGCGCAGCAGAAGTATGTGACCTAGAATTACGGTATACAAGATAGGCACAAACCATTCAAATGGCAAGCCGGCGACACCGTATTGTTATGCAGCCACCCCCTGATCAACAAGGCAGCAAAATTTCACGCCAGAGTCTATTCCAAGTGGAAAGGCTCACACATAATTGTTGAACGGTGTGGAACTACCCTGTGGCTTGAGGATATATAGAAAAATATAAGGAAAGTACATGTTATGCACGTGAAGAGATATAGCTCTTCAGAAGACACGTAAGATGCGCCTGCAAACCAGCCTGTTGACATAAGATGTGCCTGCAAACCAGCCCGTTGAACAGTGGATTTAGCAGAACATACCACTCCCACTCCAGAGCCGGCATCCAGCCCACCCCCACCGGCCATGGTAGAGCTAGCCCCTGTGCGATGGAGGGCCCAACTCCCATTAACTACTGAGCAGTCCTATACCTTGGCGTAGTTGCTCGGGTGACCCACAGCAGCAGAGAGATAGGTACAAGGAGACGTCTAGGCATTCCTTCCCCTCCTACAGATGGCCACAAAGACTTTGTGCTTGGGGGCAGGCTACTCCTACAGCCCGCTTTGAGCAGAGACTCTGTGCGTAGGGGCTCGTTCGCATCTATCACCCGCTCAGAGAAATCCCAGTGTGCATCGAATACACCCTGTCTCAGTGCAGCACATAGGATTAGCCCGTAGGTTAGTTTAATGTTATTGGTGCAGAATGTAAATATGTATTTGTTGTTTTGTTTCCCATTGCAGTAACCAGGCTTTGGGCATATATTTTTACCATTCCATGAAGTAGGTCACGTACTTCAAAATTAAAATTACTTGCCTGCATTTTCTAATTGAAGTCTTGGAGTCACCTTAGCTTACCCTTAAGACCAGTTAATTTATAGCTTTGCTTACGAAGTGTGGATAAGGTAACCCAAGCTTTAATTTTGTTACGTCCTTTTGAGGCAAATAATTGTAAAACAATTGCATATCGAAAAGCGGGGATTTGCATTAGCCGAGCCGCTAACCGAGTTCAGAACTCCAACATCTGAAGTCTGATGACTCCGCCGTAATTTGTTTGCAAGTTGCAATGCTAGTGGTAACCGTTACCACACTGTCGTTTACCTGAGAGAACCTGGCTGGGAGCATAAGAGGTCGAGTCTTCAACATCTTCAGGATCTCGAACTGCGTTTTCACCACGACTTCAGAACAGACAGACAGAGTCGCGCCCGAGGCGTCGACTGACGGACAGGGGGGGGGGGGGGGGGGCTTGACACGCCATGAGTGCTGTTGGATGCATATCCAAGACTCAGCTTTTTGTGCTCCCATGGTGTACTGTAGTGCCGAACGCTGCTGCTCATTTCGCCTCTGTACTGTTCCTATTCACAAACAAGTCAACTCCTTGCGGTCTGAGAGGCTGACAATCCGCACAATGCCGCACTCCAGTCTGAGTGGGTGACTCACTCCCTAGCTTGCCTTGCCTTGACTGGCAGGCACCGAATGTGCTCACTCACCATGCTTCAGGGGAAGGTTCCCCTTCCAAGCAGCCTGCGTCAGTCGCCCCTCGCTTGCCACGTCTGTTGTGGGTATTTATTCTTATGCATGCCCTCCAGACAGGGTAGTTCGAAGGCACTTCGTGGGCAGTTATGATCGGAGTATCACCTGCAACTCTCGCTATCTCAACATACTTGCCGTACCGCTTGCCTTCAGCAGTAACAGCTATAGGCTGTTCGCGGTAAAGTGAGCACTTTTGAGGCTGTAGTTACTTTCTCCTTTCAGCCAAATTTTATCCTTTAGCCACATTTTTAAATATACATTGCCAAGTAAGTAATAAACACAGTATGTATATTCCACCATACTTGGATGTTAACGTCTAAGACCAAAATATAGTATATTTATAGACTTTTTCCAAATGAGAAGGCTTTCAAAAGTGCCCACTTTACTGTGAATAGCCTATAGTCTTATCATATAATGTTACTATTGTCAGAACTTATGTTTCTCAACACACTAGGCAGAAGCTCTTGTATCAGAGCCTTCTCCTTGCTTCGAGTGTTGGCCTCATGTCTTGTCTGTGCCGGGTGTAGTTGTACCAGAGTTGCTCTCGCCCTGAATCTCAATCAATATCTCGCTGCTGCCCTGCTGCAAACAGCTTGACATACTTGGTACATCATCCATCAGACATTAGCGAGTACAGGTAGGAGATATATGTCTTTTAAATTCCTACTGACGAAATAAAATATATATCTACCTGACGCATGCCGCTTCTACACCTATTCTAATACGATTCTGACTCATCGCCTAGAAGTTCTTCTTCCATCTCTACAGACGTGAGACACATGTTGCCTACCCTACATTGCAATGGGAACTTCTGTATTTTTCCATCTCACCTGGAGGATACACAACCTGGCAGGCACGCCGCCCCCCCCCTACCGCACGCTCGACGCCTACAAGCTGCCCAGACCTCAAGCAAGGCCGAGCATACCCGACGAGGCACGAAGCCATAATCGCTGACGAGAGGATTCTCACGTCACCCAGGGCCGGAGGACGTCACGCCTCCCCTGCACCCCAGACCGGCAGCCTACGAGCTACCACTATATAAGTCTGGCTGTAGCCGAGCTCGGGAGTCATTCTTTCGTATCTCTAGCAACCTCCCACAGCACTGCCAGTGCTCTGGATCTTCGGTGAAGTTACCAACTTTCCAATACACTCTTGTGGCTACTTACTACGTACGTCGACGACCTGTCAACCCGACATACAAACACAAACATTTTCTTTAAACTTCACTTTGTTTGCTCTATACACCATTATTTAGCAGTTTAACTTTAACTGTTTATTTTTCGTCTAGAAACAGTATTTCCCTTTTACTTAGAACCATGTCACCTACACCTGGTACCACGCAGTTACCTTCATCTATCCTCGACTTGGTAGGACGTAGAACAGGTCACGTGTTTATTGAGCTCTCTACATACACACGTTGCTCGCTACCTATCTGTTTTTATTTCCAAGGTATTTATTTGTATCCACATTTGAAGGTAGATTACGCTGTGCATTGTCAACAAAACTGGGAATTTTATTAAACTGAATAAGACATACATATTAGACGGCTATCTGTTTCTTCCCAGGTACACATCAGCACTGTCAGTGCTTGTGGGGGAGAAACTGTGATGCCACAACCACTAGCAACACCTTCACACCAGGAGGCGCAATAGACTCGGGTTGCTTCTCACCATCCGCACTGGATAGTGCGCGGTGACTTGTGGCCTGCAGTGTTGCCAGGCATCCTAGTGCAAACGCACAACCCGTAGAGGCTTGGCGGTCCACAAGGCTCCATGTCCCTTATCAGCACGCCTACGGTGGGGTATCATTGGGGACTCTTATTGAGCTTGAGCCAGCAAGTCACTATTGGGTTACACTGTTAGTATTTCTCTCTCAGTGCACTGTGTGAACTATAGAGTTGTTACCCTATGCCTCACGAGAGGAGAAGTGGCAGAAAATGCGGGGAGCATCACCTGGCTCACCCTACTCTCAGGCAGAGGATAGCATCAATCCATTCTGCGCAGGATAGACAGGTGGAACGGGACCATGCCGCCGAACTCAGACGACGAGGAGTCGCGCCTGCTCCGGTTGAGTTCATTAATTTTCCACTGTGTGTCCGCATCCACACCAAGTGTCACCCGATTGTCACCAAGACTTCTGACCAGTACTGAAGTGCGCCTAGTCTGGGACAGCCACATCTTCTGGTCTAAAGAAGCTCATCTGTGGAACATCCATTCCGGCATCGACATAATTTGTACCGCCTAAGGACATATCTACCTAGAATGCAAAACTAGAAGTACGAGTGTATAAAAACGAGCCAACACCCCTCATCTCATTCCAGCTACCTGAGCCACCTGTGGTCTAGTGGATAAAATCCTCGACTAAAGTGGCCAATCAGTATAATTGGACACGCATCATACCAATCAACCTCTTTTTGGTCTGTTCATTCTCTTTCACTTTCACCTTGACGCGTATCCGATAAGCTAAGGCTGGATGACGTTCGTGTGGCTTTTGTTGCACTTCGGTCAGTTGTGCTTACAGTTTGGCTTACGCTTATTTATAGCTGGAGATAGCAGTCTGGCACATGGCCTTACGGATTAGAACAAAGTTCTCGATTTTACGAGTCACGAGTCCCTTTGATTGGTCCGTCTTGTGACTCGTTTTGGAGCTAGTCGTAGTTGACGACGGGCGGGAAGTGCTAGCAGTAGGTGCCTTGTCATCTTGCGGGTGAGGGGTAGCTGGATATAGCTGATTGAGTCGCTCGTCTTCGGCTCGGGTGGTAGCGAGGGCATGTTGTGATACAACACAGAACTCGCAGTTCCAGTCCTCTGAGGCCCTGCTCCAGAAGTTACCGTTTGAGATGCCTAGCCGATTCTCGGTCTGATTCAGTAACTCTCTTACAACTTGATGGCAGTTCAGATGTATATGCAGCAGTGCTGATGGGAAATAAGCTCGAATAATTACAGTCAACGTCGGTGGTGCCAGTGACCGGAGCAAGGCGGCACAATATCGTTCGGCTCGTCGACTAGCTGTGAGTGGTGCGAGACCAGCCAGCTGCCTGGCAGCAAGGCGCACAACTCTTTGTTCCTCTCTCCTTGCGTCGTGTTTCCCGTAAACGGCATAGAGCTGGTTTAACTATTGATTACCTCGAAAGGACACTGGTAGCTCTAGATTAGTGTTGCCTGGTAACAGTTTTGCAAATGTGAGCTTCGGTGCTTCAGAAGATCCCCCACAGTTGCGGGCTGATCAGAAACGTTGAGCTGTATGGGTTGCCAAGACTATTACTGGGTGTGTGATCCGAACCAAGGCTAGGCCGTAGCACCTAAGCAAATACCTCCGTCAGCACTCAGGTGCTACGGTAGGGATACAACTCAGATTTACTGTCTCTCCCTGATTGAGAAGAGTTGCTAGAGGTCGTGGCTCCTCTATTCTACTCCTCCAGTACCTGTATACTTGGTAGGAATAAAATAGATGCCTTCTAATAGGTGTTTATTCAACTTGGAGTCACCTGAAGGGGAATCTCCAGTTGTAGCTAATTCGTAATAATGATAATTTCCTGTTTCTGATCGGCGGTACTCAGCTCGAGGTCCTCCCAGTAGTTGATGACAAAGTACTCTATGAATGAGCCTGAGGTTAAGAGAAACAAAGCCATTTTTGTTAAAAACTTAATAAACAGGGTGACACATTCTTTCCTGCCAAGAAGATTGGTGGTTGGAAGTAATCCTACAGTAGTCAGGTGTAGGTGACCTGGTCCTAAGTTAATTGGGGAAGTGAAATAAAAACTTTCGAAAATTACATAATATAAACCTAACTCTTAATGGGATGTCTGTTGGATACAAAGAAATTACGTGTGGTATTTACTGTAGCTACAGAAAGCTTCTGGTAGATATTGGCAATTGGCGTCGCTGGAGCGTCGAGTAGCGGTGCTGCAGAGCTCTTACGGTGATGTCAATGATGGCAGCCTCTAGTCCCTGCTGAAGACTGTTAAGTCGTTGGCAACAGCCTTAATAAGGGCT
Source organism: Dryococelus australis (assembly GCA_029891345.1). Lineage (NCBI taxonomy): Eukaryota > Metazoa > Arthropoda > Insecta > Phasmatodea > Phasmatidae > Dryococelus > Dryococelus australis. The sequence goes on along the minus strand of CM057006.1, from coordinate 88,844,825 downwards.
GTTGAAGATCTAGCTGTGTCTTAGGCTCCAGCACCCAGGTGCTTGGAGAAGACTGCTGGAACAACTGGTGAGGTCCGTCGTGCACGGCCTTATATAGCGGGGCAGCGCGTGTCGTGGCGGCCGCGAGGGAGGGCGTGTGACGTTCTTGAAGTGTGAATCAAGAGTGGGAGTATCACCCTCTGGTCATCTCTCAGCCTTCGCGTATCCTCGGCTCCGGTTCCCTAGTCTCTAGAGCGATACTGGGACTGTACTCTTTTCTTGTTACCATATTGAGTGTATTAAGGCAGCAGGATTAAATTACGAGACTGTTCAAGTACTTGTCAGATATATTTTGTATGGAAAGAGTTGGGACTACCTGTTTGAATCTTTATTATATAAAAGAGACAGAATGCACAAGTACCCACAGGGTAGTACTAGTGGATGGATAGACATACCCATGCACATAAGTTGGACGAACACATTTTCCACCCGAATGTGCAAAGTTTTGCTGGCTAGGCCAGCGTCAGGCCGCGAATGGTGGTTGCCCATACAAAACAACTAAAACATTCTCAGGCCACTAAAAAATATATAACATAATTTACGCATGACATCTGTTCAACAATGATATAAATGTCTTCGCCTCATCTGGGAGCAAGCCTAGCTACCTGATAGCAACAGAATTTTATTGTTGTCAGGCAAAGAGACGTTAAAAACATTTACCGTCTACCCCGGCAAGAATGGAAATCCCGCAGAAGACTACAGAGTTCGCCAGTTGAGCCACCGAAGCTGTGCATCCTAGACGTTAACTATTACTGCCCCCTGCTAAATGGCTCTGCTAGTACGATTTGCAGCATCTTGATTCTCCAAGCTGGCCAGTGACGTCACGCCTTAAGGAAGCTATGCAATGGCTACGCCTCTCCAGCGACCATCCCTATCTAGCTGACTTAAAGGAAAGGACCAGTCAGAGTATAAATAACGGGATGTCGCCCTTAAATGCCAGGTTTTCGTCTGCTCTTCTAAGAGCCACAACATCAGTTAGGCAGCTAGCTTCACCGTGCCTGCCACCAAAACTCCCTAACCTACCCCATGGCCAGTCTTCATTCCTTCACTGTATGCCGAAGGAACCGATAAGTCAGCAGCTAATCAGCTATCCGGCTCACTTCGCTCCTAGCTCTACCTTCTGCAGAAGGACACCTCTCTCCTTGGTCTCCACTGCGCCTCGTCACCATTACCATCCTTCTCACCCTACTTAGTCTTCACCGCATTCATGCTGAAGATTCTATGCCACACGTCATCTACACACCTAGACACTGCGGCCCCTTCTGGGCAACACTTGTGTAGAGAGTAGTAACAGACAGTTAAGGTTTTTTTTATAGTGCTGGTGTACCCCACCATTGTTAGCTTAGAACCAAGTCGCCTCTACCTGGATAACTTAGGATTAAGCTTCCGATGCTCTTGCCAACGTTAGGAGGTAGTGTAACACCACCTGTTTATTACTCGTAAAAAGGAATAAACTCCAGTTTTACCGACTCGAGCGTATCCTTTCCTGTAGACATAGAATCTCTTCCAATGTACATCACACTGCTCAAGTGATCGCAGGTGACTGGGGAATTACTCACATGAGACCTACCCAACAAGTGAGTATCAACACACGCACCTTGGATGGCCACCCATTCTGTGCTCCACGAAGTCCAGAACAATAGAGCCCAGACACTATGTACTGTGTCTTGTGAGGCCAGCTTGCCTACTCAGTAGCCCACTCTCTCCACCGTGTTTCGGCACTTGAGTTTGTGTTCGAGTGTGGAGAGATCACCCCCTCATAAGATGCTCACCCATGTGCAGGGACTGTCAAGGAGGCCTGACTCTGTGCTCACCGTGTTCAGGCACCGTATTGAGATAGTCCGTTGAGTTAGCAGGCTTTTATGTTGTTACACACCAAGTAGGACTACACGTCACCTGCAATCACTTCACGGACATGAGAGCGTGTTTCAATCCAGATGCCTTACTCCCATTGGAGTGGTATCGGAAAGTCAAACAGGTGCTTACTGCCTCTGGGTGCTTGCAAGAGCTTATCCCCTCCCTCATCGCTTTCCTCAGTCAGCTCTTGCCCAAGTACCAAGCTCAGGCACTGTGCCGTCTACAAATTCCAGTCACACCCGATACCCCAAGGACCTCTTTGAGGTCCCCACTTGCCTGAACGGGGAGACACACCTCTAGAGCGCAGTGTATCTAAACCAGCCAGATCTGTCCTTGGAATTCCCAGGACCAGCATCAGCTTTGACTTTAGGAGAATCAACCCCAACAGCTAACACAAGCTTCCAGCACTGGACCTCTACCATACCTGTTGCTCACGTACGTCCATCGGAAACGAACGAGTTAAGATCGTCGTCTGAGTTTATGCATCACCCAGGTATATTACTGAGATTCACTCCTTTGAAGTGAAAGATTACGCTCACCGAGTCTGATTTCATGCCCTGCCGCAAAGCTACCAGACCAGTCCTCTACACTGGATGTGCGCCAGTATCACGTAGAGACTAAGAGAATTCAGAACGTCCCACCAGAGGGTGCATCTGCCTTAGCACCTGACAAAACCAGCCTCCTTTGTTGACGACAACGTTGTCAGCCTTGAGGTGTCACTGTCACACATCATAACAAACATTCTGTAGTAACTAAGCATTCAGGACCAAGCAGTAGATTGATAGTTAAAATTTAGTTCCCAGTTAGTTAAACTGTCAAGAGATTAAAAATTTAACACGTAACTTTAACGACCGTAGTTACTATAATTTTGGTGTTTCCTGGGTTTGTTGTGGCTGTGAGAGGTAGATAGGTGTTTGTGTTTGCCGGCAGGCAACGCGGGAGGTGTGGAACACGACGATACCCATGGGTGGAGGCGGAGGTATGGGAGCAGGCAACATGCTGAGCCCCACGGTCAACCTGCCTTCAGAGGAGGTGGTGCTGATAGAGGAAGAGAGGTTATCTCAGCCGGCACTGCTGCCAGCACACAGGTGAGCACTTCGGGCTTCTCTTGTATGTGCGTTTCTTCCAAGTGTATTTGTGTAATATTTCTTCTTGTATATGGATTATGTTATTTTAAATGATACTCTGATGATTTTAAATCAGGGTTACCACAAGTCTGGAAAACCTGGAAAAAAGGGAAATGGCAGGGAATTTGAAAACTGTTAGGGAAACCAGGGAAATGTCGGATCCAGCTGGTAATGTGTGTTTCACATGAATCGCGTCACGTAGGGTGATCTACTAGTTGTTTGATGTTAGTAACCTGAACTTTGCCTTTGTACAACCCTCCTGTTCGCAGCCTCCCTGCGTCGACTCACAGGCTTTTTTTATTTTTTATTTTTTGTCATGTGATTTTGTTTGCCCCATTTTGGCTTTTTTTTTGCAGGTCTTGTTGAACCAGATCAGTTTTCGTTTACCTGTACATGTGTGTAATGTATATGTATTTACTCAATAAAACTATTCACTGTACTTCAAACATGTTATATTCAAACAATACCGAATTATGAAAAATGCATCATCACAATCGATGCAGACAAGAAGGCAATTATAACACTATATTTATGTTCCCCACCACAGATCAAGAAATGATGCACATTGACGGGATGTCGTGGTCTTAGGAGCGGGGAGAAGGGAGGTTTGACTTACGATACCAGATTTCGAATACATTAGAAAGTCGATTATTCGAACGTCGGTTCTACAGACAATCAGTTATCTGGACTCTCTCCCCACGGGCTGCTCTGGCTGGAACTATTGCGGCTACTTCTGATGATGGTCCTTGGCGGTCTGCGGTGACAGCGTATGGAGAACCACTGACAGGCAACCTCTAGCGGTACCTTCTTCCCACAGCTGAAGGCAGTCACTACAGCATGCTGTCCGCCTGGAAGTTTCTGGGGTGGCTGAAACAAAAAGGGAAGGGAGCCGGGGAGTGAATCCCCACAGATTGACGGGCAGCTTGAGCTCGTTCCCAGGCTGTTAATTGGCAGAGTGCCTTACTGGGCTGGGTGCAGCTCCAGGTAGTCTGGTAGGTAGAGGTAGCCTTCCTCTCCTTCAGGTCCATCCGATCTCTCTTGGTAAAGAGCATGAGGTCTTAGACCTGGCCTCGTGAGATAGAAGCATGTGATGTGCGTTCCCTATCTAAACGTATTTTGTGTTCTAGGCACACTGTACTGGCGCCGAGTATAACCTTTTCCCCAACTGTCAACACAAACGGTGCTGTGGTTGAAGAGCTGGTTTCCTCGGAGATGTCCCAATAGCTTTGACAGGTGAGCCTATAGAGCAGACAAGTCTGATGCACATTCAACTAAACACTCCATCCGGCAACACAAGTGGTGCGGTGAATGGGTGCAAGCTGGTCGTGACTCTACCGTTTGGTACATAGGGTGCACCAAATGGTTGACCATTGAATGGTGTGTGTGTCTCGACGTACGAGTCCCTGAGGGTGAGCTCGCAGTCCTACACTAGGCAGCAAAATGGTATGTTCAATTCTGGTTGTTTGCTTCACTCTGATGGGACGTGGCATCTACTATGGATGCTGGATATCCTGAAGGAAATTGAGAGAACAAGATAGGATAAGAATGTGTTTATTCTAGAGGAATATAACATGGTGGCCCGTACTATCTCCTGACTACCTTGAGCTGACCAGAAGTAGTAAACTATGCTATCCAGGTGAAGGGTGTCTGGTTCTAGGGTAAAGGGTGATAGTTTCGACTGGGTAGCTAATTGCAACTTTCCTTGTCTACGCTGTATCATGTGTCCTGAAGGGACTTAGGAGGCCCAAGTTCTAAAGGGTGCACGGGGTAGCTGTTGGGGAGGGTGGGGTGGCAAACGACTAAGGGCAGCAGATGGCTTCTGGAAGATCTGGCCGAAGTCAAAGGCAATGAGCTTCTAGGCGGTGTTGGTTATAGAGCTCTAGCGCACGAGGCAGTAGAGCGAGCTGCCAAGGCTGAAGTAGCTCTTCAGAGAACCACAACGATAAAAACTCAGCAGTGTAGGCGGTGTTAGGTCAGAGGGCTCTAACAAACGAGCCCGGTGGCACAAGCTGCCTAGGCTGGATGTGGCTCTCAGAAGAGCCAGACGACAACTGACAAAATCAGCCTCTGCACTGTAATATATTCTGCGTCGGCTGAGGGCTTGCCGGCCCGGTAGTGTGGGGGTGCTATGCGCACGCATCTTAGGCTGAGCTAAGGGTGGCCATTGTTGGCATTCAACATCTCTCTGCATGCCCTTGAACTTCTTCGGGGTTGTGGCTAGGCGTCAATTACTGACGATTTATTATCTGCATCATCTCGAGGTGAGGTAGCATTATGCATGGCTTACTGGCTGGCGGTATTTTTGAACTATATAATTCTAACACGTCTAATTATCCCCGGTCCGTGGAAAATCCTGTAGGCGCTCCGGTAGAAATGATAGGCTTTCAAACCCCATTCATTGTTGCTTGTAGATGAAGCGTGTAAATGAAGCGAAGTTGTTTATTCTTAATAGCCAGTAAGCATCAGGCTTCAGTTTGTGGAATTTTAAAATGTGGTGGCCAGTCAACACAGTTCAGGAGAATGAATGTACATTTGGTACAGTAAGCAAGACGTTATTTTGGTTTTAAAATACATAGTTTCTAGCTAAACTATACCTATATTTTAAAATCACTAAGATTATATCTCTGCTGGCAGGGAAAAACAGACGAGTTTAATACTGTATCAAAACAGAAATAATACAAGTCCACTTGTCTGATTTTTCCAAAATGTAGCCACAAACAAGCTAACTTGCTTACATTAACACCTAGGTATTATAATAGAGTGTGGCTAATAATGTACTTGTCTGTTTTTTTTCCCAAACAAAACTATGTAATACATTTTTGAAAGTAGCTACTGCTACAGGCATATTTTGAGGAATATAGATTTGTCTGCTTTTTCTCTGGAAATAGAGATACATATCAGTTAAAAATCAGAACATTTTGAGTTAAATGATAAAAATATTATCAGCCGCATTCCTGCGATGTGTATGCTTAGCGAGTGTGTTATTTTAAAGTTATGTGAATATCTATGATGCACATTTGAGCCATGCGTGCACCGAAACTACTAGAAATTGATACTGTACATAGGGCACACATTCTGTATTTCCTCATTTATTAAATTGTTATATCTAATTAATGTTTTGTTGTATATAAATTTTCAGTGAAGTGTGAATTGCAATACGGTTTGTGTTCACGACTTTCGTGCTTTATTAGTTCTCTAATGTAGCAAGATCGGCAAGCACAACTGAGAGGACTGCAACTTTTTATTCTCTTTGATCTTTAGTTGAACAAGCACAATCATTAGTATCATTGTTACTGTCGTAAGCATAAGGCCATGTTCAAATTAGTGCAATTTCTAGTTTTCTGAAAGGTAATTTGACCCGAATTTGACTAAAATGATCATGTGTTTGGTACTTTAATATTTAGTTCTTGTGTATAATAAAACTTGCTAAAATATTAAATTACCAAATGACAACCATTGCTGAACAAGTGACTATCGATGGTGTCCAATTTGTAGGTGACCAAATACTAAAATACTAAATTGTCAATTCGAAAGCAGCCTGAGTTAACAGTTATAGATTTTGAAACTTGCAATACATGTACATATGTGACTAACTACTCAAAGTTGTTACAAATGTTGATAGTAGTTCGAAATTATCACCACTTAAGTGTTCATTGTACATTGATAGTTTCAATGCTGGCATCCATATACAGGTTGTCTACTGACTGGGAAAATCAGGAAAAATGGGAATTGTACAGGAATTCCGCTGCCTGGGAAAATTACTGAATTGCACTGGATTTTAGTCAGATGTCCGGGAATTCATTTCCCTTCCTCCTCTCCGAAAGTCTATAATGTGGTCATGAAAGCCAAAATGCTTGGTGGCGAAGCAGCCTCGCTCGTGAATCTCTTTTTTATGCATCAACTGATATTTTACTGCTGACGTTGACTGCGCCTGTCGCTCGCTACTGATAACGCACAGCAAAATACGTGCGTGTCTGTTGGACGAATGGACTCGCCCAATCTCAACTGTTGCTGCGGGCTGTTATGTCATGCCAGTCGGCATGCAACAGTGTTTTGTAACGTATGGTACAGTGACTGTTAAAGTGCGTCCATGTGGTAACTACGTTTGTAATCTGTTAACGCATAGTAAACAGACGATAATATTTGAGTAACAGGGCTTGCACTACATTATATTCATTTTAAACTATTAATTTCAAAAAAACATTTAAGTAAAACCTCAAAAATTTGAAATGTCAGGAGCCGAAATTTAAACAGTGGTGGTATTGCACATTTTAAATATTAGTATATGCAGTTTTTACCCACGTGCCTCTTGCAATTGTTTTCTCTATAGTAATGCCACCAGAAAGGCCACTAAAACTGGTGTGCAGTCTTTCCGTTTGGAACTTGCCTCTCTGGCTTCCAGCGGCAACTGTAATTTTATGACGTAGTAATAAAAAACGCACAGCCCCTACAACTTTAAAAACACCAGTTTTTACCATTTCTAGTTTCGAAAAACTGATATTGAAATATCTTAAATCTCTGGACATGAAAAGTTTCATAAATGCCAATGTAAATATATAATACAAAAAGAAATGGATTTTTTTAAAAATAAAATATACTTCATGGAAACTTAGCACAAAATGGTGCTACTGGAAAAAAAAAACTATTTAGACTAAACATTTGGTGGTAAAACAAGAAAATTTTTGCCTCAAGTTTTCCCTGTCTTACAAACATACTAGAAATAATGCAAGGCCGCCTCCCCCCACCTCTATCTTCAATTTTTTTATTTTTCTTTCTTTCTTTCTTTCCTTCCTAGGCTTGGCTGCTGTCAAAACTTTATCCTCTTCCCCCATTTTGGCATTGCCCTTCCTTCTCGAGACTATTGTTTGTCAGCCTACCGGGGGAATAATAAGACAGTACCATTCCAAGCCTGGCAACAACCGCGTGGAACTACTACAAACAGTATCCCTATGGGCAGCGGTAGTTGAACCCTCCCTTGGAGTGTTAGATACCTGTCCAGGCATCACCAAGTCATGTTATTCAACACAAGACTGCTCAAACGAAGTGTCTTCCAGGTCAAAATAAGACAGTACCATTCCAAGCCTGGCAACAACCGCGTGGAACTACTACAAACAGAATCCCTATGGGCAGCGGTAGTTGAACCCTCCCTCTGGAGTGTTAGATACCTGTCCAGGTATCACCAAGTCATGTTATTCAACACAAGACTGCTCAAACTAAGTGTCTTCCAGGGCAAAATAAGACAGTACCATTCCAAGCCTGGCAACAACCGCGTGGAACTACTACAAACAGTATCCCTATGGGCAGCGGTAGTTGAACCCTCCCTTTGGAGTGTTAGATACCTGTCCAGGCATCACCAAGTCATGTTATTCAACACAAGACCGCTCAAACTAAGTGTCTTCCAGGTCAAAATAAGACAGTACCATTCCAAGCCTGGCAACAACCACGTGGAACTACTACATACAGTATCCCTATGGGCAGCGGTAGTTGAACCCTCCCTCTGGAGTGTTAGATACCTGTCCAGGCATCACCAAGTCATGTTATTCAACACAAGACCGCTCAAACTAAGTGTCTTCCAGGTCAAAATAAGACAGTACCATTCCAAGCCTGGCAACAACCGCGTGGAACTACTACAAACAGTATCCCTATGGGCAGCGGTAGTTGAACCCTCCCTTTGGAGTGTTAGATACCTGTCCAGGTATCACCAAGTCATGTTATTCAACACAAGACTGCTCAAACTAAGTGTCTTCCAGGTCAAAATAAGACAGTACCATTCCAAGCCTGGCAACAACCGCGTGGAACTACTACAAACAGTATCCCTATGGGCAGCGGTAGTTGAACCCTCCCTCTGGAGTGTTAGATACCTGTCCAGGCATCACCAAGTCATGTTATTCAACACAAGACTGCTCAAACTAAGTGTCTTCCAGGGCAAAATATTTAGCATGGCGATTTTTCTTTAAACCTATGCCCTGGACATTATGACAATAACTTCTGTACGGTACCTCTCATTCTTTCATGTCTCCCATAAACAAGGTCAGGTAAAAAAAAAGCACAATTGAGGCATGAAACTGCAGCGTGACTGCGCGGGAGTTTGTATATATAAAATGATTAAGAGAGGGCGGGGTGACAGCTCTTGTTACGTGCGGCCACCTGCCGACAAACGTGCAAGGTGGCAGTGTGTGTGTCACCGCATACGACTGACTGATGCGCCTACACAAAGCAGCTGTTTGCTATGCTTGTTGTTTTATTACCGTATAATTACTGCCACATTAATAAATTATCAGAATTTTACATTGCACCTAAATTACTTAATGACAAAATTATCAATTCAAACTCGGCCTTAGTATGCAGTTTCAACACTTCGTTCAATTCCGAATTTGAAATACTTGCCAACTCCTTATTATTCACCGCATTGAAGAACTAGTGCCACATGTATAACCCATATTTGCTATAATATATCTACCGTTTCTTTTCAGCATTGCACTTTGCAGTGCTAAGTATTTTGCATACCTGTGTCTTGCTTGGCTGTGTAAAATGTAGCCTAGTATGAGAACTTGAAACAACATGCATTTTTACAAGTATATGGAGTACAGAACAATTAACATTTTCTCTCCCCCTACTAAAAAATTATTAATAAAACATAATTTGTAAGACAGGACAGTTTTGGATTTCACAAACGTGCACTTGATTAAATAAACTTTATTCTACCAGTATTGACTTATCAATTACCGGTAGAAGAAGAAAAAACCCATCCTATCTTATATTAATGCCACTAACTGCATTAGAAGTTTGCAGTGGAAAAGGTAGACCATAAGTTTATTTTATGTGCAATATGTTAATATTTGCAAACACATGTTTATAATGATTAAATTTATGTGTTTCTTTTAAGCATTATCCATCCGTATTTGAAATAATGAGGAAATGCATTTCATTTATAATGATGTTTGTTTTGTACTTTCCTGTGAGCATTATTAAGGGTACTTGGAAGCTGCAGATATACATGGATTTTTGTATTGGAATTGTACAGGAATTCTGTGAGCCATCTTGGCTAGCACCATAGTATAGATGATAAAGAATATGTAAATGGGAATATTATAGAAGGGTTCAATTTAGTACATAAAGAGATTATATTACTTTTGTGTTTAATTCAAAATAATAATTATTTTTTCACTAGGATATCATAAAGGAATTTTTTTGAAAATTTGTATTGTTTGCTTACAGTTCTATTAAAATGTAATTTGAAAATAACTTTTTGTTAAACTACACAATTCCTAGTAGCCAAGTTTTGTAATAAAAAGAATGGTTTCTTTTACTTATATCTTAAAGAAGTATGAAGACTACACTATTTGTTGAGGTAATTTTCTGATGCTTGTAGAAGGTAAAAATCCTAGTATGTATACCTCTGCTGACTGGGTTGTGGCCTTTTCGTAGGCCAGGCAGGCCGCCAGGGGAGATGCCCCAGCAGGCGAGAGGTCCACCCGCTCCCTCAAACTACAGCGGCAGCTCCCACGGTGCTGATGCCACATATGCTAGTCAGTAAGTGCTCTACTATCCTCCGTGTGTTTGTCTATGTCTAGGCTGCCCACTGTAAACTGAGCACATTTGTTAGATCTGCTTAAAATATACTTGTATGCACATTGTGAAATCTTTCAATATATGTACAATTTGATCCTGTTTTAACGTTTTTCAAGGGGCCAGTAAAATAGAATGTGGTATGCAGGAAAATGTTGTAAGTAGGCAACAGTATTACACTTGCAGGGACACAGCAAGCGAAACAAAATTCTAATGTAATAATTTTTGTATATAAATAGCTGGTCAAGTTCTTCAACATCTTCATCTGAATCATTTGATGCAAATTATCAGTGATCTAAATTCCATAGACCATAGCATCATCAATTAATGCATAATGACATGCATTCTATACACTTACTCACTCATCTACAGTTGGTTATCTTAGTCATTTTTAAGACCATTACCTCTTAAGATCCTTAATTTTTCAAGTATAATATGTTTTCTGTATCTGTTGGGGGGTTCTAACATTGCTGTATATCTGATCTTTTTATTCATGCATCTGTCAGGTGAAATAGTGAAATTTTCAGAAAAGCACGTATTTTGCAAATTTACTCATTCTTTGACATATGTATCTAAAATGCAGAAAGCAAAAATCAGTTCTCGTAAATGATTACCTAGAAATTTTAATTCAACAATGTTAAGATGTGAAACAACGTTTGCTCCATCATTCCCTGCCACTTAATCTGGTTGCAAGCCTGCTAAAATATGTGCAGGTACAAACACCGACACTTTTCAAGGGTTGGTTCACGGCTATCCATGAACAGCTTATATACATGTGCACATTCATATTTATATTAGGGATGGGTTGAATACCAAATAATATCGCTTCTGATACAGATTCTACAATTTAAATATCAGTTCCAGTGTTTGGTTCAATTTCAAATTCTTGCTTTTTGCAAATCAATGCATGCAGGTAAAATTGATAACATTAACAAAGAGTGAGTGATTCACAGCACTACATTTTCCCTCTTGCCGATGAGTGGATGACTATGGTAGGAATGGTAATGTCAGCTGCATAATGCAGATAGAAAAGAAGAGATAACTGGTAGTGAAAGAGAGAGTGGGAGGCGGGTACTTTCAGGCCGGTCTGTCAGTATGCCATGGTGAGGGCGAGCGGACAAGCAGTTCATATTGAAATTTTTGTTCCTTGCAACTTATGTTGTGAGTATAGCTGGGCCCGACTTTTCTGGAAAAATTCTGGGAATATATTTTCCCGATAGGTCGAGTGGGAAATAATTTTCCCATCAATTTTTTGGGATAAAATTATTTAAGCTATTTTGCTATTATTTCTTTGTTCTACAATACACATGTAAGAATGGGCATTCATGGTCCTAATCTTGCTAGCATTAGTAAATAATAAATAAATGCAAGTCACCGTACCTTGAGTATGAATGGTTTCATATAAATATAATGCATACGAAATTTGCCACCAGCCATCATATGAAAAAAAACTTCAGCATGTCTTCCTAATGTAAATAACTGCTCATTCCTAGAGACTCTGTTTTTTCGCGAATGGCTTTTTCGCGTAATGAAATGCAAAATCTATACCATAACGCAAAATCTGCGAAATTACAAATCACGTCACGTAAAACTTGATAAACGTGGCAGATCAGCATTTCTTATATACACAAATGGTTGAATTTTTCAACTGCTATATTTCGAAAAGTAAATTTGTGTCGAAAGTTATATTTAGAACAATAAAAACATACATTCCCTTCTTTTAGTACACAAAAACTGCAGTATTGAGGAGGGCTTACTGCTTTAGCAAAATACAAACATTGCATCGGCGATCGGCCTGAAGTAAACAACTGCACAGTCCATAGATATACTGATTGAATATTTCCACTTCCATGTCAGTGGAAAATGGGATGTTTCCTGGTAGCGTCGCGTAGGTGGTACATAAATGTGTCTCCATGCAATAAACGGAACGTGTGTGTGCGCTCTCATATTTTGGCATAGTTCTTAGAATAACAATTAACAAACGTCATATTGATTCCAAAAAATTAAGCAATTTTATAATTTTCATGTAAAGAATCACGCGCACGAATAAATTTTGGTGTTTCATGGAAATGGGAAATACAATGACTGTAGAACAATTATGGTTGCGCGACTAACCCCACCCCGTGAAATTTTGCTGAGCACAAACTGCAAAATGCGTAATTTGTGTGATTTATATCAACGGAAAAAATAATTCTACACATCGCTAGACATTTTCTTCGCGTCTAACTAAATAAAATCCTAAGTACATTGAAAACTTTAACACTACCCACTTTTAGAAAAAAGAGATGGTTATTTTTGGTAAAGGTAAACATGAAAAAAAAAATTGCTTTTAATCTTGACTACTTCAAAAACGAAAATGTCACAAACAGGAAGTATGTATGTTACGGAAAATGTGCCTGTTATTTATCTCGTATATGGTTAAATAATAGGGAAACAAAATCAAAAATCCAAAAAATACCAGGAACCCTGGTCCAGGATCCTTTTGCTCCCACTACTAATAACTATCGTGCAACAGACTAAAAGCCAATGCATGTTCCCCGTCAGCAACCCGGAACTCTAGGAGCTTGCCGCTAGCGAGGGTTATCAACGAATGCTGATCACAACACTTACGAGCCACAATGTGCTGTCTCCAACAGTATCAGCCTGTTCCGCTGTGGTCTTTCATCTGTTACTTGACATTTTGTTTTAGTGTTTCATCTACTTGGACATTTACAGATTTAGATATTGTGCCATAGATTTCTGTGTGTGTTTGTAACATTCTTGCAACAGTATACAAGTAGTACTGAATCATGTCAGAGTGTGCACAAAAAAAAAAGCGAGTGCAGTTTTCCCATTAAAGCCGGGCCACACATAGTGTGACATTGGAGTGAAACGAGGTAGCCAAATACTGAAAATAGTTTGCAACATGGCAGCCATCGAGATAAAAACTACTCGTTTAACTGCGAGTTTCTATTATATAACTATCTCTTTGTCTGCATTATCGTGGCTAATCGAGGTTCTACTCTATCGTATTCATTCTTTCATAGTCGAACCATCATTGAATGGTTAATTCCGATCAACGTATGTGAGTTCGGTACAGGTTCAGCCCATTTGGAAAACCAAAGACCTGTTGCTTTGCAACATAACCTCAAAAAATCATGTGAAGGTGGGTGAGGATTTATAAGAATTAACCATTTGATTCTCGATTCTTCGATACCTGTAATAATCTAGGGTATCGAAGTATCGAGGAATCGACTTTGACATCCCTACAATAAACTTGTAGTTTTGAATGAAAGTTTTAATATTGTTTGATTTGTAGTACGGTATCCTAATACCTATGACACGTTAATTTGGTATAAAACATTACATGTTTTTTTAATGTATTATTTACTCATGCTATAGTTTGTTTACGTATTTCATTAGAAGAAATATGGATATAATAAATATTGGTGATAAATTCAAAGCGTCTATTAGGCATTTCTATGGAAAAAATGCCATACAATGTGTCAGCAAACTGCAAGGCTTGCTCTAAAGAATTGAAAACACATTTTGGTAGTACATTAATCTTAAGTTTTTATTTGTACATTTTGATAATTTTCTAGTGTTCCGACAAATTCCCGATCCTGTCCTGTTTCTGCGGGAAATTATTTTTCCCACCCAGCTCTAGTTGTGAGGGGACAAACAGTCTACATTTTAAGTTTAGTTACCAAATAGTTGTGGTTTTTTAAAACACATGTTTATAAAATAGTAAATGAGAAAAGATTTGATTGACAAATTTACCTTTATGCGTATATCTGTTGAAAGTGTGATGTGAGGTTTTTCATGTTTAAATACTGTGTATCCTATGGTTGTACATATTTTTGTAGTGCTGAGACTGTACCTGTCAACTTTGACAAGGTTACTAGCTGATGTGATCCAGTGGGGTGGCAAAGAGGAGCACTTCCTTGGGAAGCCAAATGGCTCAAGTCATGAATATAACACCCATTTGAATTTATCACAGTGGATTATCACAAACTTCAACTAAGTGTCAAAGCATTTAACCGAGTTATTGTTTTCATTCCAGCGCAACTTAACATAACATTTTTGTTCTCAAGACACAAAAGGTAATTGTTAGCACCATGACTCAAAAAAACTTGAGTCGAATGACTAGTCAATCTTTGTTGACTCGACTGGACTCTATTTTTTGATAGTCGACACCTATCAGTAGATTAAATTATTTGGATAGTTAAAGACCAGGCACAGAATGTTATAAACTTATCAAGCAGGAAAACTTTTTAATAAGAGAACTTATTAAAAGAAGTTTTACTTTAGTATTGAGTTTTCATTACACTGGGTTGTTACAGATTGTCCCTGGAGGAAAATCCGGATGGTTTCTCTCGGGATGCCTTTGGTCGTCAAAGCATGTCTGAGAAGAGACATGCAGCGCTGGATGCTAAGAACACAGATACTTACCAGCGTAACAAAAAATTGAGGTGAGTGTGTTTGATTGGGTGAATATTCATGCAAAGTGTTGCTTCGCAATTAGCAGTCTGTAGTAAGCTTTGATACAACCCCCTCACTAATTTGAAACATAATATGAGTACGTGAGTCATGAACAAAACCAGTCGTTACCTTAATAGTTATAAGATAATCTGGAACAACTGCACTAACTTCCAAGATGGTAGAACCGAGGCTGCCAACCCTCAGCATCATTCAATATGGGAAACTCAAAATAGTGCCAATAGTTAAAGCTCTCTGAATTTTGCGATTGCGAAGGAACTACGACAAATGCGAATTACATGAAAATTGTATTTTTAAGCGGAATTTATTTAGTTCTGAACTTAAACACAAAAAACTTGTAAAAACAACAAAAATACAGTAGAATCCCATTGTAGTGAGCACTGTAACTGCGAGAACACGGGTATAATTAGGTCTTTTGAGGAACCGTCAAAAATTCACAAAAATATTCCATGAAAAATTGTAATTTTACAAGTTGAAACATGTACAGCGAGATTGCGTGAAGCAGGCTTGCGTCGGGACTTGTGACCGTGTGAAGCTCGCCTTTTTTTATCTGTCTGCCGTAACACTCCACTCCTTCGCCCTGCCTCCTCGTTTCACTAAGTACCTTGTGCCGCTTTCATGTGTCACATTCTTTCGCCTTGCACCCCCCTCCCCCCTACCACCACCATCATTATCCTTCAAACCAAGTGCATTATTCTATAAATAGAATCCCGCCCTTTCTACCTTGACCCCGTTTTAATGAACGTTTTCCACAGTCGGTCAGGGTCATTGTGCTGTCAACTGTGTTTGGTTTCAAACAACATGGATTTCTGCTTTGATTTATTGATTACGATTTTGTATTTCGACTAGTTTATTTGGATTTTGATTTTGAAACAATACTTTAAGAAGTATGCCTTGGCAGCCCTCCCTTATTGAGCTGTTCTGTTATTTATTTTACTGGACACTTCAGACTCACGTAGCACAAATTCAGCTAGCGCGAATCTGCATAACGTAATGTAAATTTTTGAATAAGGGATTAAGATAGTGCTACTTAAAACTCGCATAACGTGAAGGGGGAATTACGTTTATTGTTTTAACCGGCTGCCATGGTGTCGCGCTGCACTGTCGAAACCATGTGAATGCCGGTCTGGCAATATCTAGCCAAGGTAGGCGCGTGGACTTCTCATGGAAGTACTAACTCACCTGCCGTATTATCTTACCCAACAAGCGCATGGCTGGCACTTTGCACGAAACAAAGTGTCTAGAGGTGTGTATATTACGGTACGCGTGTTCCTGCAAGACTGTTCTGTTTTTACTGTCGGCTAGTTATTTCTTAATTGTTCCCAGTATAGTTTGCACACTGAAGTGAAGTTATATTTGAATCACAGCATCGAAACTGTTTTGCCAACCTCTGCCGAACAAAGTAACTATGACACACACCACAGCGATGAAAATGGCCAGAAACGCCTGTGGAAGAACTGCACAAGAGTAAATACGTTGTGCCGACAATTTCAGATAAGCCCTGAGTTAGGAGATGCGTCCTTTGAAAGTGCACTCTTTGTACACGATTCTGTTGTCGAGATGTCCAATTTAGAGCTAAAATGTAGGGTGCAAAACCGAATGTTGCTGAAGAGCGAAGTTTTCTCCATAAGCGCCAACATAAATTTGACCACATTCCGACACCAGCGCAACTAACTGCAGAAATTGTCCCTTGCCAAACTAATAACTTTGAGCCTCCTGGCCATGGGTTAATCAGTTTGAGGGACTATCATGATTGATTACTGCCAAGTTTTGTTTACATCCTTGTTTTTCATCTCAATGTGTTTAATTTCTTTTTGACAAAATAAAATACAGCTTTATAGATTTTAAAATATTAATTAGCACCGCGTTTCATCTTTTTAAATGATGAAATTTCATAATTTTATTTACCACTTTCAGGTGGCCCTACCAATAGTCGAAACATACATGAGTTCATCGTTCACACTCTCTATACTTATTATTTATGAAAATTACATGTCCAGAATCTTACTGTCTTTATAGGTGAACAATTTCAGTTTTTCATATCACCTTCACCGAAACTTTGATGTCTATAAAGTTCACAGTAGAAGTATTTAGGTCAGTGGGAGTTTGCAACCTTACATGCCTCTCAGAATGTCACTTGTTAAATATTTGTTTTGTTGATTTTAGCTTTAGAGGACAAGTTTGTAGGGGTATGCGAATCACAGTTTTCAAATTGAATCAAATTTCGAATTGAACCATGTATTCTTGAATTTCAAAGCTTTTCAAATTGAATCACTTGTTAAAGACTTTTGTCAATTAACAGTACCTTTAAAGTCTTAAATGCAAATTTTCATATTCATCAATGCTTGTACGTAAAAAGCAATCTAATTTAAATTATAGCAATCTTTTATAAGTTGTATGACTAGAGTTGCAACATTTAATGCATCATATGGAATCGAAAGCCAAAAATCTTATCAATGTAAAATAATTAAAATACGTAACACTTACCTAATTGAAAGAAGTTAATCTTGATTCTAGGAACAGGGCTAGGTGCTCATTAATAGTGTTGCTGAATAACTGTCTTGACAAGGTTATTAGGCCATTTTAAAAACTATTTTGGTGCAATTTCACTACCCTTGAACATAAGTGACAAAAAAAAAATAGCATTTGGAAAATTTTACAAGAAACGGCAAAGACAGTCCACAAAACATCTGTGGTATTTATCTTCAATTTTGGAATCAAAATCGGAAGTGAAGTGCAATTTAATTGCTTTACTATATCAAGAATGATTAAGCATTTAAAACTTTTTGGCAATTAGTTTTTATAAGTTGTCTTAAAGCTTTTGACAACATTTCTGCAAAATAAATACTTTCAATGAACTTCACAGCAAAATTTTCATTTTAAAATAGTACATACAAAAATGTTATGTTTTTGTGAGATATCAAGTTTTCTGGCAAATAAATACATTCAACTAACTCTGCTATTCAATTTAAAAATTTAAAAGTGTTTTAAGAACTTGTTACTATAACCAGTAGGCTTAACATATAATGAAGTTGCATATCTGTGTCTTTATTTACATATTATCACAGCATCACAAAATATTTTTCTATAGTCCATTCCCCATTGGAAGCAACTTTCTCGGAGCCCTGCTAAATATCTACTTGCAGGCCCATTTCGTATCCTTCAGCCAAATGTAAGCAAACATTGCCATTTGACTGCCATGTAGCATCTGTCAATCAATGTTTACAAGCCATTGTGTTTATACATATATTCGTATACTTTCGCTACACATAAAAATAAACATTGAAATGTGACTTATACATTTATACCTGTCAAATGTGTTGTTTACTGTCTACAACTTTTCAAAGAATTCTGTCGTATTCCAAAACCATTCCGTATGAATAACAGTTTAGGCCTCTAACATGATTTAGGCCAGTTTTATGACGTTTTAAAAATGCTTTAACTGACGACAGTTCTTACAGTTATTTTACATTAACATATTTGTTTTCTACAACATAGCTCAATACATGTAATGCACGTTAGTATTTTGCCATGACTGTGTTTAACACTGTTACAACTACGAGGTAAAGGGCTGTACTAATTATCCTTTTGTTATTGGTATGTGTTGGGTCATTTCTCTAAAAGAACGGCCTCAGTCAGAATAAATATTAAAATGAAGGAACAACCAAACGAAAAAGGCACATTAAATTCAAGCACGCAACTCATGTTGCTCATTGTCATACAAACTTTAAAAGATAAGAGGTGAACATGCACACAAATAAGCCTATGATAACTTTTATTCCGCTCATATTTCTATGTATTGCTATGTACTGTTTATTAGGTTTATTGAAATTTGTCGGGCTGGGCTTAGTATTTTTCTTCTGTGATTGTGGCAAATTACGTTACACGACTGTGTTTCAAACCCCTTAGGGCAAAGGTACAATGATGTGATATGTAAACAGACGTGGATGTAAATAATTAACTTCGCCACAAAACAGTTCACAGTTAAAATGTATAAACAGTGCTAATCAAATATTTTAAATCATGCACACACACTGCCAGTGTATCAACCATGATGCACAAAGTCATGCCACTTCACAGACACAATGATTAACGAAACACGCGTGACAGTATATTTATTACTGTCGTGGAAACACAGATTTATCACATCGCAATTTGCGTTGGTAGGTTTAAAAAACACAACGTCTACAAACATGATGTGGTAATTTGAAGTATTTTTCGGAGTAAGAATAATTTAAGTTTCGTTTGGCAAAAAGCAACATGCCATGTCATGGCTCACCACATCTGCCAACGTCACTTGGTAACTGCCCCGCCATCATATCTAAATATATTGAAATAAGTATTCAAACATTAAAACCTCTTTTCATTTGTAAATAACAATTTCAAAAATCATTATTTTGCTGTAATAAGTATGAAATATGCTACAATTGATGATATGTATAATTTCGTTATTTACTAGCGAAGTGAAATTTCCCATGTGTGAAAGAGATGAAGAAACTGAGAGAGAGTGACAAGTTTCGCCCAGCAGACAATTTTCCCGTTGTTTTCTCGATTGATTAAATAACACCGTACCATTACGGCCTACTCACAATATTTTCCGCTGTTATTTGAAATTATAAAAATGATATATGTTGCCATCGGGGCTACCTAAATATTTAAATTTTTTAATAGGCACCGTTTAATTTACAAATAGTATACTAAGAAACGAGGTTAAAGTAATATTTTTACTGTGAACTATTTCTTACCGGTCGTTGCCAACATGTCGCTGCACTCACTGTTGTTAATTCATATTTAAAAAAGAAATAAATATTACAAGTTATAGAAGATATTAAGGTGATGGTTCATTTATTCTATAATACAGTACTCTAAACTTAACCACAGTGTTTTATATTTGTGGAATACAGGTTATTGAAAAAGCAGGTTGACATGTTATGCCTAGAGTGGTTTTTGCAAATGTTGATTTTCGTAAGGTGCTTCCAATCGGGAATGGACTATACAGATAAAACCTGACAAAATTTATAATTGTTTGTCACATCATAATTAAGTGTATGAAATCATAGTTTTAAAACATTTGATTTTTATGTACAAACTAGCAGAGAACAATAATAAATTGCAATAGGGACAAGAAATCATATGGTAAAATAATTTTTAATAATTATATAACTAGTCATAAAAATATTCAGGATTAAGGTACTTTTAACAGACACATTTTACAGCATTTAAATAAATTTAAAGTATGCCATACCTACATTTTTTATTAAATTTGTGTAAAAATATATTTAGGAAATTAAAGAAATTTTCTGTGTAACATATATCTTCAAATAAATCACAAATAGATTTTCTTATTGGACATATTTTTATATGTATTTTATTTTAAACGTTTATGAAGAAAAGTTAGTTCCTGAACATGTTGTGGCAGAAGCACTTCACAGAGATTTGTCACTTTTTTTTCTGCCATAGAAAATAGTGTTTTGCTTGCCATCTGCATTGCTGGTGTAGCGAGGTAGTGCCTTGCTACCGCAGCCCCCATTGGATAGGTAGTTTGGTTCTTCATCCACCATTTGAACAGTTTGCAAGTTCTTGGCAAACATGTTGCTGGTAGATAATCATGAATTTATTCTTTCTTTGTATCTGACGTTGCTTCTGGTACTTGTAGATGTAACTTACCCAGTTGATCCCGAAGTGGCACTAATGAAGCTGTTGCTTCACTTGGCTGTAGGTACACTTTCTCCATACATGACTCTTCACTTGGCTGTGGGTACACTTTCTCCACACATGACTCTTCACTTGGCTGTAGGTACACTTTCTCCACACATGACTCTTCACTTGGCTGTGGGTACACTTTCTCCACACATGACTCTTCACTTGGCTGTGGGTACACTTTCTCCACACATGACTCTTCACTTGGCTGTGGGTACACTTTCTCTACACATGACTCTTCACTTGGCTGTGGGTACACTTTCTCTACACATGACTCTTCACTTGGCTGTGGGTACACTTTCTCTACACATGACTCTTCACTTGGCTGTGGGTACACTTTCTCTACACATGACTCTTCACTTGGCTGTGGGTACACTTTCTCCACACATGACTCTTCACTTGGCTGTGGGTACACTTTCTCTACACATGACTCTTCACTTGGCTGTAGGTACACTTTCTCCACACATGACTCTTCACTTGGCTGTAGGTACACTTTCTCCACACATGACTCTTCACTTGGCTGTGGATACACTTTCTGTATCATGACTCTTCACTTGGCTGTAGGTACACTTTCTCTACACATGACGCTTCACTTGGCTGTGGGTACACTTTCTGTATCATGACTCTTCACTTGGCTGTGGGTACACTTTCTCTACACATGACGCTTCACTTGGCTGTGGGTACACTTTCTCTACACATGACTCTTCACTTGGCTGTGGGTACACTTTCTCTACACATGACTCTTCACTTGGCTGTGGGTACACTTTCTCTACACATGACCCTTCACTTGGCTGTGGGTACACTTTCTCTACACATGACCCTTCACTTGGCTGTGGGTACACTTTCTCTACACATGACCCTTCACTTGGCTGTGGGTACACCTTCTCCACACATGACTCTTCACTTGGCTGTGGGTACACCTTCTCCACACATGACTCTTCACTTGGCTGTGGGTACACCTTCTCCACACATGACTCTTCACTTGGCTGTGGGTACACCTTCTCCACACATGACTCTTCACTTGGCTGTGGGTACACTTTCTCCACACATGACTCTTCACTTGGCTGTGGGTACACTTTCTCTACACATGACTCTTCACTTGGCTGTGGGTACACTTTCTCTACACATGACTCTTCACTTGGCTGTGGGTACACTTTCTCTACACATGACTCTTCACTTGGCTGTGGGTACACTTTCTCCACACATGACTCTTTACTTGGCTGTGGGTACACTTTCTCTACACATGACTCTTCACTTTCATTGCAGACGACTGTAGTTTTACTTTTTAATAAATTTGCAGCATGAATTTTTTTTCATTTTCACTAAAAACTGCAAATTAGTACCTTGGATACACAAAAGTGCTCAGGACATCAACAGTATCTTGTTTGTAGAGTAGGAACCTACTTTTCAAAGATTTAATCAAATTCCGTGCAAATGGTACACCAGGACTAGTTTAGTACATTTTGATATGATTGCTTGTAGAGGGCTCTAAGAAATGAATCATTGGAATGACCATTGACATAGGATAGCTGTTGCCACTGGATTCTTGTCGCCTCTACAAAATGCCTCAGTACATAAACTGCAACACCAGCTAACTTCCACTCAACTGAATTGAGACATTCACTGTCTGAACTCAATACAGTTAGCGAAGCAGTCACTGCCTCTTTCAAAGAAATCAGCCACTCCAACAACATAAATCCACTGTCCATCTTGTTTCAACATCTTGAACGAGCTTTAAAGGAGGGGAGCTCCATGGGTTCCTGAATATTTTTTATCTCGTATGGCTGCTGTTGTACTCAACAATCATGCAAGCTTTTGAGATTAGGTTCACCATATTGGTTGTAGCACTTTTTGCATCATCCATTGCTAATTAAAGAGTATGTGCAAAGCAGTGTCTTTGAGTCCACTGTGAACCAGAAATTGCTTCATGCAAATTCTGCCATTGTTAGTAACCACATGAATATCTTAGTGTGAGTGATGGTTAATGCCTTTGTTGGCACATATCAAACAACACATGTCTGAGATTTCCACCATTGTGTGTTTCTTGTACAGCCCTAATATAAAAGATGAGTACGGAAAACATTGTGTTATGTAATGACATATAACGAACACCTGCACGTGATGTCCAGTTGTCAGTACAGAGTGCCAGGTTTTGCTCAGTATCTAAACCCAAGTCATTGTGTAACGTATCTTTCAATTTCTCTATTTCTGTTTTGTGTAGTTTAGGCACAATGTTTCTCAAAAATGTGGCGCTAGCTGGTACTTTGTAGATTTGTTGGAAATGTTTAATTATGTATTTAATCCTTGTATTTCAATCAAAGCGTATGTATGTCACATAGCTAACCTTGTAGCATTTTTTTTTTTTTTTTTTTTTTTTTTAATTGTTGCTGTTGCCTTTCCTTGATGGAGAAGTGGCTGGTTCTCTTAAAATAGTTATGTTACTGTGTGTTGTATTGAAACAGATGCGGGGGAAACTTTTTATCCGGTTGCAGGAGAAATTGTTTGTATTTCTGTATTTACACTAGGATTTTAGATACACTTTAAAAAAAGTTAAATGGTGTCTGAATAAATGGTTCTTCAGAGTAGATGTAGTTCCTAATGAGAAAAAATTAAATTGCATAAACATTTTATTAGTGCTGTGCCGATGCAAGTTTTTACCAATACCGGTACAAACCAGTCCTTCCTGCCGATACACTCAATATCCGATACCGATACAATGGACATATGAGTAATGGACTGAAAGACTTCTACTAGCAATAAAAAATATTTTGGCAATCTGATGAAAATCTATATTAAAAGTCAGTGTCACACAATATACTATTATATGTTAGAACATTAGGAAAATTAATTTTTCATTAATTCTTCAAAATCAGAGATTAAAAGCGGCAATCAAGATATGCCTTAGAAATTTAATTTAAATTTAGGTCTAGGCAATTTAAGAAATTTTTGTTTTAAACAAATAAAATTTAAAATCGTAAAACCACACGGCAGTGTATCATATTTCCCGGTATTATTCAACTTTACCCATATTCAGAAAATTAAAAATTATTAACATGTTTAGTTTTCAAATTCAGCACTTCAATATTTTACTGAGTAAAATTGAAGCACTGCCAGTTCCCTGGTTATGAAGATCAGAATCATTGCTTTTAAAATATTTTAAATACTGATATGACAAGGATAAGGGAAGTGTGGGGCCTGCAAAGCTGGTAATTCAGGGACATACCATGGCAGTACAACCTGTAGATGATTATCTCCTTAAGTGCCTGTCACAGCAGGCGGCCACAGTGGAGTGGGAGCAGCATTTCTCTCTCTCTTCCTCACTCTTTCTTCTTCCTATTAATGATTATCTCACAGCAGGGAGGCAAGTCCCTTCCTCCCTTTGCCATTCTGGAGTGACAATCTGTCAGGTTAGTGCTTGGAATAACACTAAAAATGGCAGCAGTTGAGCCCCTCTTACTCCAACATTGCTGGTTTAACTTTAAATTTCAGGTCTGGGTATCTGCTATATTTGACATTGGGTATGGGTATCAGCTCAGCACTACATTAAAATAGCATTTCTCTATGGACATTTTCACTTCATGGTATATTCCAACTGTTGTTTTATTAATATTATTCAGTGCTATTTTAGTCAATTAAAACATTTCTTAATATCTTGCATTACGAGTTTTATTATAATTTAATTGACTAAAAATGATGAATAGAAACTGAAGCCTGAAAGGTTCGCTGCTGGTCCAAAATCCAACACTGTTGCAAGTAGTATGGAAACGTTGGTTCATTACATTTAGGAATTTTATTTCTTGTCTCGACCCAGCTCCAAACAAGTCAAATAGACTGGCCATACTGGTGGACCACATTTCTCCCAGCTTTACGAGTATGTAAGTAGTTGTGAAAATTATATTGATGCTTTTTTGCAGTCCTTGAAAATATCTTTGTTAAGCCTGTCAATGAGGTTTTTGCTCAGTATAAATTAGCTATTCGTCAACAACAATCTAATGAATCAATTGATCAGTACTCACATGACACATTCCTGCACATTTATAATGTGCACTCTACTAAACTTTGCCCTATCGTCAAGTGCAATACTCATAACGGGGCAGGTCTCGCCATACAAACAGTATTTGAAGCCGGACACGTACCTACATGGTAAATTGGCACCATCAATAGCTACTACAGACTTGTGCACCGAGATTGTACTGTTCGCCCAGATTCACCAGGAAGCCAGTTCCACAGCACGCCACATGCATTACACTGGAGCACAGCTTCCAGAGCCTCCCACCGAGGAGATGAGAAATGAAAGGCACCCCTTCTGAAGTAAGAATTTCCTACCCCTTTCAAGTGAGGCTAGCTTCCCCTTCATCCTTCTGACATGCTACAAGCTAATTCCAGATTTTAGTATAAAATGACCAGCAGAACTATGCTCTAGGCAGTTATCGCACTTCCACCGCTGTAATGGCGGCTGGAGATGTCAGCCAGGGGCGAGTGTTCACAAACCCTCCTCCACCGTTTGCTAAGGCTGGAGACTGTCTTCAGGGTGTGCCAGCCAGAGACGCACCACTGTAACGGACAGGATCTCTACGTGATAATAGTTGTCAACCAGAAATCTGCAACCTCTTCAGCAGCCTCCAGCTCCACCAGCAGCTCCCGCCGACGCCATCTAGAGGGTTCTGCAGATCTCTGTCGCCAACCTCCCATCCCTGTGTCCTGAGGAAAAGCCGGTTGATCGCATAAGTAACCATTAAGGTAGTTCCACACACAATTAAGAGGCAGACAGAGTTCTGCCAGCATGGTAGATGTTCGGGAGCACCCAAAACACCTTAGGAACTCCTCTGCGTGTGGATTCGAGCAACCTAAGCATTTCCTACTCTGCCAATGCTTGCAAAGGCCAGATTTTAAAGTGAATTGCTTTAGCCCGTATGACCCACTGCGTATACCACAACTGAACTTTTCCGCAATAAAACTACGTCAGGTTATCTTAAGCTGTGTCCACAGCTTGAAAGGACTAAAAGTTCCATCCATCACTTGCCAATGCTGTACATGGAATACAGAGTGTGATATCACATTGTAAAGTCCGGCGCGTGTTCGATTAGCTAAGGCTGGATCACGGTCATGTGGCTTTGGTTGCACTTTGGTGGGTTCTGTGTGTGGCTTATGCTTACTTACGGCTGGATATAGCAGTCGTGCACGTGGCCTTACAGGTTGGTACGAAGTTTTCGCCATATGGGTAATGAGTCCCTTGGATTGGTCTGGCTTGCGACTTGTTTCGGAGCTAGTTGTAGTCGACGACGGGCGGGAGATGCTAGGGTTTGATGCCTTGTCGGTTTGTGGGCGAGGGGTAGTGGGATATGGCTGATTAATTCACTCGTCCTTGGCTCGGGCAGTAGCGAGGGCATGATGTAACACAACACAGAACTCGCCGTTCTAGTCCTCGGATGCCCTGCACCAGAAGTTACTGTTGGAGGAGCCTAGCTGGTGCTCTATCTTATTCAGTAACTCTCTTATCACTGACTGGCAGGTCGGGTGCACACACAGCGGTGCTGATGGGAAAGTAGCTGGGTTAATTTCAGTCAATGTAGGTGGTGCCAGTGACCGGAGTAAGGTGGCACAATCTCGTTCGGCTCATCGACTAGCTGTGAGTGGGGCGAGACCAGCCAGCTGTGTGGCGGCAAGGCGCACAATTCTTTGCTCCTTCTCTCCTGGTGCCGTGCCTCACCTTAAATGGCATATGACGGGTTTAACTACTGAGAACCTCGAAAGGAGCACCACGTACGCGTATAGCCCTAGATTAGTGTTGCCTAGCAACAGTCTAGCTCCGTTGCTCCAGAAGATCTCCCACTGTTGCAGGCTAATCAGAAACATTGTAGCCGTATGTGTTGCCAAGACTATTACTGGGTGTGCGATCCCAACCAAGGCCAGGCCGTAGCACCTAAGCAAATACCCCCGCCAGCACCCAGGTGCTCTGGTAGGGATACAACTCAGATGTACTGTCTCTCCCTGGTTGAGAAGTGTTGCTAGTGGTCGTGGCTTCTCTATTCTACTCCTCCAGTACCTGTATACTTGGTAGGAATAAAATAGATTGCCATCTAATGGGTGTGTATTCAACTTGGAGCTGCCTGAGGGGGAATCTCTAGTTGTAGCTAATTCGTAATAATAATAATAACTTCCTGTTTCTGGTCGGCGGTACTCAGCTCGAGGTCCTCCCAGTAGTTGGTGACAAAGTACTCTATGAATTGCTCTCCTGCCAGGCAGACCGGTGGTTAGAAGTAATCCTACAGAAGCCAGGTGAGGTGTAGGTGACCTGGTCCAAGGCTAGTTGGGGAAGTTAAGTGAAAACTGTCAAAAATTACTTAGATACAAACCTAACTCTAAATGGGGGTGTCCGTAGGAGACAAAGAAATATGAGTGGTATGTACTGTAACTACAGAAAGGCTCTTGTAGCTATTGGCGTCACTTGAGTGTCAGGTAGCGGAGATGCAGTACTCTTACGGTGATGTCAAGGAAGGCAGCATCTGGTGGCTGCTGAAAACTGTTAGGTCGTTGGCAACAGCCTCTGGAAGAGATGTTGAAGGTCTCTTAGTAGTCTAGACTCCAGCACCCAGTTGCTCGGAGAAGACTTTAGGAACAATTCTCGAGGACTGCCATGCACTGCCTTATATAGCGTCTCAAGATGGCACGAAGTCGCTCATAGAGATAGCATGTGTGCTGTGCAGCATGTTGCCATGCGTCAAACTTAAGTAATAAAAGTATTACCAAATATCAGAAATTGGGAATTTTGATTGTGCTCATCAAAACTGGTATCGCATCGCTGTAATCGGTAGCTGAAAAACGGTATTGTTGGTATCTGCGAAATGTGTGCAGCTTGGATAAGGCTCGTCCACCACTGCACCAGCTGACACTGAGGGCAGCACATCTCCAGAGGTAATCCCACTTCCTGCACCCTGCACCCCAGTCAACTTTCATGACTTCACGGTAGCAGGTCGTCGTGCCTTAGTTTACCCCCTGTAAATTGGGATATTCTAAAATTGCGTAATTTACCGTAGAATAATTTCTCCATTATTTTATCAATTAATTACCAGGCTCACCTTTACCTGTTTCAGGGTGTTGTATATTTTACTTATATTTTTAGCTAGTTAATTATTTCTTGTATTGATTAGCTGGGATTTCCCCCCCCCCCCCCCTCCCTTTCATAAGTAACGTAATGAAACTTACGTAATTATAAATAATTGCTTAACATAATTTTAATGTTAGTTCAAGAGATTTCAGTATTTGTTTTTTTTGTCTAAGTAAAGTTTGTGACAGAGGAAATAATTTAACCCCGCTGGAAACTAGCCGTGAGGTGCACAGCTCCTGGGTTTCCGATGTTCCCATGTCTACCTCCACTGACGTCCCAATACCGGACTGCACGTCTACACGCCAAGGCCTTGAGTGTGTCTGCACAAGTCACGCCCCCAAGACTGCATGTCTACAGAAAGGTCAGGGGACAGGACAGATGGATAGTAAAGGTAGATTTCAGTGCCGTAGACGACGTAGAGAATACAGTACTTTAGAGAGAGCTCTCAAAACAAACCCCACTAGCGAAATCACCAGCGAGGTCGAACCTCCCCCGACAGGACCTGAGTTCATACCCCGGCCAAACTCGCTCCTCCTACCTTCCACACAAGAGTCCCGATACAACTATTTACTAGGTGCTTGTTGGCCAGAATGCAACCCAGAGGGGACACACCATACCCAAGCTGAGACTTTGTCACCGGTAGCAAGCGTTATCCCAACTGATGTAGCTCTGGAGAAGGCTCCAACTAATTCTTGCTTAATGAAGTTGACTTCGAGGAAAATCATCTGGGTTCAACTCCAGCCTAAGGTCGTCCCCAAACCTTGTGTAAACCCCTCCCCTGCCAACTGTATTCCCACACACCAACCGACGAGGCCTCTGCGTATAGCCCCTGTATCTCCGGCCAGATCACCCATCACCACCATCACCCTCATTTAAACACTCTTTTTATTATTTTACCACTCATACACCCAGGGACAGCTGCCATCTTGCCTGTTGGCAACCCTTGTAGTGAGAAAGATTGAGCTCTCTGGGCGGGAAACAATCTCAGTTCACCTCACTCTGGGGTTTGACTCCCCTCTCTTACGATGAACCAGGAAGGGTGGTCCGCGTACTAACCTCTATCACCTATAAAGCAAAGAGGAGTGCTTGTCAAATTTAAGTCTACAGTTTTGTGAACACTTTAAGCACTTTTTACTAGGTGTCTACAGCCTAGAAATGAAATACAACATTAATTTAAATATAAATGATAACATAGACAATTTAACTGGGCAGATAACTCATTCAACAGTTACTCAAAATCTGTTACCAGACAATACAGCATTAATCACAATCTGAGTTCATTAAAGACAATCTTTAAAAATTCAGGCAATTTTATGTGTACTTGGATTTTAAATATGAGAAATCTAATCCATAACTTCAAATTGCTTGTTCATTTAAACCAACAACCTAAAAAAGTCATTATAAGAACTTACTGAAATCAATTTAATTTTAAATATTTACTTGAAATTGAGCAAGATTTTTATTTATACTTACTTTTTTCCGTAGTGTTGCTTCGTAGGCCAAGCCATGTTCAATGCCTTGGTTAAAATGACCACAGCTGATTTATTTGTGACAATTTTTTGCCAATTATTACATGATGAGTCGTATTCAAACTTTCATAATTCTAACCAAAATCGCAGCCGAGAGTTTCTAATGGGCGTAGTGCCCATCAAAATACCGCCATGGCTAATACCTAACAAATTCAATTTTACACCACCATAGATAGTTGACTAGTGTCATAGAGTGTGTGATACATTTTCATTGTCGCCAACCTATGAGTGGAGTAAATGTTGTAAGAAGAATAAGAATCCAAGTTGCTTTCTAATTGTCACCAACCTACGAACGCAGTAAGACCTAAGAAGAAAATAGAACATGAAAAACTCATGCGGGATGTAATTGATACTATCGATGGCACCAGTTGTTGATTATCCACGTTGTGTTTGCATTCACGTAGTCTTCAAAAACTAATAATCCACATAATCTTTGGCGATTGTACTGACAGGAAATATGATCAAATGTAAACAGCGGGTTCAAATCATCGTAAAACAATTGTTCCAAATATATTTTGAATTTCGGACAGAAAATCTGATCGATGGATGCTGTAAATTAATGCTTAGCGGATGTAGCATGCAGGTTTATTTAACATTGTTTTGTATAGGATATTCGTTGGGACCATCTAGAAAAAACTCTATGGGAAAGCTGAATAAACGGGATCACAACAATGATGTTCCACTGTATTACGAGCCCTCACACAATAAACAGTCTCATGTTCGTTGATGTGGCGTTGGTACATGCTACTGAAGTAATCTAAGTGCTACTAATATGTGAATAATAATCTACACATAATGTTCAAATGCTGCTGGTGCGGATAGTCATGGTATCGACCAGTTAATCGGTATCGGCATCAGTCCATCCCTAATCTCAAGTGAGAACCACAAAACATGCATTGTAATTGATTATTCCCAAACCATTAAACGCCACACTGTACTAGATGTTTACCTTTTACTGAAGATCGAGGATATTGTTTATAAATTTGGCAAGTATGAAGGTTACAATCTAATAGATTTAAAGAGTACATATAATCAACTTCCTATCAGAGAAGAATATAAAAATTATACAGCTTTCGAAGCTGTGGCCAACTTTATAAATTTAAAAGGATTCCTTTTGGTGTCACTAAAGTAGTTGCGCTTTCCAAATATTTATTGACAAAATAATTAGAGTCAAAGGTCTGAGTGATACATTTGCCTATGTGGATGATGTAACAATATGTGGAAGGACACAAGAAGAACACGACAAAATTCTAAGAAAGTTAAAGCTCGTGGGATTTACGAATCCCAACTTTTAAGCCGCCCGGTACAAGGAGAGGTGCCGCCTTGTATCTAATTGTTGGCAGAGCACCGTACCAATTATGGATGGTGGAGTGAGTAATAGAAACTTGGGTGCCAACGTGTGTTAAATACAGGGAATGTATACCAGTATCAAATCAGTCGTCTACAGAGTCACGTTGGAGGTCGCACACAAGTTCCAGGCTAGCTAAGTAGAGGGCTTCTTTCCACGTCGAATGGAGAGACTACGAGATAAGGTTTCTTGTGGCGTATTAGGTGTAGGTGACTCAGGGATAGAAATCCCGTCGAACAACTTGAACTTAAGTGTACGCTTGTACACAGTTTGTGTACTAGCGGCTTGGGGTGGTCTTCAAATTCTGAAATGTGGGTGTCGCATAAAGGATACCTGGGAAATGTTACTCCTGCTTGGGCAAGATGCTAGCATATATCGTGGGACGTGTAGGTTTCCATGTAAGGACAAAGTTTGAAACACTGGGCAATGCGCCACGGATGGTGCTGGGGCGGCCGGCTGATAAACAACGGCCAACACTGGTTGTGGCAGAATGGTACTTCTGCTGCTAGGTCACGTGTAAGTGTGGCGTGGAGGGATGGCAGTATATTCCAAGGAAAGTACTGAGGGATCTATACCCAATATGGTTGTGTCACTATGCAATATAATTAAATACTCAAAGGGTGGTATTCTTCCCAATGTTCGGGTTGGTAAGGAAAAAAAAGAGTTACTTTCTTAAGGCTCTGGGATTGACTTACTGTTTATTTCCTCTTCTATGAGGTTCAGTTCCCATTTAAGAGAGTTTTTAAGGCCACTGTTATAGTTCTTTGGCATGAGGCCGAGCTACAACAATAATACTGGAATAATATAATCTGCCACACAAAAGAGTGTATGTGCCATGGTTGTAAAGCCGTGGTTCCCTGCCACTTCCGTGCGGGATGACACTTACTGGGATGGAGACTAATTACAGTTCACTCTAGAAACGACAAGCTGTGGTTAGACTGTAAAGGTGTTTTATTCTGTCCAGAACATAACACGGTGACCCGTACTCTCCTGCATAGATTCAATGCACTGGATAATCTATGGAAGGGAGATTAATGATAAACAAAGACAGGTGAAGAGGCCTGTCTGTTTGAGGAGCGTGCTCGAAGAGCGAGAGCAACAGTTAGGTAGCCATGATAACAATTTGGATCCTAACTGAAACTTGATTGTGCTGAAAGGGCTGGGGGAAGATGGGATATAAGTGTTTACGGCAACGTCAGTAAGGGGAAAATCGACTCTTCAGGACTGAAGCGTGTGCTGAAGACGTCGGGCGTTGGTCACTGTAGATCATTAGCTGTTCCTCTCGCAGAGGAAGAGAGAGCAGAGAGCCTTAGCACGACTGGTGCTAAGGCAAGCTGCTAAGTTTAACTGCTGTTCTGCTGCGATGCAGTACCTGGCCAGGGGTGTGTCTCACGTTCCTTCGGCCATCATGTGGTTGTTGGTTCTCAGTCATTTGTCTAGTGCTAATCTTTCTTCTGTTCCAGCATGCCTATTCGTAGTAATATTTTTAGTTATGTAGCTACATTACTTCCTGACAAAATTATTTTTATTTATATAACTGAACAAATCATCTGAAGCTACAAGTCACATACACTATATATCATTATTGGTGTTGGAATTTTTTTTCTTTCTTTCTTTCTTTCTTTCATAGTGTTACATGTTTGCTGTTCTTCATATCTCCCCTTGCCCCATCCTGCTTGAAAGAGGGAAGAAATTTTGAATGTTAGGCAAGCGATAATCCAGGGTTGGGGGTGGGTTTGCGTTACAAAGGCGTGCCACTGCGATAAGCCTACGGCGACTTACGTGCTCCTAACCTTGGGTGAATTGAATGTCTGCATTTATCTGAAAGAATTTCCTATTTCATTGGCCTTGCCTCTCTCAGCATGACTCAGGGTGCTGGGACTGATACTACCGTATTTATGCACATATAACACCCCCATTTTTTACAAAAAAAATTATGTCTAAATCATATGTGGGTGTTATACACAAGATAAATTTTTAGAAAAATTTATGTACATACTCCCATTAAAATGTCTAGCTTTTATTGAATGTTTCAACTAATATAATAGTGAAATTCCTTAAAATAAGTTTTATTTACATCATATCAAGCATTGCAAAAGTACTCACATGGTAAACAAATATGGCAGCCGCAATTTTTTCTCGCATTCGTCACTAACAATACAACACTGATTACAACACTCATTCATTTTTATAAACATTACCTTTGATACTACATTATAACAAACTTTAAGAAAAATATATTAGGCAAACATTTTTAAGCCTCATCTGCTTCGTTGCTATCAGAATAATCGCCACTGGAAGATGCATCCAATTCTTTTATTTTTGCTGCCTCAATTTCTAATTTACGTGCTATTCGGTTAGCTTATAATTAATTGCAGCATCTCAGAAGAAACAGAAGTAACCCAATTTCCTTAACTTCACAACAAACTCAAAAATCTTCTCTTCTCCTTCATGAAATGCACACATTTTCCCACGTAACACACTTGTGTTCTTAGGAGCACACCAGAGCTGTTCTTTTGTTCTGCACCACTCCCGACCACATTGTGTGTTAACAGAAAAATGTCTTGCAGCCGACCGTTTACCATTTTGTTAGCATATTTAACTACTTGCAAGTTAAATCCAATGGTATAACTGTTACTTGTTTTCCCATGTTCTTCCTCAAAAGGCCATTACATGTGTTCAGTGCAAGAGCTGCATGTTTAACTGAGCTACCTTGACACACAAACGGGGTGACCATTCCCTGGCTGTAAAATTCAATACCCAGGTGAGTCCATTGTCTCCCGAAACGAGGGGTGGAGGTTTGACAGTTATCCACGGGCAGGTGACATACATGCGTAAATACGTATTTAAGCTGTGATGGGCCTCCGAGACAACATTTTTAGAGAGTTGAGAGTTTGGGTGATAGTGCGACGTGAAGTGATAAAGATGTCAAGCCAATATAGCAACGAGTGGCGATGGGAGTGCCCAGCGGGAGTAAAATCTGCGGACTGTGAGCATTGGTGGAGTGAAGGGTGCAGGTACTATTGAACTGGATGCTGAGTGTATGAAGTTTGAATTTAATGGCAAAAGACTGAACATGTGTTAATAATGAGTGTGAATTAAGTGACTGTACTTAATATAGAGACATTGAGAAAGACTTTTAGTAGAGTTGAGATAAACTTTAAAATATTGTGCTCACTGTTAGTAATATGAATAATATTGGAGATAAATGCAGTAGTTAAATGTTGTAAGTAATAGCTGTGTGAATAAATAAAAATAGAAATTAATTCTTTATTTTTATTAACATCTCCATCCCTCATGAAATAGAATACACCTGTCTGGCATCTTGTAACAATAGAATAAATTATGTACAGTGGTGGTGTCGAATCATATTTGTTAGTCGTACTGTAAACACCCCAACACGCTTAGTATTATTTTCATTTTCTTATTCAAGTAGGTCTGCAAACTTTTGGTACACTAAAATTTTAATGAAAAATTAAAGCTTTCATTTTCAATTTAGTTAAGAAAACTGGTTGCTGAAAGTCTACAAGTTTTTAATATTAAATGAATGTTCGAGTACTTACTGAATGTTCATTTAGGTGAATAACAAAGAAAATTTGTGTCTGTATCAATTTGCAATTTGTTTGTGTCAATTTATCCAATTTAAGACCACTAAAATAGTTACATAATAATAAACTTGAAATGTTGGCAGAATAAATTCAAGTTTTTCAAAGATATTATTGCAGCGTTTATATCTTCCTTCTGTGATCCACTTAAGTCACTTATTTTAGTATGTCCGTAAAGGAAACATTTTGTAAGTATTGTTGTCATGTACGATCATTGATGGTATTGAGCAAGTTTGAGTTCATATTTTAATTAGAATTTAGTTTATTATATGCCAGTATGTGTTTCACGATACATAGTGGAAAATGTGATAAAATGTTAACATTTTAAGTAAATATTCAGTAGGGCTAGGAGTAGTTAAATTATTTTTAATTTAAGTTTTTGTTTCATGAAACAAACAGTTACACTGGCACAATGTAGGATTCAAGGTTGAGGAGAAAATTGTGGAGTGACAAGTGTGTGTTCTGTCACAGGGAAGAGCGTGATCGTCAGAAGATTGCGACCCAGTCACAGCCCAGCAAGACTTCTGCTGCCCGAAACTCTTCAGAAGGTATGTTGCTTCTCTACTCTCCTTTGTCACTCTTTTAACATTTATGGTATGCTTTCCACTATTTACTTGTGGTTACGGATTGGTTCATTCAATTCTTTTATTCCTAAATATCACCAATTCATCACTAATATGTAATCAGAATTGAAGGATTGAGATTTTCAGCAATCAATTTACATTAATTGTATTGTGTCATGTCCATTAGCAGAAAGTAAATGTTTTTGTTACTGGTAAACCAACATTGAGATTAATTATTTAGCTATGCCATAGCATTAGTTTAGGGATGGGTCGGTTTGAATATTCGAAATCGGACATGCCGGGTCTTGTACAGAAACAGACACTGACTTCAGTTTACCAAAAAAGCACTCGGTTCTGATATAATATACATATTTAGAAGACCGCTAAGCAGCATGCTGTATATATAGACAAACATGTTTTTTGTGGCACGCGAAATAAAAATTAAATAACCTGTTTCACAAAAAAATTACAACTCACGAAACAACCACGAAAAATGTGAAAAACAAGTGAAAAGTTGAAGCGAACAAAGAATCAATATATTGAAAACACCGTTGTAACCTTTTACGAAGCGTGGTCAGTATTTTGATCTCAGTTTCTTTAGGATAAAACTGATTGCGGTAATTTTCTAAAATAAACTTAATTTGTTTGTGTTACATCTCTATTCACTTTATGTCCCATTTTCAACATAAACGTTCCGACAGTATACAAATTTAATCACAAAAACGTAAAAAGGGAAACAAAATTTTTAAAGTTGGTAGACTGTAAGTTGTGGCCAGTAGTAACAATAATGTCTTCTGTGTGGAACACTTTACGGTTGATTGTACTGACAATAAATACATATATTGCAATTATTGTAGGCATAGTTTATCCCAAGGTTCATCAAAATTTACATCTAACCTGCTAAAGCATGTGAAACACAGCATCCAAAAAAGTTGAACTCTGAATCAGGACAAAATACGCCCTGTAATGTAGACGTAAACAAATCTGTTGACTCACGTTTACAACTTTCTCCAAGCACATCTACAGTTTCAAACAAACCTAGGTTTAAATAAATTAATTCATCTGCAAATTCAAAATTAATTGTTTGGACTTGGAACATATGCAGTTACTTTTCAAAGTTGTACAGTCGTTATTGGCTGTACTAAAGGACCAATGTACCCAGTACAATTGTATTTCCACTAAACCATGAAACTTTGTCATATCATATTTTAATATTAGACTAAGAGAAAATTGGAGGACGGAGTAAACAAAAATAGTTGACTTTTCTTCTAGTTTACTGGGCGAGACCTCAACTCCAAATGGGGCTGGTGCAATGTGTGGTGTAGGTGTTGTCTGTGGGTAACATAGCCTCCTTCTACACATAAGTGTGAAAATATTCCTTTCTAAATATCTCTGGGTTTGTTGTATTACTTTAGGTGGAATATTTTACACTCCCAATACCACAGTCATTAAATAAAATACAAAACAAACTAGTCTTTCTGGGTTGGTACAGAAAGCACACAACGATACACATGCAGAAAAATATAGATCATTCAGCTCAATGGATAGGCACCAGGTGCTTAGCAGCGTGTGATAAAGATCAAAGTCAGGTGGTGTCAGTATTCTACAACCTCAGTATCATCAAACTGAGGAGGGTTTAGCGCATCAGAAATACTTCCAATCAGAGAGAATTAGTGGATAACCATTCCTTTGATTTTGATTCAGCATTGGCATTCAAAGACATGATTAAACTAATCATAGACACATAACTCAGGTTCCATATTTTAGCAGGATTTACTTAAAATTCAATCTAGGCAACACACATAATAATACAACATAAAACAAATTAAATTATACACTTGTCACACTCAAGCACTAGAAATACGAAAAACGGAATACCCTAATCAATTACAAACAACTATCATGTACTCTTAAACCTCACAAGTTATCACCTTGTCATTAAGATGAAACAACATGTTTGAAATTTAGGTTTGGTCTGACTGTGGAGTGGTCTTATGAATGTGCAAAAAAAATTACAATAAATTAAGTTGAAACTTTTAGTAATCAGTCTCTCTGCAGCCAAACTGGATAAAATCATGATTGAGCCAAATCAATTCTTTAATTTTACTGGTGAGTACTGATGCAGAATTTCCGAAATCGTAACTTGCCAGTCTTTTGCATTTTATCGAGAAAGCTGCACTCACTTTCAAAATTAATACTGCGTCAGTTCAATTTAGACTTAACGATTTCTTCTAACACACAACCAAACATCGCCGAAGCTCTGATAGCATACCTCAATTCTTACAAATAAGCTGGCTTTGTATTACCACGGGTCGATGGTTCCAGTCCTGGGCTGAACTCAGAGTAATTAGCCTCGGCATCCTCGGGTCTGTGTGGTACAATATTCACTCGTCCCCTAGCCTAACTTTGCTTCTTAAATGATGTTGAGGAATATACAGCAGCTATACTGACCCCAAGGAGTTCAACCATTTATCTTACAAACAGATGTGTACCAGAACGGATTTGGGAGCCATCCTCTATCAGCTGGACGACAATCTACTCCGTGTGATAGCGTATGCCCTACCCGCCTCAATGAAATGGAGCAATATTATCACATAAATGAACAGGAATGCATAGCCGTCATCTGGGCAATGCAAAAGTACAGATACTATCTAGAAGGCCATCACTTCATCTTGCGAACAGGCTCAAAAGCCCTCCAATGGCTACAGGAGTCACGAAACAACAAAGTCAAGCTCGGTCAATGGGATATGTTTCTCACCAAATTCGACTTAGAGTTACAGCACTGCCCAGGAAAAACGAAAGACCTGCCTGATGCCCTGTCACGCTTTCGTACACTGGAGGTGAAAGCCGCGGAAGACGAAGGGGGAAAGATCCCCCCCCCCCTTCTCATTTAGAATGAAGCCCCGATGAGGAGATACGTCTCCTCCAGTTACAAATTACCCGACATCAAATTTCGATAAGCCAACAGGATGACCTTGATGTACATCGGCCCCTGCAAGAGCATCCACAGCGCTTCGAAGCTTGGGATGACGTTGTGTGGACATAAAGTTGTCAGCTTTACGCTCTGTGGAAAATCTGGGTACCGCAGCAGCTGCGAGCAGACATTTGCCACCACCATGACCACCACCAAGCCGGACATCCGGGGACCCGAGAAACCCTGCTAGACATCAGGATTCGCTATAGTTGGGATGGAATGAGCAGCGACGTTTTGCCACAGCAAGGTCTACCCCGTCCCTCCTCCCACTGCACGACCAAGGAGACCCAAGATGGGTTTGGACACATATTGCCGCCGATCTAATGGGACCATACCCAAGGAGCATCAACAGAAACCGCTATCTCATAGTCATCACTGATCAATTTTCCAGGTGGGTGAAAGCCTTCCCTCTGCCCAGCCAGGAAACAACCCCCATAGTGCACAAAATGGAAGCCGAAATATTTGCACCTTGGGGATACCCAAAGGCGATCCTAACTGACAACAGCACTCAGTTCACAAGTCGCCAGTGGTAGTCAGCGTGCAAGGGATGGGGAGTTGAAATGTGGAGGGCACCACCCTGCAACCACCAGGCCAACCCCACTTGAACGAATTAATCGAGAGATCAAGAAATGCCTCCATATCAGTGTGGGGAATGACCACCGACACTGGGATAAACATATTCCCAATATCTTGTTTGCACTATGTCGTTGAACTAACGAAGCGGTGGACACCAGCCCAAGTACACGTCTCCTGGGACAGACCCTCCACTGACCAGGCGACTAGCAGTGGGACAGTGAACCCACCACCATGCCTCAGCTCAAGGACATCTGGCTAGCCACGTTGGCTCGCACTACCATTGCCCAGAAAGCCCAGGATGAGTATATCCATAAAAATACCCACAACCTAAGACAGGGGTATGCGAGTTCAACCTTGGGGAAACTGTGTTACTCCGAACACATCCCCTCAGCAAGGCCAGCCATCAGTTTAGTGCTTGCCTTACTGATAAAGGGGACGGGCATTACTGTAGTGTCTGCAAATGGGACAATGTTTACTGGACCGAAGACGTCGGAGGAAGAATACGGAAGGCCACACGAGGTCAAATACTTCCCTATCCGGGGGACATTCCACAAGAAGGGCACGCCAACTATGTAGGAGAAACACCAGGGGACTCCAACAGTGAGGATGAACCACAACCCAGGAGGGCCGCTCCACAACTCGATCCAGGACTCATGAGGCTACCCGAAGTAAGACCATGGAAACCGGACGGGGAAATATGCAGAGGAGCAGTTAGCATAAGATCGCTGCCCTCCACGCCCCACAGCTACGTGGACAAAGTCGCAGCACGACGTGTCAGAGCTCCCAGCTGCTCTGAATTGTCATGGCGGAGCCCATGAGACCGCGAAGGCCGCCAGACACCGTGCCGATCTAGTCGCATCAGCGAAAATTCGGAAACACCCTCTGTAGGGAGGATAGAACCACCCCGGATGCCTACCCCTTCACCTGGTACAACTCTCCAGCCCAAGATCAAGGTCATTCCACCTTCTACGAAGTTGATCTCGAACCCCAACGGAGAAGTGCGTATCGACGCCACTGGACCACACGAACAACGAACTCGCAACGAGCTCACAACCCATCGGCGCTATTGAGGACGAGAGACCTGATCTGTCTCTCGCTCAATCAGTCACCAATATAGAAGGCACAGAGACCGTTGATGCCTCCAATTACCCGGCCCTACAACGAGAGTCACCACCACCTGCAGTTGAGGCTGAGCGTGGGGTCCCGCAGCTCCCTCGCACGGCCACAGAAGGCAGCAAGAACGACGATGCCTCCCCCTACACACCACCTGGTGCGCCACCTGCAGCCGAGGTTTCTTCCACTGCCTCGTTGTGGGACCTGGATGTTGAGAACATTGATGCCTCCAACTACCCGACCTCACAACGGGATGCTCACGCCGGCAAGGTGGAGAGCGGTCTCCTACCGCAACTCCCTTGCACTATAACAGCAGGGAAACATCCTGCCCTATGGGTAGGAACCTGTGCAGTTAGGGTGGAGGACCTGGGATCACTCCTCCGCACTGTCACTATGTCCCTAGTAGCTGTGCTGTCACCCTCTGTTCCGGCTGAAGCAGGCGCCACGTGCTTAGCCTCGACGCCTGATGCCACCTCATGTCGTGAAGGCTGACTATATGCCTGGCCGGTA
Source organism: Dryococelus australis (assembly GCA_029891345.1). NCBI lineage: Eukaryota > Metazoa > Arthropoda > Insecta > Phasmatodea > Phasmatidae > Dryococelus > Dryococelus australis. The sequence goes on along the minus strand of CM057006.1, from coordinate 88,804,728 downwards.
TCGAGAGTCACCGTGGCGACCCACGTCAAGGTACACGTGGCTGTACCCGCTGCACCCCAAGCTATGCCCAAGAGGAAGGTCAACTAAACCCGCACCCACAAAAACCAAGTAAGTGAAATTGCGATTAAAGATAAAAGTGTACACACGTAGTCATAGACTACTACGTAATGCAGAATAGGACTTGTTACAGACCTGTGAGGTTTTATTTAAACTAGCCGCCGGTTAAAGATAGTGCAACTGAGGAACATTCACAATTTAGGCTAGATTTAAATTAAATGTGTATCAGTGTAAGTACCTACCCAAGCTGTCATTAAGCAGGGAAAGCAAAACATCTGGTGAGGGAGATATAAATAAACAGTTATTCGTCACTTGACTAGGTTTGAACAGAACTTGTGATAACAGCAGTCATTAAGCTGTCTGTGATAGAAACAGAACAGTATTATATAGACATTTTTCTCCTCACCAGCGATAAAGGCTCCGAATAATTAGTGGCCGACAGCCCATGTCATGACGTAGAATTACTTAGAGACGCTCACCACAGTGCCTGTAATTTCTATGAACGTATTACGTATAGACACTCACCACAGTGCGCGTGATAGGAGAAGATAGACACTTCATATTTAACATGTTAGATTTAGCCTTCATTCACAGAACTCTTACTTAATTTTAGATTTCTATAGTAATTAATGTGTGGGTACACCACTAAATGATTTTATACTTTTTAAAGGAATGTGAAGATGCAACTGCAAGAAGTATGCCGTTTTGCAGGGCAACTGCGAGAAAGAATGCTATTTCACAGGGGTGTGTGTTTTCATAATATATTTTCTTCTACCTTTCATAGTGTACTTGCATTAAACATTCTATAAACTTACATCACGAACTGGTAAGATAGATGGACTACCGACAGGTACAGGAGGAAGTTAGCTTTTTAATATTATGTTTGGATGTGTAGGTAAATGTGTATATATATCTATGAGTTTTTTTTTACAGTGTATGTCTGAAGAGGCACCTACAAGGAGAATGCCGTTTTGCAGGACTGTGTCTTTATGCTATACATGAAATTTCTCATTCATTGCTAGTGTTTATGTATTTTTGCAATACCTGTGCACCACCAAAGAATCGAACCTGAACTCTGAGCTACAGAGCTCCCATGTATTCACTACGGATACCCATTGCCAGGTATATTAAATTCAATTTATTAAAATGTTCTATGTGTGTATTTAGCATGACCTCCATGCGCCAATTGCAGCGATTTTCATGCTTGCATTGTGTCTCATAGCCTGCCAACCCAGGTGCTGGAAGGCCTGAGGGTGGCGAACTTAACCTGTCACACATAACTGTTAAGCTTGCTGTAAGACCCACATATTGCTCCCGAAAGATATTCCTTTTCTTTCATAACACTCTCCAGGATAGTTAGTGACATTTTCCCCCGCCTTCCGCGAGTAAGGCTTTACTTTAATATAGTCCCTCGTTTTTAGCATGTTGTCATTTTTAGTGTTTTCTCTTTCAGGTTTTATGTATGTATTCTCTTGTAAATAACCACAACAATATGTTGATTTTTGTGCCAACATGCAGAAAATTAAGTAGTTCGTTGGAAGACCGCGTCACTCCTGTCACTAATTCTCACCACAGTGAGGAACACCCATTAGCACCGTGCAGTGCTCCGCTTTGCCAGGGCAAGGGGAAGAGAGAAGAAGCCCACCCAAAGAGAGAGACTGAACTACCGGCAGGCGTGTGACGCGCCCGGCGTTTTCCAGCCGTCCCGAAGCACAGAACGAGCGCAGATACAGCGGTCAGGCAGCCGACATTAAGGATCCTGCCTACCTTATTTTGAAAAAAAAAAATGTTGTCTACATTGCTACTCCTGCCTAGATCTTCAAGATGAGGAGGCCTACGCCTTTCTCCGCCGAACCTTCACGATAAGCCTGCATTGCAACAAAGGGGGAGTGAATTGACGAATGCCGCTTATTCCAATTATCTACAAATGACCGCACCATCTTGTACACGGAAGTAACGGTCTGCCACAATCTTGGAGGGCGGCCGGACACGTGGATACGAGGGTTTGCGAAAGACAGTGGCGTTTCACTCCCCCACCCCAACCCCCTGTGCTGAGAGCCTACAAGCTATCAGCCGCTCCGGGCCATGCACGAATGGCACCGAGGATACGCGAAGGCCGAGAGATGACCAGAGGGCCAGAGGGTGCTACCCCCACTCCGTCCTCGCACCTGAGGGACATCACACGCCCTCCCCTGCGGCCACCACGACATGCACTGCCCCACTATATAAGGCTGTGCACGGTGGACCTCGCCAGTTGTTCCTGCAGTCTTCTCCAAGCACCTGGGTGCTGGAACCTACTACTGCTGTTAGATCTTCAACATTCCTTTCAGAGGCTGTTCGCCAACAACTTAACAATCTTCAGCAGCCACCAGAGGCTGCCATCCTTGACATTGCAGCCGTAAGAGCTCTGCAGCACCGCTACCAGATGCTCCAGCGATGACAATCGCCAATAGCTACCAGAAGTTTTCTGTAGCTACAGTACATGCCACACGTAATTTCTTTGTCTCCAACACACACCCCATTAAGTGTTAGGTTTGTATTAAGTAATTTTCAACAGTTTTATGTTTCACTTCTCCAAGTAGCTTAGGACCAAGTCACCTACACCTGGCTACCGTAGAATTACTTCCAACCACCGGTCTGGCTTGCAGGAGAGTACGTGTCACCGTGTATGATAAGATTTTAATAAACACGGCTTTGTTTCTCTTAGCCTTAAGTCTTATTCATAGAGTACTTTGTCACCAACTACTGGGAGGACCTTGAGCTGAGTACCGCCGACCGGAAACAGGAAGTTATTATTACTATGAATTAGCTACAACTAGAGACTCCCACTCAGGCAGCTCCAAGTTGAATACACACCCATTAGACGGCCATATATTTTATTCCTACCAAGTATACAGGTACTGGAGGAGTAAAATAGAGGAGCCACGACCACTAGCAACACTTCTCAACCAGGGAGAGACAGTACATCTGAGTTGTATCCCTACCAGAGCACCTGGGTGCTGGGGGGACGTATTTGCTTAGGTGCTACGGCCTGGCCTTGGTTGGGATCGCACACCCAATAATAGTCTTGGCAATCCATACAACTCCAACGCTTCTGATCAGCCGGCAACCATGGGGGATCTTCCGAAGCGCTGGAGCTCGCGTTGGCAAAACTGTTACCAGGTAACACTAATCTAGGGCTATCCGCGTCCATGGTGCTCCCTTCGAGTTCTTCTGTAGTTAAACCCATTCTATGTCATTTTAGGTGAGGCACGGTTCAAGGAGAGAGGAGCAAAGAGTTGCGTGCCTGCTGCTAGGCAGCCGGCTGGTCACGTACTACTCACAACTAGTCGACGAGCCGAATGAGATCTTGCCGCCTTACTCCGGTCACTGGCACCACCGACGTCAACTGTAACTAATTCAGCTTCTTTCCCATCAGCACCATTGCGTACGCATCGTACCGACCACTGAGTTGTAAGATAGTTACTTAATCAGACCAAGAACCGGCTAGACATCTCAAACAGTAACTTCTGGAGCAGGGCCTCCGAGGACTGGAACGGCGAGTTCTGTGTCGTATCACGTCATGCCCTTGCTACTGCCCGGCCGAAGACGAGCGACTCAATCAGCTGTATCCAGCTACCCCTTGCCCACAAGACGACAAGACACCTATCGCTAGCACTTCCCGCCCGTCATCAACTTCGACCAGCTCTGTTATGAGTATCAAAGGGACTCGTGACTCGTAAAGTCGAGAACCTTGTACCATCTAGTAAGGCGACAGGCCTGATCACTATATCAAGCCGCAAATAAGAGTAAGTCAACATGTAATCACAACCGGCCGAAGTGCAACCAAAGCCACACGACCGTGATCCAGCCTTAGCTAATTGGACACGTGTCAGCTTAATAGGCAATTCTTTATTAAAAGTGGCTTCCAAATAAAATTTCTTTTGTGTTAGTAGTCTAACACATTGATCGCAGTAAAGGCAGCCTTAATGAAGAACATGGTGAATAAATTTTTCATATTCAACGTTGCATTAGTATTTAGCATTTTGAGATTGTTGTGCATACTGTTATGGGAAATGTATATTATATCATTGCAGTTGCCATCTGCATGCTTGCCAACTCTCACAATTAAGTTGTGAGGCTCACTATTTTTGGGTAGTTCTCGCGCTTTCATGACTTGACATGATTTCCTCACAATTCGTGAGTTTTCATTTTATTTGTGTATGCTGTATTTTGTTTACATATACATTTCCATATAGATCTGTCTTGGTTTGATCAGTCGCTGAGAACTCAATTGCACATCTTTGAAATTCATTTTTATCGTCTGCATACAAGTTAATGATGTGTTTATGAGGCAATTTTTATATTGTTACATTTTTGAGATTGGCTAACTATGACTGTCCAACTCTGACTTTTTTGCCTTTTGTTTCATTGCTAGTGCAATATGGCGAGTTGTTGAATGGTTATTTTTCTGGCGAAATTATGTTATGTGGTGAATCTTTTCTAAACGCAGTAGATTTAAAATGTCGGAACAGTGCAGCAATAAAGAGCTTTACAAAACAGAATTCAGTAAAATATATTCTGAAGAGTTTCATGCACATAATCGTGTCCTGCAGCGGTAAAACTGATTTTTTGTTGGCACACATTGGCAGAAGTGCCATGTAGAAGCATGTCAAGTGCCTTGAACCAAATAAGAAACTGAAATTTGATTCTGATGCTCGTGAGAACAGAGTGAACTGTACGAAATGTTATTTTATACCTTTTATAGTGTGAGGCATGACGGGTTCTAGTTCCGAGTAATATAGTGCCACGTCTTGTAGCGACTTTGGTTATTGTTCATCGGAGGCACTTACTGGGTGACCTGCATCTCAGTTAATTTCAGACAGGGGCACTACCTGATTATAGAGTGGGTCGTGTCGGCTGCCCACTTGGAACAGTCAGATGCTGGTTTGACTTCTGATCTTTTGACTGGCTTAGGAGCCGCTGGCTTACTCAGTCCGGTGCTGGGTTATGAATGTGTTTATTCTGAGAGGTATAAAAGACATTGGCCTGCACTATCTCCTGACTACCTCGAGCTGACCGGAAGTATTAAACTATGCTATGCAGGGTAGGGGCACCAGGTTCTGAACTAAAGGGGAGGCAGTTTCGACTAAGGTAGCTAAATAAACTTTCCCTGTCTACGCTGTTTCAGGAGACCTGAAGGGACTTAGGGGACCCACTTCCTGAAGGGAGTGTGGGCAAGCGACTAGGGTGGCAGAAGTCTTCTAGAAGGTTTGCAGGGGAGGCTTCTGGAAGATCTGGCTGTAGGTGGAGGCGATGCTGAAGAGCTTTTAGGTTATGTAGGCGGTGATTGGTCAGAAAGATATAGCACACGAGGTGGTAGAGCGAGCTGCCAAGGCTGATGTGGCTCTTGCAAGATCCGACGAACAACTGGCATTTTTAGCCAGTGCACAGTAATATATTCCTCTCGGCCGAGGGCCTCGCCGGACCTGAGGTAGGGGTGTGATGTACACTTGTAATTGGGTGGAGCTAAAGGCAGCTGACTGGCAGCCGTTGTTGGCAGGTGGTGGTATCTCTCGGAGCACCCTTCTACTTGATCGGAGTTGCAACGATGGCTCGACCGCTGACTTATCGATTCTTGACGTCTTCTTGAGGTGAAGCTAGGCTTTGCTTACTGACTGGCTGTTGATGAAACGTTTGACTCTGTCACGTCTGTAATAATCTCTGCAACCAGGGAATATCCTGTAATAACTCTACTCCCTTGATACATGACAGCCCTTCGCAGTTATGGGATGCCGCCGTCAATTACAGTTTTTGCTTGTGCAGACAGTAACACAAAAGGGCTACATCAGCGACTAGTACCTTTGGAACTGAACATGGCCGATGGAGAATGTAGGGCGTGTGGTCTGTCTGCTCGGTACAAAATTTGATGCTGCTGTCATGTCCCGGCAGATTGGTTGGCACACTGCCATGGGTTTACCTGTCTAGATGGTGGCCCGGGGTTGCTACTAACCCAGCTGCGGCGATTTGGCGGATGGCTGTTACTGTTGATGCCAGGACGTAGTGCACTGGTTACACAGATCAACGCCAGGGGTGGGCTGTGGCTGTTGGTGGTCTGGTTACCCCCGAACCAGGGGTTGGCGATTCCAAGAGGGATGGCTGCGACTATCGGGTGTGGGTACCTGGCTGTCTTGATGAGTGCTGGAAACAAGTGTTGGGAGGTAGCTGGGATGCGAGGCCTCTCCAGCTTGCGGGCGGCAAGAGCTTGTTCCAACAGGGTTATGCTGTGAAGTGCAGTTATAGTGGAGTTACACCTCTGCTTAGTCTTGGAAGTGGTAGCTGCCTTTCTGCCCTTCCGCTGAGCACCTCTGCTATTGAGTACATGACACATGGGAAAGGAAGAAATACAGACCTTGACAAAGTGAAGCAGATGATGGTCCCTAGCTATGTGTAGAGCCAAGGCAGAAGCCGAACATTCAAGAGGCGTACCCGATGCGATACTTCTTAGTCCAGCACAGTTTAGTGCAGTGGATACAGAGTGTTGGGTTACTCAGGCTGCTCATCAATGATGCTTGGGTGTGGTATCCAAACTCTTACTCCTTCCAGCACGGTTCAGTGTGGTGGCCTGAGTATAGGTTGGTCTGGCTGGCTAGCCGCCTTAGGGAGGTCTTGCGAATGGTGAAGGCTCTACCATACTATACTTTAGGTGCACAGTACGGGTGGCCATCTAATGGGTGTGTCGAGAAATTCCTGGTTCCTGCCTCACTCTAATGGACTTGACGTATATTTAGGACTGACACAGTTACTCATTGAAATAAGTACTCAGAAGTAAGTGTGAAATATGTTTATATTCTATGACAAATACATAGTGATCCGTACTAGCTGCTAACTATTACAGAGTTGAACAGAAGTTAATCTGCTTGAATCCAGGGGGGCCTATTCTCAAAATCGTTCAAGTGCAGTTAGTATACAAGATGTCACACATAGTCAGCAACGTATACGAGACAATTGTTGTAAGCTCCAACCCCTGAAACTTGCATATGATTTCAGTGTGCAAGGGAAGTGCCAGGCAAGCATATACGAGTGACATTTGTCATGTTGGTGAACCTGCGGCGAGACGGGAACAAATATTAGCGGAACTCAGCCAATCAGAAGCGTCACTTGTATCGTGTGCATTTTTTTTATTTACATTGTACGCGGTTAAATAAACAAATGGCTAAAATTACCAAAATAACCAACGAGCAGAAGTTCATTTTTCTCGAATTCGTAGAAGGTAAGTGTAACTTACGTAATTGAATATATGGTGTTGTGCCGTTTATCTATGATGTTTACTGAGAATTAATTGTGAAAATAAAATCTCGTGTTGTCCTACTTAACCTCTACGTACGTTGGAAATACAAACAAAATTAGGTTATTTACTTTGTTAGTAGCACGACTTGATGCAATATTTATATGTCTTACAGCTAATAATATGGAGCATAAAATGATACACGGAACAGCAGATTTGTTTTCTGTCTTTCAAATAGTTTACGTTGCAGGGACTGGTCAGAAAAATTCTTCCCTGTGGAAATTACATACAATTGAATTAAGAGATCACAGTTGTGTATCATACATTGCCATAATGTTTACATTGCATTATAAATAATTAAATGTGAATGAATATGTTAAGTTGCCCATAGTTTAGAGAGTATGACACTTTGCACACATATGACACTACATGACACTTTGCCAGATGTCGTGTTTGAGTAAGAGCAACTGTGAAGTCCTTAGATACTTTTAGTGCAATAATACTGCAGACGTAGATTAAAGGTGTCAATTATTTTGGGTAGTGGACTGTAGTTTTTGGCTAGTAGTCTGAAGTGCTATTGAATTTACACTGTTACAAAAATGGTAGGAAACCAAATGAGTACCTAGGCTACTGCCTGTTACAGCCCAACCTAAGTACTTATACTTAACTGTGGTGTATATTAACAACAAGCTTGTGCAATAATAATATGTGTTATTTACAGAGTTTTATTTGCAAAACTGACTAAATAATAACTTATGACGTCTAACCACCCAATTATGAGTCACTGAAAAATAATGAACGTCAGTAGCAGGGCCTATGTAAATTACACTTTTGCCCATAACCTCATTTGCACTCGCAACACAAATTTTACTTCTTGTCCAGTCAACAAGTTCTTAATTTGCATACGATTATACATTTGGCACAGCATAAATGATGTGTAAATTGAATTCACACAGCGTCAACAGTAATCTTATGTCTAATATTTTGTTTGTTTTGATGCGCTACTCATCTACGACTCCACATCTCGCACTGCGATTATCGAGAGAGTGGCCACTCTCATGGTCGAGAGTATACGATGACTCTCGTATGGTTCAATCTTACTGTTTTCTAAAATTGTGCGAGTTACAGCCGCAATTTGAAGATTTCGTATACGAGTGCAGTTCGAGCTTAGCCCCCAGGTGAAGGAGACCTGGTCCTGAATTTAACAAGGCAGTCCGGCTAGGTATAATCTATTCACGGTAAAGTGAGTACTTTTAAGGCCCTGCAAAAATTTTCCTCTCGTTCAATTTCTATTTTTCCGCCATTTTTTAATATAAACTTTGCCATATGACTTATAAACAGTGTATACATTTCACGAGACTCAAATTTTAACGCCAGAGGCTGCTAGGAATACATTTATTTGTGGTTAATACCTGCTGGGTGGGCCTTAAAAAGTGCTCACTTTATCGTGAACAGTCTGTAGCTATGAAAACTGGCCCTAACTATCCTCACTATTGTCCAGAATAAACTGTTTACGACTACTATCAGAGGGGGTAGTGGTAAGAGATGGTGCGTCCAGAAGGGACCGTCGAGAACCACTACCAGAGGGGGTAGTATGATTGCAATTACCAGAGGGGGTAAGGCAAGAGTTTGACGATGTCTTCGGGAGCTGTTGGTTAAAAGTCTCCAGAAGGTCTGGAAGGTGTTGCAGTCACAGAAGAGCATCTGATAGGTCATGAGGACCTGGCGGCTCCCTCCAGCACAGTTCTGCGTGGTGGAAGGAGCATAGACTAGCATCTTCAGGCGGCGCACTGACATATATTCTACTTGCCTGCTTGCCCTCTGGGACGCAGGGGCACGGGGGAGGTGGCAAGCACTGCCCCTCAAACGAAGCTGCTGCCGGAGGTCGTATGCCAGTGTTTTCTACTGTGGTGCTGGTGGCACCATCTCTTGGCGTGCCATTGAACTACGTGACCTTGTGTTGCAGGCTCAGTTGATAGTACAATCTTAGTTCAGGGAGGTTGATGTGACATCTGTCTAGGGTGAACAGTACAACCTGATATAATGTGTCTGTAATAAGGCCTCTTGTTGCAAGGGTGAATTCTGTAGACACTTTACCTACCTCTAGTACTGTTCTATCGAGTGCTGAGCCGATACCCGGTATCAAAAATTTGTCAATATTATTAATATCGTCCGTCCCGAACAATTTTTTTAAATCTGATATTGAGACCCGAAATTTACCGTTAATCTAGTGGATGATAAGGTGGCAATGTTAGAGTAAGAGGGGCTCAACTGCTGCCATTTTTAGTGTTATTCCAAGTACTAACCTGACAGATTGTCACTCCAGAATGGCAAAGGGAGGAAGGGACTTGCCTCCCTGCTGTGAGATAATCATTAATAGGAAGAAGAAAGAGTGAGGAAGAGAGAGAGAAATGCTGCTCCCACTCCACTGTGGCGGCCTGCTGTGACAGGCACTTAAGGAGATAATCATCTACAGGTTGTACTGCCATGGTATGTCCCTGAATTACCAGCTTTGCAGGCACCACACTTCCCTTATCCTTGTCATAACAGTATTTAAAATATTTTAAAAGCAATGATTCTGATCTTCATAACCAGGGAACTGGCAGTGCTTCAATTTTACTCAGTAAAATATTGAAGTGCTGAATTTGAAAACGAAACATGTTAATAATTTTTAATTTTCTGAATATGGGTAAAGTTGAATAATACCGGGAAATATGATACACTGCCGTGTGGTTTTACGATTTTAAATTTTATTTGTTTAAAACAAAAATTTCTTAAATTGCCTAGACCTAAATTTAAATTAAATTTCTAAGGCATATCTTGATTGCCGCTTTTAATCTCTGATTTTGAAGAATTAATGTAAAATTAATTTTCCTAATGTTCTAACATATAATAGTATATTGTGTGACACTGACTTTTAATATAGATTTTCATCAGATTGCCAAAATATTTTTTATTGCTAGTAGAAGTCTTTCAGTCCATTACTCATATGTCCATTGTATCGGTATCGGATATTGAGTGTATTGGCAGGAAGTATCAGTTCGTACCGGTATCTGTAAACACCTGTATCGGCTCAGCACTAGTTCTAACCCCACCTGAGTTGAAGTGAAGGTGCGTTCATATGAGGCAAAGTCATGTAGAACATCACACATCACCCTTCTTTAATAAGTTTAAGGGTGCTGTCAATTCCATAAAATACTCAATGAACCTGGAGTAGTAACCTAAAAGGCCTAAATATTTGTAAACTTCTTATAAAGTTCTTGGGCGAGGGGAATTCAAAATAGGAATGACACAATCCAGATCATTCTTTATTTTGCCTTCACAGAGTAAATAGCCTAAAAACCTGACCTTTCTAGAACCCAAGGTAAATATCGTCCTTAACTGTCAACCCTACCTCTCATGCATTTTCAAAAAAACTTGGCACAGATGTGAAAAGTGGGTCTGTAAATCATCGCTGTACACAATGTCATCATCGATATAATTAAAGACAAACTTGTATTTAAATTTAGATAACACAAAATTTAATACCCTGGACATGGCTTGACTCCCGAAGTTTGAGCTCATGGGAATATGCGTTTAACTCAAACTGACTCCAAGGTGTGCTAAAGGCAGTGTACTTTCTGCAAGAAGAGTCAAACAAGCATTGGTGAAAACTTTATTTAAATCCAAAACAAAAAACACACAGGTTTTTTACCCAAATGCTGAAGAAGACAATCAATTGTGGCCAATGGAAATGGATCCTTGTGATTTTTTTTTATTTACTAAGGAGTGATAGACAACCAAACAATACTTGTCACTATTATTCTTACGCACTAGAAAGCCTTACGAACAATAGTCAGAAGTTGAATGAAATAGAACCCCTGCTTCTAACTCTTTATCAATTATTTCTCTAAATTTGTACAACTTAGGTGGAGGATATTTAAAATGGTGATCACATACCGGAACATCGTCCATAAGGGAGAATTTGTTCAGCAGAACATTTTGGGCTGATGACATCACTAAACTCTTTATGCAACTAATCCAACCGACTATTAAAGTCCTGCAGAAAATAATTTTTGTGTCGTGCATTGATGAAAAATCTCAGGAATGACCTCAACCTGAAGGGCAATCCGGATATTCAGAGCAAAACCAAAACTGACAACCTAGTGTGCCCTAAAATCTCAAGGCCTAGCACAATATTATGATTAAGACCTGCAAAGACCATGAAAAACTGCCAATTTGAAAGCAAGGACTTGACCAAGTTACTCCTAATAACCTCCCTATTTACCACGTATGAATGTTTTTCTGCCTAGCACCTTACAAGTCTATTGAAGCAACTTTCAATTCCAGCAGCCTCTTCTAAAATTTAGAAATTACAACAGTGTGTGGCCCCAGTGTCAACTATAGCAGAAAATGAATTTCCGCCACAATAAATCAAAGGTGAACACTTCCTTATCCTGCGTGGTAACCTCACTTTCACTTTCACCCGACTGGAAAACCCACGCCTAAATCCAGTCAAACCCTGTTCCCTGACTTTACAAGCCTACGTAAATGTCCAATTTCACTACACCCATAACACTTTCTCTCAGAAACTGCATGCGAACCTTGTTTACAATCTATAGATAGATGTCTCTGAATCTCACAATTATTTTATTGTGTGGCTTCAAGGAAATTATTGTAACGTTAAATAAATATTGTAATTATCTGATACACCCGTTATGGCGTATCAGATAATTATGGAAATTTTTTATGAATATTTAATAATACTGTTGCATCATAGCCTGCGGAATCTGCATGCTAGGCTACAGCAGTTGTATCAGCCCCCCCCCCCCAATTCAGATAAATATGGTATATGTGGGATGCACAGTAACTACTCAAGTTGCTCACTCATGCCTATCGGCACTTGCTCGCAACTCTCAACCTGTTTTTACTGAATCTCAATTATTTACCATAAAACTAAATGTTCTCGAAAATCATAATTTTGATGTATGGGTTGCCTAAAAACACATCAAGGTGCTCGCAGCTATGTGAATATTATGCTGTGAATAAAATATGGTGTATTATGGTACACTTGTACTTTTAATATTTATTAATTTATAAACCATTTGTCTGATGTCGGCCTCCAAAGGTTTTTGGAATGCTTGCAGGAAGCTTTGGAATGCTCGCTGCCAGCCAAGATAATTATGGTACACATTTAAAAGTTGCTGTTAATATCTTGTGAACCGTTAGACCTAGGTCAAATTTTTTTGGATGCTTTGGAAATGCAGAAGGATGCAGCCTAAATTCTGGTATGCTTTTCAAAATGATTGTACATATTCCAAAAGTTATGGTATGCTTTTCAAAATTATTGCACACATTCCAAAAGTTACGATATACTTGTACCTTAATTATATCACGAGAAAATGGGCGTTAAAATTTGATACTTTTCGATATTCTCATGCAATACTCGATACTATAAACTATCGAGGGTATCAAGGTATCGTATCAAACATCCCATCACTACTCATTAACTCAAACTGTGTTAGGAAACCTTCACATTTAATTGCAATAGCTTTTAAAAGAGCTTCTTCTGGACAAAGGCATAAAATCAGATTTTACTGGCTGCTATAAAGAAATGCATGATCCACAAAGTTAAGGGAGCAATACTTTGGAAACAAATCATCGAGAGTTTATCGACTTTAGGTTGGTGATTGATGACACTCATCGGAACTGCTTGTTGGCTAGGCTGTGCCATTGAACACCGCTAACGTCAAGAGCGTACTGCAGTCCAAAGCAACTTGGCCACAATCACAGTGTCAGTTATCAGCTTCCAAACCAAGGTCACTTAAAAAGGCCAGCAATTCTTTTTTAAGAGCGTACAAGAAAGCAACCTCCGCCATTTCATGCCACAATTATACAAAGCACATGCACAGAAAGTCATGATACAGAGTTACGCAGATTGTATTTGTGACGTATCACAAATAATTGGCATGAGACAAGTCAGAATTTAACGCCCTTTAATGACATTTGTGTACAATAATACTGAAGAGAAGAATACATTGACAAAAGGCATATATAAATCAATATAACGATGCATACAAAAATAATATTATTAAAAACACCAAACTTTCATGTGATCTTTGAATGAATAGTGCAATGGTAGTGAATGACTATATGGAGATTTTTGGACATTTGTCATTGCGATGCAGATGTCTGTCATGGAAAAACAGGACTGAGGTCGAAAAAAATGCATTTTTTTCGTGCTCAGTCCTGTTTTACCATGACAGATGTCCTCCATCGCAATAGCGATTGTCCAAAAATCACCATATAACCAAACTTTCAATCACGTGACCGTCAGTATCAAACGTTACCATTGGAGCAGCAACACAAAATTTATTTAATACTGGCTTCCTTACATGCCAATACAAAATTATTTAAAATACAATTATTTATATTCGTTTCAAAATAATAATTACTGAGCTCCAATAAATGTGTTAAATAGCAAAAGGAGGACAGCTACCCACGGCCCAGTAAAACCTCCAATCCAATAAAAATATATTAAAGTTTACAATAAAATGATTACAGTGGAAGGCAGTCAAATGTAACCTATTACAGTTGCTACCGTTCAAATACAATACAGTACTTTAAAACCATAAAAACTATGCCTCTACGAATGAGTCAGGGAAACTGGAAATTACCAGAAATTTCAATTAAACTTGAGCGGCACACAAAAACAATTATGACACATTAAAAACAAGAGGCACAGAAGACGTGATACCATAGTTACAACCAAACATAATTTAGAATAGAAACCGAAACCAAATTTTGAAATTGTTAGCAACTACTGCACACCCATGCCGCACAAAAAAAAAAAAAAATTAAAAAACCCTACCACAAACACAGACACGTTAATTTTTTCACGACTCACCACAGTGCTCGAGAATGACTAGATCAAGTCATCATAATTCTCGTTGAAGTGAAGTGCAGGCAGGCTGAAGCTGGCCAGATGAACTGAGCAGAAGTAGCAGCAGTAAAGGCGGCAGCGGGATAGAGTAGTCCAAGCTCGACATCGCAAGGCCTTAGATAAACTATTGCCACCAATGACAACTAAGATGTACTTGTTGGAAAAGGGAAGGAGGGGAAAGGGTGTAGAATGAAAACAAGGAGGGGATCCGAGCATGAGCAAAGAGTCCGCCATTGGCCATTGAAATAGAGGGCACTTACAATTATAGCATTGTCGGGTAGATCTCTCAGGTTAACCAACAGGTACCTAGAAAATGTCCCAAAATAAAACACGAACAATGGCTTAATAAGTACAATAATTTTTTGGTAACAATTTTTTAATATTGCAATTCTTACAGTATGTCATTGTTTTGTCAAACAAATTGTTACTATGGATACAAAAAATCACATCATTAAATATTCTTGCGCAGTATAATGGTGTAGAACTGAAAGTTAATACTATTAGTCTGTGTTGCAATATGTGTGTTTTAGTGTTTAGTTGTTCTACCAAGCATTTTAGAAGCTACTGCTGCCCACTCTCTCTCTTTTGGTGATGATCTTTATATCATAGCAGCAGTCGGTTATCTACATCCCCTGCATCTTTATGAACATTAAATTAAAGAATTCTTTTATTATTTTGAAACTGTTAACAATAATAATTTTTGTAGACAGTGTTATAGTGGTGTTTCCTCGCAGTAGTTAAGTTAATATTGAACTTTGGCAGCAGGTAGAATGATGTCATGTTGGATTACAGGTGAAATTCCCAAAAAATAAGTTATCTCCTATTTTCAGAGGATAGTTTAGCATGAAATGCTGCAAGTGTTTACACTAATAAGGTTGGCTTGCCCTTCATCATATAGTTTTTTAGGTTTATTATTCAGGATGAAAACCATTCAACTGAATCATTCACTAGTACTGTGTGGCTACATGATTTTATGAATAACTTGTTGTACAGAAAGTGTATATAGGACATAAATTCTCCCAAAACCAAAAATGAAATTTCGAAGAAAAATGTTATTTACAGTAAAGTAAAACATGTCCACAGAGGACAATAATGATGAAGTGAAATACTATAGCAATACTTAAAACGTATTTTTTAGATGATTTTTTTTTACTACTAAGAAGTTTTATTGTATATAGTAAAACTCTGTTAAGAAGTTTCTAAAGGGACTGAAAAAATAATACTTATTAACCAGGAGAGCTTCTTAAAAGGGTCAAATTACACTTGTGCAGAATATACAAGGTGCAGTTATTCAACTTATTGAGCAGGAAAACTTCTTAAGTGGGAACTTCTTAACTGAGTTTCGCTGTTTGTATTAAGTTTGTGTATTGAGTTTTGATTCAATTTGTTTCTTATTTCAGGGAGAATAATTAGGAATATTAATGAAAACAAACTTGTTCTGGCCCAGCACAGTAGTTTTTTTGTACTCTTTTGCTGCACATAGCACCAACAATAGACATTCTTCATTAAAGTAGATATTTGAGGGGTGTTGTTGGATATTGTATCATTGGTAATTATTATAATGAGGTGTAGACTTGTTTGATGGGAAGTATTTAGCTGTAATGTGTTGTTCTTATGTAATGCTATTGGTAGGAGATGTTGGCACGCATGATGAGAATCATGCCCATGTGTATTTAAGGTGGAGGAATTTTTATTAGTTTGTTTATTTATTCATTCATTTGTTTGTTCGTTCATTCATTCATTCATTCATTCATTCATTGTGACTGATATCTAGGGTTGTGCGAATATTCTGTATGCCAAAATAATAAAAATTCTGAACATAAATTTTTTGCTTTTGTTAAGAAACATACTTGCTGGAATTCTCAACACAATGAAAAATTTTGAGTTTAGCAAAGTGCTCATTAAATGTTTGTTTTGTTGACTAACAATGGAAAATGTTTGTTTTAACATCCACTTATTAGTTTTATTATAACATTTCTAAAATAACCACACATACCTAAATTTGAAATGTTCGCAGAATTGTTGTTAGATTTATTTTTTTAATTTTATATATATATATATATATATTTATATATATGACAATAGATAGTACCACAAATTTCATTTTGTACTATAAATTGAATTGACTAATAATTTCACAATATGTTTAGTAATGCATGGGGAAAAAATTAAAAACTTACTTTTAACGTGAGTTCTCGTAAAATTATTTTTCATTCCAGTTTTGTGAAATTCAATAACATACTTTAAATTCAAACAAAATTCACATTCACACAACCATACAGATAAAAGTATTCCAATTAAGCATTGCTTTAAATTAACTTGTGTTTTTAACAGTAATGCAAAAAGCTTGCAAGAACAAGATGATGTAAGATTTGCGGTAAAGAGGTACAGTACAGTACATAGCATGGTCTTGTGTTGTGTTACACTAACAGCATGCAAGTATACGAGTAACAGTTGTGTTTGTGTCTGTGTTGTGTTGCTAACAGCACCCTATGTGTCGTTGTTTACAGTGTTGAGAGAGCATGCTGCCCTGGGTCTCAGAGCAAACTCTGTAGAGTCTGTAGTTAGCGTTTCTCGCTCCCACGCTGATTCTGACAGTACGTATCTGCTACCCGTATTTGCAGTGCACGGGGTTGCCATTGCTGCTTGCCTGCCGTACCACGGGTTTTCCAAACACGTTTTTAGAGTTTTAATGGCTTTCCAACAAGAAAATACTTTTTTTGCACAGAAGAAATTTGGAATTTTTCCATGCAATATTCTTACATACACACACATTCTCTCTTACTAATATACTGTGTGTGTGTGTGTGTGTGTGTGTGCGTGCGTGCGTGTGTGTGTGTGTGTGTGTGTGTGTGTGTGTGTGTGTGTGTGCGCGCGCGTGCGTGTGTGTGCGCACGTGCGCGCGTGCGCGGGATAGAAATTGAACATCAGGATAACATATTAGTGGGAAAATCAAATTTCCCGTGGGAATTCTAAATATATTAGGTAAAATATTTTAGTTGTTTGTAGAAGGTGCTGGGGTAAAGTTTTTTGATGATCACTAATTTCATAGAAACAGAAAATAATGACTGTACAGTATACACTAAAAAATAAGACACGAGCTAGAAACATTGAAATGGAAGAGATGGGGTTGATTTCAAATTAGAACAAGTTGACTTTTTGATGTCAGGTGACTAAGAACAACGTCATGGTTGGGCAAAGTGTAGTGTGTTGGTCACGATCAGAGACACTGGCGATATGACTGGGCTGACTTTATTGGCTGCTAACCGGACCCCTCCTGGTATATAAGCTGAGGCGCTTGGCGTGACGGCACAGCACAAAGTCTGGTGTTGGCTTAACTGTCCTCCACAACACTGGAGTGGGCGTAGCCCAAGGTATCTCCTGACTCGGAACTCGTGCCGGCTGGAACTCGTGCCCAGGGCTAGAGTGGAGGTGGGGGGAGCCCGCGGAGGGCTGCTGGTCCTGCTGGGCTGGAACCACTGGTTTGATATACCAGTAGTACGTGGAGTCCCTGGCGGAAGTTGGCAATGACTTGATATGGCTCGCCGGCGGTCTTGTAGGGTGGCTGAAATAGGGAGCATGGAGGAACTGGGAGATGAGGCCTCTCCAGTTGTCAAGGGGCTACGGTGGCTGAGTGGTTAGCCTGCTCACCTCCCACCAAGGCGATCCAGGTTCAATTCCCGCGTAGGTCATTCCGGATTTTCGCATGTGGGAATCATGCCAGACGATGCCGTTGGTCAGCGGGTTTTCTCGAAGATCTCCCATTTTCCCTGCCCTTTCATTCTGGCAATGCTCCATACTCACCTTAATCACTCTCATCAGCTCTTTAAGATCTCTATGTTAAGAGCCATCCAAATCTCTTCACTCACTCTCCGGTTGTCAGGCAGCTTGAGCTCATTCCTGGGAGGTTAGACTGCAGCGAGCAGTTGGCGCTGGGTTACAGCTCAAGTTGAACTGAGAGGCAGTAGCTGCCTCCCTAGCTCGTCACTGTACACCATTCCTTTGGGTGTATGGCATAAAGGATGGTACTAAGGTTGGCCACACCAGGGAAGAGCAGGCGACTAGTATCCCTAGCTAGGTCTAAAGCCAGCTGAGACTGAGCAAACCAGAGTCGTGCCATATTACTCCAACCGGCGACAGTACAGAACTGTGGATAGAGGGATTAGCTGGGCTGGCTGACTAGCGGCCTTGTGGATTGAGTTCTTAGAGGTAATGGCTCTCCGTATGTGCGCACCAGGTAACCTTGCTGTACCTGATCCTCAGTATGGGTGGCTGTCTAATGTGTTTGTTTGAGACATACATGCACCCGGTTAAGAGAGCCCACAGTCCTACTCTATGTTCAGCAAATGGGTTGCAATGACGTTGCTGCTTTTCTCTGGTGGATTGACGTCTATGGGAGACGGTTGGATTTCTGGGTCTTTATGCTGATGAAAACTGATTCGGTATCGGCTGAGTTGCAGCTGGAGAAGCCAGACGTGCTCTTCAGTGTTTCTGGTAGGAGCCAGAGGGGGGAATCATTCTCTCCCATTCCTCATCTTCTTTGGTGCCCCCGTTGAAGTCTGGCTGGCGGGTTAAATCGCCGGGCAGAGAATTGGTTTTGCCAGGGCAGTGTTGTACTTCATAGTCAAATTCGGTTAGGAACATTTCCCATCATCCTAATTTGGCTTCAGTATTTCTTGACGCGTGTAGCTATTGGAGGTCCTTGCTGTTGGTGCAGAGTATGACGTGTATTCTGTCTATGTGGTATCTGTATTTTCTCATCATCCTAATTTGGCTTCAGTATTTCTTGACGCGTGTAGCTATTGGAGGTCCTTGCTGTTGGTGCAGAGTATGACGTGTATTCTGTCTATGTGGTATCTGTATTTTCTCATCATCCTAATTTGGCTTCAGTATTTCTTGACGCGTGTAGCTATTGGAGGTCCTTGCTGTTGGTGCAGAGTATGACGTGTATTCTGTCTATGTGGTATCTGTATTTTCTCATCATCCTAATTTGGCTTCAGTATTTCTTGACGCGTGTAGCTATTGGAGGCCCTTGCTGTTGGTGCAGAGTATGACGTGTATTCTGTCTATGTGGTATCTGTATTTTCTCATCATCCTAATTTGGCTTCAGTATTTCTTGACGCGTGTAGCTATTGGAGGCCCTTGCTGTTTGTGCAGAGTATGACGTGTATTCTGTCTATGTGGTATCTGTATTTTCTCATCATCCTAATTTGGCTTCAGTATTTCTTGACGCGTGTAGCTATTGGAGGCCCTT
Source organism: Dryococelus australis (assembly GCA_029891345.1). Lineage (NCBI taxonomy): Eukaryota > Metazoa > Arthropoda > Insecta > Phasmatodea > Phasmatidae > Dryococelus > Dryococelus australis. Next base: position 88,785,228 of record CM057006.1, on the reverse strand, counting down.
GCTGTTTGTGCAGAGTATGACGTGTATTCTGTCTATGTGGTATCTGTATTTTCTCATCGCCCAGATCAGGGCAAGGCATTCTTGTTTGTTAAAGTGGTATCTTTGTTCGGTGACATTCAGACAGGTACTGGCATATGCAATGGCTTGTGGTTGCCATTGGAGTCCTCTTGGTAGAGGACCGCCTCCAGCTAGTTCTGGGAGGTGTCAGTCTACAATATGAGGGGGCTATCTCCTTGTGGTCTGTGAAATTGCTCAGTGTTCTGGAAGATTCACTTCAGACCTAAAATTGCAATTGCGGTCTTTTCTCCCCATTACCAATGCATTTCCTTCTCTAGGAGATAGTTGAAGGGTGTCATCTGTTGGGTAATGTCTGGTACGTAGTTGCGTAACCAGTTACACAGGCCCAAGAAGTGACGTAGTTGTTTCTTATTGGTGGGTTCTTTGGCCTCCTCTATGGCTCATATGAGGGCGACCTGAGGGTAGTTCCCCTCGGGTGTTACTATTTGCCCTAGGTAGTCAATGGTAGTCTTTCCAAAATGGCTTTTGGAAAGCTTACAGGTTAAACCATGCATTTCAGTTTCTCAGTACTCTCTGGAGGTGTCCACAGTACTCTTCCCAGGACTTTAGTACACAATTATGTTGTTGAAAAGGCAAAGCAAAACTGGCCTATAAAACGCATAACTACCTCTGCGGACATTAGCCTGTGGAAGGTGGTGGGATCATTCTTGAGCCCAATTGCCAATACTCCGATTGCAGGGTTTCATGCTCTGGAGTAGTAAAAACTGTGTACTTTCTGCTGTCGGGAGGTACGGAAATCTGCCAGTAACCCGACTGTATATTTATGGTACTGAAAACTGTGGGTTAGGTTAATGGCTGGCTGTGTGATGGGATATGTATTGTAATTTAGGTCTTTGTAATTCATATAGAATCTTAGCTGCCCATCCTTTTTCGGAACTAAAACTACCCAGGAATTTTGTAAGGTGAGTCTGTGGTTCCACAATCCCCTGTTCCTTCATTGCGTGGACTTGCATCATAACGAGGTGTCACCTCTGGGCAGACATGCGGTAGGCAGGTTCTGTTATAAACAGGCATGTCAGTGGTGGGCCAGACCTCGTGCTGAATGTTACGCATCTAGAGTAGTGATTCCCCTTGGCTGAAGGCTCCAGCACAGTCATCCAGTATTTCCCGAAGGGGGGCAATTTCTGTTTCTGCTAGCTGGTGATTAATTTCTTTGGGTGCATTTGAGGGTGGGATCGCCGCATTCGGGCTGTGCTCCCAGTTGACGGTGACCTGGCGCTTGTCTCCGATCTAGATACATTGTTGACTGTGATCCATAACGTACTGTTGTTGGTGCAGGTCTGGTTTGCCCCAAAATTACCTCCTTTGTAATATCGAGTGAGACTACGAATTCTGTTTTGTTTACGTGACGGTATATCTCTATTGTCAGAGTAGTTCGGCCATCGATCTTAAGGGTCCTGTCATTCTGTGCCATATGCACTGGGCAGGTTTGTGGGTGAAGTAAAGCTCGTGCAGGGATGAGCTGATGGCTTTGCACAAAATTCCCTGTAGCAGCAGAGTGTAAAAGGGCGACTGCCCAACATCCATCAACCACTTCTATATACGGGATTTCAGGCGGGTCAAACTCTTTGGCTAGGTTTTCTGTGTAGGCAGGCTCATGTTTCCCGGTGGTGGTGGCCCGCTTCACACCCCGGTTCCGACGTTTCCCACCTGGCTGGCTCCTTTAACATCAGTCTCTCGCTGTGAGGGTTCTGGTTCACGTGGTGTTCCTCCTTCCCCCTCTCACCCTGGGCCTGCATGCTTGACCTCACAGTCCTGATTAAAGTGCTGTTCCGGACAGAATCAGCACTTGGGATGCGTCAGGGAAAGGGGAGGAGAAGGGCTCCTTTTCTGCTCATGCAGCTTAATGACCTGGTTCTTACTGCTGCATTTATTGTCTAGAATGGCTTGCGCCTTGAAGTTATGCTTTGTCTCACATGCTCTCTCAGCTAATTCATTGTGACCTGGGAAGTTGAAGCATATTGCATAATTTTGGGAGCAGAATACGCGTAACATTATGTACACAGCTTTCCTTGCCCCGTTAAGGGAAAATCCAGTGGTACATCTGCACCATCCTTCCAGTGAAGATTTCAGCCCCTTCCTCGGCAGTCTGGTTTCGACTGTGGAACTCAGTAGTTAAGTGCCCCAGCCTTTCTATGCCTGAGAATTGGGTGGCAAGATGCAAACAAAGTTGCCCATATTCAGTAATGAATTCTCTGTACTTGTGTCACCAGTCTAGCACATTACCTTCCTTCAACTATGGAAATGTTTTAACAATCCATTCTTTAACAGGGACTTCAATTTCGTTAAATTCCCGCTCGCATTCCTGGGTAAATGCTACCGGGCTTTTGTGTGGTCTTCCCGCAAATTTCGGTAATTGTGGCCCATCGCTTCTAGGTAGCAGATGTCGTGCTGTGGTGAGTGCCGGGGTTATAGTACTTTGTTTGTATTCTTTCACACGTTGGCAAACCTGACATCTGTATACTAACCCCGGTCTCCTGATTCTTTTAATTGGCTAGCCTATGCATACGTGGTGAAACATCTGCGCACATAGAACACATCTTACAGTGTTAATTATTTATCCAGCGCAAGAAACCAGCTGCAGTAAGCAGTAGTCCGGCGGGTCCGACATTCATTACAGCAGTATTCCAGCCCGTCAGTGTAATGGGGATTCGTCATTCCACCCGAGACATAGGTTGTGCTATTTTTTCTGGCAATGTGTCTAACTAATGAATTTAACACCCTCTCCGGGGCATATAGGTTTATTGCACCTCTCTGTAGGGTTGACAGTGGTGACTCCCATTGTGGTGGGGGTTTCATCTCGGTCGGCAATGCTCAAATTGGATTCTGGCATCTCGGCTAGTTACCATTGAGTGCCACGGGGTGTTTACAGACTCCCCGAAGTCTGGCTGGTTTTCCGTTTGACTTTCGGCACGTTTAACTGTTTCTCTGAATCATGCTGGCCTCGTTCTGCTGAATTAGTTTATTAATATAGTGCTGTGGCCCCACGTTGAGCACTAAGAAAACTCTTGATGCGTGATTTCGGGTGACTGACGACGACATCACGGTCGAGCAAGGTTTAGTGTGTCGACCAGACACACAGGCTATATGACTGAGCTGACTATATTTGCTGCTAAGTGGACCCCGCCTGGCATATAAGCTGAGGTACGTTGCTTAATGGTACGTCACAAAGTCTGATTGTGGGCTTAACTGTCTTCCAGAACACTGGTTTACACACAACCACTGGTTTTATTGGAGTGGGCGTAGCCCGGGGTAGTTCCTGACTCGGCCGCTGTTGCTGCTGGTGCCGTCTGGAACTCGTGCCCAGGCCTTGGGTGGAGGTGGTCGGAGCCCGTGGATACCTGCTGGGCTGGAACCACTGGTTTGATCCACCCATTGGTTTGTGGAGTCCCTGGTGGAAATCTGCGACGATTTGATGCGACTCGCTGGCGGTCTTGTAGGGAGGCTGAAATAGAGGGAGCTGAAGGGACTGGGAGGTGAGGCCTCTCCAGTTTTTGGGCAGCTTGAGCTCCTTCCCGGGGGTTAGACTGCAGTTGATGCTGGGTTACAGTTCAAGTTGGACTCTGAGGCAGTAGCTGGCTTCATAGCTTGCCACTTTTAACCACTCCTATGGGTGTATGGCATAAAGGAGGATACTAAGGTCAACCACACTATGGAAGAGCAGGTGACGAGGATCCCTAGCTAGGTGTAAAGCCAGCCGTGGCCGAGCCATTTACAGTTGTACCCAATTACTCCAACCGGCAACAGTACAGCACAGTGGTTAGAGCGGTGGATTTACCCTTGATGTGCGACAGCGGCGTGGGTGTGGTCCAAAAGGGGGCAGACCTCCAGAATCAGTCTTATCACTCCTTCCGGTGATTACAGCGCAGTGGATGGAGTGATTAACTGGGCTGGCTTACTAGCCGCCTTGTGAATTAAGTTCCTAGTGGTAGTGGCTCTACCGTACGTGTGCCCATTAGGTACCATGCCTTACCTGATCCACAGTATGGGTGGCCGTCTAACGTGTTTGTTTGAGACGTCCATGCACCCGGTTAAGGGAGTCCGCAGTCCTACTGTAGATTCTGCAAATAGGTTGAAATGATGCAGTCTCCTGCTTTTCCCTTGTGGGCTGACATCTATGGGAGATAAAAGTCACAGTCACCCTAGAAATAAGTACTCGTAGATTAGATAGAAAACGTGTTTATTCCCATGAGGAATAGACACGGTGGCCCATACTAACTTCTAACTAACGAGATACTGTAATGGAAGTAGACTATGAGAATACCAGGTGAAGAGGACCTGGGTCGAAACTAGACAACAGCAGATGCATATAGGTAACTATAGTACTAACTGACCCATACTAACTCGATGTGGTTGTTGCAGAAGGGACTTGGTTGTGTCTACTAGAAGGTTAGTAAGTGTTAAAGACTTCTTGATGGGTTACTGGTGAACATCTTGAAGATGCCTTGTAAGTACCGGTGCTCCTACTGGAGCACATCAATGTCTGCAGAGAGCTCCAACACACGAGGTGGAGCGAGCTGCGAAGAATGAACTGTAGTTTTGGAGCGGTGCAGGGACATATATCCACCTGCTCTTGGGAGTGGTGGAGGTAGCTCGTCCCGTCATAGGAGGAACCGTTCTCTGGTGTCATCTCTCAGACTATGGTGGAAGCAGGCTCTCTGCTATGCAGGGTTGAGTCGGCTGCACGAGCTCAGGTGCAGCACTGTGCCATTTGGTTGGCTTGTATCACGCATGGGGGCTGTCATGATGTCATATAAAGTCAAAAGTTTTCTTGGCTGGCATGTCTGTGGGTGCCCCTTGCGTAGGGGCTTGCTGGTAGTCTCTGGCAGTAAGTGATGTGATGACACGTAAAGAGAAGACTAAGTTTTTTGTGTGTGTACGTGAATGCAAGTGTGTGTGAATGCAAGTGTATATATATATATATATATATATATATATATATATATATATATATATATATATATATATATATATATATATATATATATATATATATATATATATATAGAGAGAGAGAGAGAGAGAGAGAGAGAGAGAGAGAGAGAGAGAGAGAGAGAGAGAGAGAGAGAGAGAGAGAGAGAGAGAGAGAGAGAGAGAGAGTGTGTGTGTGTGTGTTGTTTTTTTTTTTTTTTTTTTTGTTGCTCACAGTTCTTATTTTATTGTCGCAGAATTATTATAGGTATAATTGTTGTGGACCATTAGTGCTGGCCTGGTAGGGCTTGTTTTGAACCAGAATATGTTTGAGTGTAGGCATGTGAGGCCTTATTTTTTTGCAATATACCACTTTTCTTGCATAGCTGTCTACTGTGCAGTGTTGAGGCACCTGGTGTGCTGTTGGTGCTACTTGTGGTGGTTGTGTGCATTCTGTTCTGTGGACAGAGCTGAGGCAGTGGAGATAACTGTGGGAAAACTACAGTAGATGGGAAACAGTTATGTTTATAATGGCAATGCACAGTTACTACAAGGGTGATGCCAGATTGTGAACCTCATCTACTTCTAAGGGTACCACCTCTGGTGGTAGATACGAACACCTTTGTCTGAAGTTGCAGTTGGGTATATGGCCTGGTTTGATGTCTGCGACCAACCACAGTGCACACAAGACAAAACAAGTACTGCATCTTTCAAACCACCACCAATTGCAGATGGCATGCTTGGGCAGCGTAACAAATCTGAGAGCCAAACAACATCTTTGTTTAGAGATCTTCCTGCTGGGGTATGTGGTCTGTAGCTGTTGTTCGACTCCACCAGGAACCAATATGCCCGAGACCATGTCTGGAAGGGTTCGTAGCAAACTGCAATAAGAACCTACTAATCCTTGTGTTCGAGAGGAGTCACTGGTGTAGTCCCTCACGGTGAAAGGTAGTAAAGTTGAGTTGAGTTGAGTTGAGTTGATAGATTTGGGCAGCTTTTAACAGTGAAGTCTCGAGGACTGATGAGGGTAAAATGAGGTGAGAATGGAGCAGCTCCAGAATGCAAGGGTGGGAAAAGGGGATGTCTCCATGGAATCCCACCGACCAGAGGCATCGTTCAGCATGATTCCCGCTTGCAAAATCCAGGAGTGACTCAGCCGGCTATTGAACCCTGATCGCCTTGTGGGTTGGGGGGGGGGGGGGGGGGGAGGTAAGCTGTGTAACTTTCAGCCACCACAGCCTCATGGAAAGGTGGTAAAGCTGAATAGTTATGCATACAAAGTACAACATTTTTAGTTCAGGTATCACTACTAGATTGCGCCGATGGTACCAAACTAGCACAAATACGTTGACACAAGTGAACTACTAGTGGAAAACTAACTACCTGGAATTACAAGTTGAGTATGACTGATAATGCAAAGTAAAGACTCAATGGACAGTGTCTAGAAAGAATGTACATCCAGTGCAACCTTGACTGTGCAAGCAACTGGGTGTGCCAAGCTACACTGGGAAGTAAAGTTAACTCAGTTCATACTACTAACTCCCAATAAATTAATTCACAAAAGTGAAATAAATTTTTGAATAATACAATTACACTGAAATTGAAATTAAATCATGATTACTCAACATTACCACAATACTGAGTCAATTAGGCAAAATAATGCTTAGTCAAGAATTCCCACAGTTCAACACATTCATGCTGTGTACACCTTGACCCAAGGTGGACCGTGTCACCATCTTGAGGAAACATCCTGAATTCTGAGCAAACTGGAACCTGCCAGTGTTGTGAAATCCACACACCAAGTTCCGAGGAATGTCCACTTCTCCTTCACACATCACACTACCGAGCCAGTGGAGGATGAAAAACAGTTGCCGACTAACCACTGGGCTGCAGAATGTCAACACCCAGTATGCCCATGAGAGTGGTTTTAAATTTGTCCCATTCTAGCCCCAATACAACTCACCTCACTTTAGCTTCCAGGCACTAGGGTAGTGTCACCACGATACAGTACCAGCTATTACCCACCAGTTTGCAGCAGTAATTTCTCCTAAAATTGTTTTCACCCACAAGACTCTCTTTTGGAAGGAACCAGGTTTGATGCCTTCCCGTTCTCACTTCTCTGAGTAATTTGCTCTGTCTCAGATGACCTTGCCGTCCCTTCTCTTCCTGAAAGTTGACGTGTTAAGTTGGCAAAGTGGTACAAGTGTTAAGCAGCTGGCAACCCTGGAGACAGTGTGGTAGTGTAGTCGCTGTTGGTATTGCCTTTTCCTTGGCCTGTCAGTGAGTGCGTGTGCTGCTTGCAGGGCCGAGGAACGAGTTCGGGCCATCGCTGGGCATGAAGAAGTCCTCCAGCCTGGAGTCCCTACAGACCGTCATGCAGGAGGTAGGTTACTAGTCTGTGTTGTCATCATCACAGTGAGCTTGTTGGTAGAGATCTGTGAGTACTTGAGAAAATCAAACTCCAGCCCGCCTGGGTGGCAGCTGTTGAGGGTAAGTAACACTCCACAAATTGAAGCAACAGCACAAACTATTAATATACCTGATAACTTTATTATTGTAATACACAAGTAATAAGGTGCTTAGTCTGTTTGCCAACTGCCATCTAAGCTGGCTGGTGCTGTACTTGCTTGCAATCCTGGAAATGTTTTCCAGACTTAATTATTTTAAGCTTCTATATTTATGGCAGATCATTTGGCCAGCGACTGACAAGTCATAATGTTTACAGTTTGCTAGAAAATGAGTTTTTTTACAGTCACAGAACAATATTTAAAAAAATGGGCATGTTCCAGCTAAAATTATTCGTGAGAATTGCATATACCTGATTAAAGTCGTCTCGTAACTGCAGATACTAACGTATATTGCAGATTTTTACCATTAAAACACAAATGTATTTATTGTAGAACTTAATTTTTTGTATGAAATAAAAGAGCTTTATCTTAAGCTCAAGGTTGAAGCATGTCAGTATTAATGAAGCGCACTGTTCTTAATGTTGATGTTAAGAAAACTCTTGATTCATGGCCAAGTAGTAATCTTTTAGAATGACGTCAATAAATGGTTTACACATGAAGCTGGAGGATGATTGCCACAAAAACCTTAGTTAAGTGTGATGGGTGAAGTAGGAGGCATTTGTCGTGGTCAATATCAAAGTTTTATTTTGTGATCCAGAATAACAAGAAACATGAATGCGCTTCAATGCTTTACTGGTGCTTGGCCAGTATGCAAGACAGGTCGGGTGGCCTGTCAGAGTGGCACAAAATCAAGAGAGACTGCCACGGCCCTGGGAATGGGCTGGCCCTTATTCACTGGTTTACCTGGTAGTAAGATGCTCCACTTGATGGGCTGACCCATTTATGGTGAGGGCTGGTGGCTGCCGTGAACTTCCGCAGGACATGCAGCGCTCTTGCGTAACTCGTGGCTCGGAGTAGGCTGCTGACGGCGGGAGTGCTGGCCGCTGAACCACGTGTTAACTAACTCCAAGGGAGGGTCCTCTCCTCGTAGGAAAGCTGCAACAAGTGGGTGCAGCATACCTGCAGTCTAATGGCGGGAAAAGAGGTGGCGGTAACTCTGTGGGGTTAAGCCTCTCAGGTTAGGTGGCAGTGAGAACTCTGCCTCGCGGTGAATTGCTGCCAACTGCAGAAGAAAGAATAAGTTCGTAATTCAGGTTACTCTAGAAGGCGTAAACTGCCTTTCTCAACTTACTCTATGCACCTCCCTTCCGGGTGTATGGAATAGGTGATAGGAGCAAATACGGCCTTGCAAAAATAGAGCTGGCGACTCAAATTCCCTAGCGTGTACTTCCAACTGCCACAGCCACACAGGCAAAAGGCTTACCCCTTACTCCTTTCGTCCGGCGTCGTAGAGAGTGGTGGACAGAGTGGTGGGTTACCTCAGGCTGTACACTTATATCTTTGGGTGTGGTATCCCACAGGGGGTCAGTTCGTCCAGAGCTAACACTTACCCATGTCAGGCCCCATAAAGAGCGGTGGCGGAGTGTAGGTTATTCTGGCGTGACTGAACACCTGGTAGAGGAGTTATGAGTTGTTGAGGTACTAGTGTGCTGTACCCAGGGGCACAGCAAGGGTGGTCGTCTAATGGGTGTGTTTCTGGCTTAAAAGCGTGTGGTCGGCCGACTTCACTCTGATGGGCTGTTCGTGGGTAAGGAAACGACACAGTGACACTCAGAAAATTAGCACACAGAAAGTAAGTTTAGAATCACGTGTTATGTTCAGACAGAGTAAAACACAGTGGCCCTTTACTACCTTCTATAACTAACTTGAATTGACACGGAAGTTTTAAACTATGTAAAGCCAGGTGAAGGCGACCTGATTCTAAAGCTGATTGGAAAAGAAAGGCGATAATATCTGCTAGAGAGTTACTACACTGCACTAACTATCTACCTTTGTTGTCCTTATGGGACCCAGAGGGGTGACTACCAGAAGAATAGTGTTAATCTTTGCCGTTACCGTCCGGTTGTAAGGGGCGTCCTTGAAGAGGACAGTCACAACCATTGCCAATGGTTTTGATACCAAGGGGTGGTAAGCAAGGAGTTGTTCAACGTCTTCAGAAGCTGCTGATGCTCCAGTCTTCCAGAAGCAGGATAGTATGCTTTCTTGAAGAAGAAGCTTCTGGAGTGGGGGAGGAAACATAGACTGACTTCTGCAGGTAAACTTAAGCACGACAACTGCCATTTATAACTAATGCATGATGCTTTTATGCATCTTTGATGCGCACTTGACTCCTTTCTTACCACCCCTTGGAATTGTCCCCAGTTGGTAACAGTTGAAGTTAGTTCCCTTCAGAAGCCTGCTTTACCAAGCGGTAACAGCAATACTACCCTTTGGGTAGTCACCACTTTTGTTCCTTCAGAACACCAGGTGACAGTTTGAATCAAGCTGTAGATTACCTACCTAGCAGTCATTATCGCCTATCATCCTCTACAAGCTAAAACCAGGTCATCTTCACATGGGATTGCGCAGCTTAAACTTCCGTGTCAAAGCAAGTTAGTCTAGGAAGTAGTACAGGGCTACCATGTTACATATATTACTCACTCAGTATAACATGTGATTTCTAACTATTCTCTGTGTGCTAATTTCTTGAGTGTCATATGTTATTTTTCTACGTAGTTTCAGCCCATAAAGTGAAGCCGGCAGACCACCAGGCAGAAAGCCAAATAAGCACACATTAGATGGCCACCCAAGCTCTGCTGCCTAGTAGAATTTGGTAGAGCCTCTATCACTAGCAACTCCTCCACCAGGTGAATTGAGCAACCCAGATATTCCATACTCTACCACCGCTCTTTATGAAGCCAGAAGGGAGCTGGAACAGGCTTTGATTGATCGACCCCCTGTGGATACCACATCTGCGTATTCCTGTCAATCAGTTTGAACACAACCTACCGCTCTCTACAGGGCCGTGCGAAAGGAGCAAAAGGTACAATTCCTGCCTGTGCAGCTGAGATTACCAAGACGGGCACATTAGGGAATTGAGGGTACGGCAATAGTCTGCACCCTGTATTTCCTATGCCGTACACTCAGGAGGGAGGTAGACAGAGAAAGTTAAGAACAGTGTTTGTGCCATGAATCCGTTTGAACTATTTTAATTTCCCCTCACATTGTGGCAACACTGTCGATGGTGGCATCATCAGCCTGGGGTAGCGCCTCCAGAATCTACAAGATCTGTTCCGTTTTGTTTTTGTATCTGTAAGTTGCGACTCAAAATGTTTTTTATTAAAATACAGTTTGTTATTGTTCTCGAGCCCAAACATTTGATCCTCTGGGCAGTATATGCGCCGGTGTGTGTGTGTGAGCATTATTTGTTTTGTTCGTTGTAGGATCGTGGTATCTGTTGCGATTTCGCTTTGCTTAGCGAGCACGTGCGTGGTGGAAAAGTTTGGCTGTCGGCAGCGAACTTATACAACTCACACTCGGGTTGTACATTATGACGAACAGTGGACATTACCGCAGTTTGTTGACTTGGGATAGCATGTTTGTGTGCGCGTGAATACAGTTTTCTTTGTTCGTTGCGTTCGTTACATGGTTTTGTCAATTCCTGTGGTTTGGATTTTGTAATGTGTGTGTGTGTTTTTTTTTTATTTTTTTTTTATTACGTGAATGGTACGTACATTCTTATCACTTGATGTCATTGACCGTTTGCAGTTAGAAGATTGGTGCCATGATTACGTGTTTTTGTTAGGTTATGTATGTTTTCCCACGAGTTGTTTTCCCTGTCTGTCTTTGTGTTGCACTATGTACGAGAACAAACAACTCTTGTGTTGTGATACTTAGTTTGTGGACACGTCCTTGCACATCGTAGCAACTTTGATCATGGCCATGCTCAAGCAGCGATACTGCTTCTACGACTGGCCAAAGGACACCTCAGGGGCGCGCTAGGCCTCGCCAAGTGTGTTGGTGCAAATCCCTCCAAAAGGAATTTATTCAATGCAACCGTGGGAGATTTGCTGGAAATAAAATGTAACTTTGAATCAGATTACATTACCTTAGAAATGGCAGCCGAACAACTAACAGGCTTCGATAAAGATGCACATGCAGCCCGCATGCCAAACTTCGAAGATCAATACTACAATATTGTGGCAATGGTAGAATCTCTTGCGAGCAAGTCGGAGGCAGCACAGACAGTAGCTACCGGTGCACAGAAGGTAAATGTATCACTTCCCAAGATCTCCTTGCCACAGTTCAGTGGAATTGCAAAAGACTGGGTGAACTTCTCTAACTTGTTCAGTGTTCTTTTAGCTGATCACCCCAATCTAACTCCAGTTTGCCAAATTAACCAGAGTTGCAAACCAACACCACCGCCTGCACTTTGCAGCACATCCCCTCGGGACAGAGTTCACACTGCCCGCTCACTGGAGAGGTCTCACCTCCCAGTTCCACCCCTGCCCATCTTCTCACCCCTCATCAAGATCGCCAGTTCCCTGCATCCCATTGTTTAAGACATCTCTCTGGGCATCAGCAACCCTTGCTTCAGGGGCCATCAGATCTCCAACCACCAGCCCGCCCTGGACACCAGCAACATCAGCAGTGCACCACGTCCCAGTGCTTCCAGTAGCAGCCATCATGGATTGCCATCAAGCCAGGTAAACCCGTGGCTATGTGCCAAACTATACGCCGGGCCTGACAATAGCACTCGATTTTGTTCCTCTCAGACAGGCCACTCGCCCTGTCCATTATACCAGCCGAGCACCTAAATATTAAAGGTCACTTATAATTCTCTTAATACTGGCATCACGAATAAAACTGTAACTGACCACGCCGCCCCCCTTCTCAGCCTCAGGTCTGTAATGTACAACCTACTGTAGGCCGTCGTGCATCAATATGTATAATTATTTTACAGTTTTATAATGGAGATGGGGATAATTTGCCTTTAGTCACACCTGAGGAGCAAGTATGCATTCATTGTTCGTCCACTTGCATAGGTCGTTTTTGTCTCTCGTATAAAATAAGTCATATATATTCTCTTTGCAGATAGAAACTGTATTTCAGAAATGAGGGTTTCTTGTTAATGTGTGTGTAGATGCATGTTACCTAGCACTGATATAGTACACATTGTCTTGATTCATGCAGTGTGAGTATAGAGTACTGTGTGTGTGTGCTTGTAGATCCAGATGCAGGAAGACTGCGAGGTGTATCGCAACCTGCAAGGTGCGGTGCGCTCAGTCCGGGGCCGCGGGTGCAACGAGAGTTTCCGTGCGGCCGTTGACCGCAGTTACGATGCTCCACTGGCTGAGCTGCGCTCCCGCATTGAGATGGAGACACGTCAGTTACTCTCCTTTCTTTTATTTCATTAAGGCAAGGCAGTTCTGGGTCTACATCACGTTCCCTTCGTTTTTTATTACTTTGTATAATACCAGGCTGTTTTGTTCGCTTTCATTAAAATTTTGACTGGTGATAATATACATCCTTGTGTTAATTAGCGATGGACCAATACCACATTTTGCAGATACCAGCGATACCAATTCTTAGCTGCTGATGCTGCCGATTACAGCGATGTCAATATCAGTTTTGATGAGCACAATCATAATTCCTAATATTTTGAAATACTTTTTTATTATTTTAATTTAAATCTTCGAGTTTGTGAACGCTAAGCACTTTGCATTAGGTGTCTACAGTATAGGAATGAAATACAACACTTTTTTAATAGTAAATTATGATATAGATAATTTAACTGCACAAATAAGAGACTTAACAGTCAAGAAAAACTGTTGACGATACAGAATTCATTACAAACCGAGTTCATTAAAGAAAACCTTCAAAACTTCATGCAGTCTGATGTGAACTTGGATTTTAGACCTGAGAAATATCACACATAACATCAAAAAACACATAACATCAAAACGCGTGTTTGTTTAAACCAACAGACGAAAGATGTCATTGAAAAGAACTTATTGAAATTAATTAAATCTATTCACTTAAATTTGAGCAAAATTTTTTTTTATTTATACCAATATTTTTGCCTTATTTTCTTTCGCCAGCTGTACCATAGGCCTACTCAATCCCTTGGTTAAAATGTTGCCAATTATTACTTGCCGAATATTATTCAGACCTTTAACATTCTAAACAAAACTGCAGCCAACAGTTTCCAATAAGAACTACTCCCGTCAAAATACTGCCACAATAACAACCACCACCGCATATCGTTGAATAGTGTCGTAGAATGTGTTATTCATTTTTTCTTTGTCGCCAACCTACAAGTGCAGTAAACGCAATAAGAAGAATAAGAATACAGATCTCTTTCTCATTGCTGCCAACCTGTGAATGCAGTAAAAACCAAAGAAGCAAATAGAACACAAAAACTCGTGCAGGATGTAATCAATACTATTGATAGCACCAGTTGTCGATTATCTGCGTTGTTTTGCACTCACGTAGTATCCAAAAACGAATGATGCACACAATCTTTGACGAATGTACCAACCGAAAATACAGTAAAACGTTAACAACGGGAACAAATCATTGAAAAAAAAAAAGTTGTTCTGAATACCGTATTTACCATAAGGAAGACTACCCCTTCCTAAAAAAATATTTTTATGGGGAAAATATTTAAACCTGAATTCAAGACTACCCTGTGAAGTGCTGAAAAAATTCTTTGGGTTGAAGTATTTTTGCATGAATTTATGACAAACCCTTCAAGAAGAAATGCTATTATATAAATAATATGATACATTTTATTTACTTTTAAACAAAAGCTGTATGGTAGCAGCATTTTTCTTACATTGTAAAACTTTTGTTGATGTTATATACCTATTCGTGACTTCAGCCATTTTGCTTCCCAGCAAAGTGCTTCCTCTTTAGGGCTGGGCCCCTCCTCTTTAAAGAGGACTCTTGTCAAAGTTAACAGGTACAGTCCCAGCACTACAAAAATATGTACAACCATAGGACACACGGTATTTAAGCATGAAAAGCCTTTGTCAAAATCGCCTAGGTTTTGAATTGAAAATGATTCCGAAATTGTAGACGACTTTTCATTTTTTCTATTCTTTTTCTGTCAAAAATCCTTGTCTTCCTTTCAGGTAAATACTGTATATATTGGGTTTGGACAGAATATCAGGTTGATGGACACTGTAAATTAATGTTTAACGAGATGTAATATGCCGGTTTATTTAACATTGTGTTAAATAAATTAGTGCTACTAATCTGTGAATAATAATTGGCAAATGATGTTCAGATGCTGATTTTCATGGTATCGGCTGGTTAATCCGTATCGGCATCAGCCCATCCCTAGTGATAATAGTCTCTCTTAGTAACTGGTTTATTGGTATGTTGGAATCATGTATTTCTGACATAATGTGGTTATTGCTAGTAAACCCAAAATAACTTCAGAATCCAAGTTATAACAAAAAAGTTTTTTTTTTCTCCTGAAATTGTAATTTTGATAGAATTTTTTTTGTCACTTATGAGAATATATTACTTACATAGGAAGCACTTCTTTCAAACTGCTAGCTTCAACTTTTAATTGGAAAATCACATAAAATATGTTAAAAATAATCAAAGAGATATATTTATGGCCTGATCAGAACAAAAAATTACTTTAAATTTGTTCAAAACATTGCCTTGATGTTTCTGGTTTGTTGCTATTTTCTTTATAATTTCATGACTTCATCTAATGACGTTTTCCACTTTTGATGTCTCTTTCAGTAGTAAAGTTTGTGTACGTAAGCACAAATTTACTCTAACTTTCAGTGGATTTTATAATGTCCGTGAACACAGAAAGGTTATGACAGTGCAGTTACAGCCTGGCCACATATGGTATGTTAAACATAATACCGCTGTTGTATGCTAACGAAGCTAATTTTTCTACTGATAATGTCTTGGGGGCAGTGAGTGAACACAACTCTAAAAAATAAAACATTCTGAATTAAAAACAAAGACACTTCGCTGCAGTGTTACAATTACTAATTTTAACATGTTACAACTAAACCCATATAGAAAAACACCATGTTATATCTCAGTAAAATAAAAAGTTGTAAAACATTTGAAATAGCTTAAAGCATTCATTGTGCACTATAGCTTGTTTTTACGCAGTGTTTTTTAGTTTATGTATATTGAAACTCACATTCATCAACCAGCAATTAATACTTGCACCTTATAGATACCGCTTGCATAGAAGACAAATTTAGTGCATACAGTTCATCATAACATCATAATAGTGCCAGTTTGCAACCAGTTTTAATAATTTTTTTGCATTGAATATGTATTGTAATGCATTTCGTGTTAACTAATTACCTGTTTCTACGTAGCAAGCATGAGCACAAACAGTGGCTACTGCATGAATCGATAATCTCATAGATGATCACATTTATGTGGCATAGAATCACTGCAGTGGCTTACTATTTCAGTGAAAGTCAGTACATGCATTTAAAGCTTGCAAATATGTTCGACCCAAATTTATACTTTTGTCCCATCACGTGGTGATGTGATTACTGCAGATGACTCCCTATCTATCGTTATTCAGGGGACTGCCAAAAAATTTCCATAGATGCGGGATTTCAGTAGATAAGGTTTCTGACATGTATACCAATAAAATACAACTTTTAACCTTACAAAACTTTTTTTGAGTATATTATAAGCTGTACATTATCTGTGAATAAAGTTTAGGTAATAAACACAATTAAAATGTAAATTTTAGAAAAAAATTGTTACTGTAAATTATACATTAAAAACCATTTCACCCAAACTCATTTAAATAAAGAAACTAACATCTCAAAATACTGTGTATAATTGTTTGTAATCCGACACCAAATGCAAGCTGACCTAAAACTTTCAAACTCTCCAAAAATGAAAATAATGTGACACTGAATGCAAGTCAAATGTTGAATGTTCCGCGCACACTCGATTAGCTAAGAGCGCACAGAGAAGTTATTGAACAGGCAGTGTGTTCATGGTGGCAGGAGGCATGGCAAATGCCTGTCTTTAAAAGTAATTACAGTAAACCTATGTATAACTAAACTGAAGGGACCAAAAATTTGGGTGTTTGTTATAGAGGGGTTCTTTATAGAGAGATGATTTACTAATGTGTATTTTTTTATCATGCAGTCAATTTTGAATCTAATTGCTGATGGAATTGAATAGCATTGATTCTTTTGTATTGAATATTTAATAAAAGGATTTTCTTTTGAACACATACAGTAAAAACATTATGGCCACTATTAATAAGTTACCATTACCGTAGAAAAAAAAAAAGCCTTTTACAGTGAAACCCTGTTAAGAAGTTCCCACATAAGAAGTTTTCCTGCTTAATAAGTTGAATAATTTTGCATCTTGTCTATATGTACATGTGTAATTTAACCCTTTTAATAAGCATTCTTTTTTCAGTACCTTCAAAAATGTCTTCCGGAGTTTTACTTTTGTTTGGGACCACATTATGTAAACAAAAAATATGCAAGATTCTTAAATTTTAAATAAGTAATGAAAATTCTTATGATAAAAAAATACTTGGTACACACAGAGTAAGACAATGTAGCTTCTACAGCAGTTAATAAACATTATGGCTTTTGTTAACGTTATTTTTTTATCAGAAATATGTGACAATTGTAGGGTTTTTTACAGTTCTAAATAAAGTTTTGTAAAAATGGATAAATATAAAAGGAAAGTAAATATAATCAGACTTTTCAGTCTTTGTTATAGAGGTTTTTGCCGAAGAGAGAAAAATAATTCGTTATAAAGAGTAGAAAATGCATTGTATCATATACAGTATTGACCGGACCAGACACAGACTATGTTATAGAGAGGTTTTTGTTATAAAGAGGTTCACTATATAGAGGTTTTGCTGCTGCTGTTGTTTTAAGGCAGCAGTTGCCATACTTATTCTAAGAACTAAAGGGACAGACTGTCACTTAACAAAGTGGGAGGGTGGGCGAGAGAAGCTACCCTGCTGTGGGATAATCATCCACTGGAAGTGTGAGGGAGAGAGTGAGATGCCGCTCCCACCCCACTGACACTTTGTAAGAGATAATCATTCACAGCCTGTATTGCGGGTCGCCAAATTACCAGCTTTGCAGGCCTCACACTTCAACTACACCTTGTCATTTCAGTATTTTAAATCTTTTAAAAGCAATATGAAAGCTGACATTCATTACTTAGCAACTGGCAGTGCTTCAATTTTACTCTCAGTATAATGAGGTTGTGCTGAATTTAAAAACTATGTATACATATTTGATATGTGTCGCTTAGTCTTAGTCAACATGGTTTTGGTGTGTGCTAGGTCAGGTGCACTCTGGTCAACAAATGATTTACTCTGAGTGGACTTTCTGTCAGAGGTTAACACTAGTCGGGTTGGTTTACAACTCAGTACAAAATCAGCTGTGGGTGGTACCGCAACATGTCTGACTGTTACTTTAGCTTGTTCAGGTAGGGCTGACTTACCAGGGTACTCCGGCACCTGTTTGTGGGGCTCTGGTACAGAAGCAGGTCGACTGGGACCAGCAGTCTCCTTGGTAGTGCTGGGCGACGAGTTTCCATACAGAGTGGTACGTTACTTCTTACTCCACTCGATGGCTGCACTGCTTGCGAAGTAGGTGTTGAACATGCCCAACCTGGTGTCACTCCCAGTGACCAGGGCACAAGCTGCTGGATGATATTGGATGCCAAGCCTAGTGTGTGTAGGGAAGAAAACAGGGATGCTGTCTGAAGAGGAAGGCCTCTCCAGGTGATTGGTGACTTGAGCTTGTTCTCATGGGGTGTCTTCGCCAAGTGCAGAGGGGTTATTGGTGCACACTCGCTTAGCAGTAATGAACTTCTCCTTTTTCTCCTCCCTTCGAGCTTCGTGCCTTTACCCAAATTGCATAGAGGCAGAAGTGACATTTAACTTACTCCTAGTTGGACGCAAACAGTTGGTCGTACCTTGAGTAAGTGTAAAGCCCAACAGCAGTTGACTGCGCGAACCCTGTGCTCTAATCAGTTATACACCTTGGCGCACAGACCTGGTGGACCGTCTTCCTACTACTGTTGGGGTGTTGTTGAGCAACAGTTGTGCCTCTGGTCCCATGTAAATGCCCCTGCCAGCACCGGCAGTGCTCCGGCAGTGATACACCCTGTGGTGGCTGCCCTGCTCTTGTTGGATGAATACCTTGTGGTTGTGGCTGTACCTTTCTATACACCTTGGTGCATAGAACAGGTGGTCGTCGAAAGTGGTGCATGTTTCCGACGTACAGATTCCAGAAGGGGATCTTCAGTCCTACACTATGGTTCGTACTGTTAGAAAAACCTGGTCTCCTACTTGCTCCGTTCAAGGATTGAGTACCTAGTAGTCTGTAAGGATTTACCTCTATAACAGATTCACTCTTGGGATTGTTATAAATTGTATTTATTACGAATAATACCGTAAATACTGGTGACACGTACTCGTACTACTAAGTAAAGTATGAACGGAAGTAAGCTACGCTTTCAGGTGGAGGTGACCTGCTCCTAGGCTACTCAAGATAATAATGACTTTGACGGCTATGAAAATAACTCAGATGAAGTTACTCTACCCTGGGATTGTCTAGACGAGACTTTATAAAAGGAGCCACTACCAAAAAGGCAGTGAGTGTAGTTAGCACTCACCAGCAAGTAGCGGCAGTTGTTGAAAAAGGAGTATCAACCGTGGAAGTGTGGAGTGAAGTCTTTGCAGGCTTCTGGTGTTGAAGAGCTTCTGGTATCTGTTGGTGGTATAAGCCTCTGGAGCCTCTGGTCATTGGTGGCAGCAGCCACTGGTGGTTGTTGAAGATCTAGAAGACCTGGTAGGCAGTAGAGAGAGCCCCAGCACAGAAGTGTTGAGGCAAGCTACTGGAGATGGTAACTCGTGTCTTCGGCCGCGCACGGCCTTAAAATGCACTCTTCTGACCCATGCCTGGGCTGGAGTGGGAAGTGTAATTAATGTCTGCTGGGAGCAAGCGGAGTGGGAGAATGTACCCTGTGTGCTCGGCTATATGGTCTCTGGCACGCGGACCTCTTCCATTCGGAAAGCTTCGCAGGTGTGGTGACACGCTGTCTGTCAGGTGCATTGGAGAGGCTGACGTGTTACTGCAGCCTTTTGGAAACATTATTTCACATGCTAGAAACCCCCACTAGGCTGTGAATGATTCCATATGCACGCGTGATTAATGTGTTGGGTTTTACCCTTTCTCAGGTTACATAGTACTATGTGAGTAGTGTGAGAAAGTTAGGTCTGTAACATCAGGAAATACCACGTGTCTGTAAATGTCCCTCGACAGGAAACAATCTTGTAGCCTTCCATTGTTGTGGTTACTGGTGTAGTATTAACACGTTAGGATGAGTCGCAGTTGTTTGGTAAACTAGGGCTGATAGGTTCTCACATTTTTAGTTCAGTTTGGTTCGGTTTGGTTTTTGGTTTAAAATGGCTGTTCTTGGTTTGGGTCGGTCATGGTTACACATTTTTATGAGCGCAACAAAGATTACAAAAATATTTATGCACACAAAAATTCTGTTGTCAAATTGGCTTTCGTATCAAGCAAATGTTAAATGAGTTTTCTTTCGCTATATCTAAAGACATCAATTACCCTATAAAAGTAATAATATTACCAGCAATCTAAGCCATGAGAATGATATATTTTTACATTTCATTAATATTGTGTCACAATATTTAACTACCCCAACAAATATCAACCTTCGGACAAAAGGATATAAATGTAGGGCCTATCAATATATTTACACAAGTGTTGTCGGAAATGTCCCTTTTGAGATTAACTATCACAGCATGTCTCATCGTGTGTGTAAATAGTCCCTATCGTGGTGGTTACTGTTACACACTGTCTTGATAGCTACTATCATGGTACCTACTACCACCGTTAAAAAGCGCCCTTAGTAAAAAATTGATAACAGTTTTTGAATTTAGACATGTAAAAATCTTATATATGAAACCATATTATATATTTCGCTGCCTACTAAAGTGAATATTTCTCTGCTAAATGTTTTGAAATTCCGCCAAATTTAGCGGAAAGTAAGCGGAAAGAACTTAAACAAATGTATGTCTCAAACAATGCAAGCAGCATAAGACCTCGCTAAAAATATGCCCGCCCAAAGCAAAAACAAAAGAAATGTTCTTTATTATTCTTTTAACTACACTCTTATAGGCAATGTGTTTACAAACAAAAAAAAGCTTCTGATGTGGTGGTATTCATGATATGTGACTTGTGCTGTTTTCATGCTCAGGCACGTGTTAGCAGCTTGTTTGCCATGAGAAGGCAGTAGTGTCGCAATATGGCGTGAATGGAGGATTAGCACTACTGCTTGTCCTAAACATTTTGGTCGTCCGGGCCGGATTATTTACGCGAGATACAGTTTTGTTTACGGAAATGTACGCTAGAATTGTAGTATACACCTTTTAACGGTTCAGTGACAGCAAACTGGGAAGTTTCTGCGTTTGTCTGTTATTGTTTACGGCATGTCGCGCCTTAACTCAATGTCAATAAACACGCTGCAGTAACTATCTGTGCCAGTGAGAGGAATTTTTAATCCACGTTTCTCGCTCACATGCGAGCACGTGATTTTTCTGCCGTTTTATACAGTGCTCTTCATACATTAGTGCAACTTGTTTGTTGGGTATACACTTATGCACATCTTTAAATAAAATGGTGGCTGCAGCATCGCCTGAGTTACAATATGTAATTTTCAGATATCTGCTTACCCAGGCAGACGAGGCCAGAGAACTCTACGAAGCATCTGCGGAAGATGAATCGAAGGTGGAAGACTTCGAGTTGGTCTTTGAAGAGGTTATGTTGAAGAGAGATTAATTACTGGCAAATTGTTTTGCTATCTGGGCCCAGCCACCTCAAGAAGATCCGAGTGTGTTAAATGAGTGCAAGGAACAGTTTGCAACATACGAGAAAGTTTTCCGTGAACTAAAAAAGGTGTATAGTAAACTGAAGAAGAACACTTGTGGCTACACGACCCACAGTGATTGTTCACAAAGGTTAGGAATCATCCCGGCAGCAGTGTTATCACTTCTACCATTGCCGGTATTCAGTGGCAATAGAGCTGAGTGGATAGGTTTTGTAGAGTTATTCAATTCAATTTTTGGTCAACCTCCGCACCTTACCCAAGTTCAGAAAATTCATTACTTGTTGTGTTGTTTACAAGGGGACGCCAGAGAGTTGGTACACAATGTACCGGTCACCGAAAGCAATTACTCGGTAATTTGGAAAATATTAGAGAAGAGGTTCAAAAGTTTGAAACTCGCAGCAACACTACATGTCCAGAAGATGTTGCATCTACAATAGGTTGACAGCAAGAAAGAAGGTGTGTTAACCAAGTTTGTTACAGTAGTGGAAGAAAATTAGATTGCATTGGAGGCTCAGAAATTTCCAGTGGCTCAGTGGGATTTCCTGCTGCTAAAGATATTGCTCGAGAAGTTGGATGCACCACTCCAGCAGGCATTTGAACTCTCCCACGAAGAGGATGTGCCATCGTATTCCAAGCTACTCAAGTTTTTGGAATGGAAGGCTAGAGTTGTGGAGCATGTTCAGCTTGCTGCTGACAATCAACCTCCTGCTCGCTACACCTGTAAGAGTCTACCCTGTCAGAGGAAATTTTCCTCCTGGAACAAATTTTGGTCAATCAGCCATGGAAACAATAGCCAGTCAGCAGATTCAAAGACAACCCTTGTTTCAGTTCAGGACAATACAGGTAAGCAGATGTTGTGCCCAATTTGTGGTGCAGCTTATGCCCTACACAGATGCCAGACATTTCTTTCAAAGCCGACAGATGAGAGAAGGGAGTCCGTGCTAACCCACAAGTTATATTTTAACTGCCTGCGAGCAGGACATGCAGCGGTAAATTGCTATTCAAAGTTTCGCTGTCAGCAGTGCCAACACACACATCACACCTTGATTCATTTGTCACAAGATACAAGTTCTGATGAGACAGATCAAGATGCTACAGACCCTTGGCCAAGAGGAAGGTAATAGTAGCACTGTCACAATGTGTTCATCATGTCTTCAGAGGAAGATGGTCCTCTGACTACTGTTTTGCTTAAGACTGCTCGCATCAATGTTAAAGACAATAGTGGCCAACACCAGGTTGTGCGTGTGTGAAACGATTGGAACTTAAATGACATCAGGCAGGGGTGAACATTTCTGACATAGGGCTTAGTAGGACAGACTCGAGAGGGGCTGTAGTATGTGAGATTGCCTCGCTTCACATGCGAGAGTTGCATCTTACTACTTGAGCGTTGATTCTCAATAACATTACTGGTAATTTACCTTCAGCAGAAATTGTTACAAAATATCTTGGACATTTAAACAATATTCCCTTAGCCGATCCCGAATTTGCTTCACCTGGTTGCATTGACATGTTGCTGGCAGCAGATGTAGTAGCTGACGTGATGACTGGCTGCAAGATCGAAGGAAAACCACATGAATTTCATACAGCATTTAGCTGAGTAGTTGCTGGTAATGCTCCATGTGCAAGTAAAGGGGAGTCAGTTTCCTTATTTGTACAAGTGGATGCATCTCTTGATGTGGTTCTTCAGAAGTTTTGGGAGGTAGAAGAGGTTCCATCAGTGAAGTTTCTGTCAAGCGAGGCCCAACAGTGTGAGAATCACTTCATAAGTACCCACAAATGTGATGAAGATGGTAGATTTGTCCTGAGACTTCCATTCAGATCATCCACGTGTGATTTGGGTAACTCATCTTTAACAGAAGTGCGTAGACTTGGTGGACTAGAACATTGACTTGCAAAGATGCCAGAGCTGAAGCAGCACTACCACGATTTCATGGAGGAGTATGAAAACTTGGGTCCCATGATACGTATTGGACATTTAACACCCCACACATGATGGCTCTCAAGTATCCCTTAATACTGCAAGTGAGTTTTTCAGCCAGCATACTTTATTCCTCACCAAGCAGTAGTCAAGGAGGAAAGTGTTTCCACAAAAGTGAGGGTGGTTTTCGATGCATCCTGCAAAACCACAAATGGACAATCACTGAATGATCTACTTTCTGGGCCGAAATTACAGAGTGAAATTTTTGATATAGTTTTGAGCTTCCGAACATTTCCAGTTACTGTGACTGTGGGTGTATGCAAGATGTTTAGACGAATAGTTGTTGCTCCCATTGATAGGAAGTACCAGTGTATCCTTTGAAGGAATTCAGTGGACGACCCAGTTAGCATGTACGAGTAGAACACAGTCACGTATGGGCTGGCTTCTTTTCAAGCCCTCCGCACACTGAAACAACTTGCAACAAATGCTGCTCATGCTATATTCAATGATGTCTTTGTTAACAATATAGTTGCAGGAGCTGCAACTGTTGCCGATGCTCAGTTACTAAAGTCTCAGCTCATCGGACCCTTGGCAGTAGGAGGGTTCAAACTGCATAAGTGGTGCTCCAACCATGAGGAGCTCTTTGATGACCATTGACATGAATCTGAGAACTCATCTCGTATGTTTGGTTGTCCTGATTTAGTGAAAGTGTTAGGTCTAGGATGGGACCCAGTACAAGACCACTTTTTGTACAAAGTGACTTTCCCTGACCTACCAGTGACAAAGCGTGGTATACTCTCAGCTGTTGCTCGTCTTTATGGCCCATGTGGATGGGTAGCACCAGTGGTCACATCCAGTAAGATATGGTTACAGACCTTGTGGACTCAAGGCCTAGGTTGGGATGAGTCAGTTGAAGAAGAGATATCGATATTGAGCACACGTTTTAAGGACTCTTTGCCATCCTTGTCTGAAGTTAATGTGAGCAGATTCATTCCACTCCAAGAACATAACGAGCAGTTTCATGGTTTTTGCTTCACCAGTGAGAAGGCATACGCTGCAGTCATTTATTCTCGTTGTGTTACAGCTGGTGGTGCCACTGAAGTGTACCTGCTTGTCACCAAGTCCAGGGTGGCGCCACACAAGACTCTGTCTGTTCCAAGGTTAGAGCTGTGTACAGCAGTTTTGTTATGTAAACTGTGGCAATGTATTTTAAGACTATGATTCAAAAGTTGTTAATCTGACATTGCATCCCTGGACAGACTCCACAGTATACCTAGCCTGGTTACAATTGTCACCACACAGTTTAAAAACCTTTGTCGCCGAGTTGCAGAGATCCAGGCCATTGTACCACCTAGTTCCTGGAGGCATGTTCCGTCTGAACATAACCCTGCTGATGTTGCTTCACGTGGCTGTTTTTCAGACCACTTGGTGAACACACTATGGTTTTCAGGACCACGTTGGCTGTTGCAACCTCAAGAGAGCTGGTCTGTGTAGCATTCTTGTGAGAGTATCTCTTCCCGAAGTTAAACCAGGTGATGTCCAGTGTCTCGGTGGCAAACTCCAATCAGATGCAGAGTTCCGATGACCCTTTCAGCTTGTTGCAGAAATCATCTTCCTTTTCTAGACTTCAGAGAACCATGGCATGGATCATACGAGCGAGAGCAATTGTCCGAAAACTGCCTCATTCCATTAGCAAGTTGCAGACAACTGAGGAGTTGTGCACTGCCCGTAATTACTGTGTCAAGATTGTGCAGGCAAATTACTTCAGGGAAGAGATTAGATCCTCGGAAAAGGGAGAACCATGCTCTAAACCAATTAAAAGCCTTGTCCCATTCTTGGACTCGAAGGGTGTTGTCAGGGTGAGCGGCAGGCTGCATAATGCGCCTTTGACTGAAGAAAGTAAGCATCCCATCCTACTACCAAAGCAAAACACACTGTCTGAATTTATTATAATGCATTGACACATGACCAACCTGCACATGGGTCCATCAACCACACTGTACCTGACATGTCGAGAATACTGGATAATTTCTGCTCGCACTTTGATTCATAAGCTCCTTCACAACTGTCACATGTTTTAAAGTGAGTGCAGCTTCATCAGCCCCACTGATGGGCACGCTCTCTGCCTCGCGATTCGCCCAGGGTAGAGTATTTTGCAATGTTGGAATTGACTTTGGGGGCCTAGTCCTTGCTACCCCAGTTAAAGCGAGAAGGAAGACCACCCAGAAGGTTTATCTGCATGGTGACCTACCTCTCTGCAGCAGCATTCCTTGCTGCACTGAAGCGCTTTGTATCCATTTGAGGGTTTCCATCAGAGATATCTTCAGACAATGGAACCAACCTGGTGGGTGTCAGTAACTACCTTAAAGAAGTGTACAAAAGCCTCTTTTGTGGAGAAAGCCAGCAACAAATTGTCAGTGAGGCCAGTCACAGTGGCGGTTCAGTCCCCCTGCCTGTCCCCACTTTCGTGGCCTCTGGGAGGCTGCTATTAAAAGTGAAAAACAACACCTGAAACATGTGGTGGGAACACAGCTGCTTACCTTCGAAGAGCTGGGAACTCTATTTGCACATATATCTGCAGTACTGAACTCTCAACCTTTATGTGCTTTGTCAGAGGATCCTCGAGAGTATGATGTTCTCACCCTGGGGCATTTCCTAGTGGGTGATGCTTTGGTAGCTCTGCCATATCACGACTAGTCAGATCTTCCTCAGAACCATCTTGACCGATGGGAGCTAATCACTCAGTTCCAGCAGAAGTTGTGGAAGCAGTGGAGTAACAAATATCTACACACACACCAAAAGAGAAACAAGTGGATGTCACCGCAGCCCAACATTCAAGTGAACCAAATGGTACTGCTGAAAGAGCCAAACTTCCCTCCACTGAAGTGGACAGACAGCACGTGTGACAAGTTCACCCTGGGCAGAATGGGATAGTGCGTGTCGTGTTATTAAGAACACCTCAAGGCAACTTCACCTGACCAGTCACAAAAATCTGCCCTTTTCCTGAAGAATAATGGTGTATCGTGTGAGATTTCAGACTTATACTTTTATTTAGTGTTTTTTTAATACATATATTAAGTGGTGTACATTAGGACAATTGGAAAAAAATGTATATTTTTGGTGAGCAGAATGTTAACAAACAAAAAAAAAAGCTTATGATGTGGTGGTATTCGTGATATGTGACATGTGCTGTTTTTGTGCTCAGGCACGTGTTAGCAGCTTGTTTGCCATACGAGGGCAGTAGTGTCGCAAGATGGCGCGAATGGAGGATTAGCACTACTGCTTGTCCAAAACATAATGAAACTAGAATTGTTCCGATACCATGTTTTACAATACTGATATCAATACCCGATACCAGTGCCAATATCAATGCCCTTCGCACAGAATAATAGGAAAAAGTATTACTGTTAAAAATACATTAAAAACATTTTTCATAGACTCGTTTAAATGAAGAAAATAACGTCTTAATAGACTGTGTATAATTTATTGTAATCCGACACAAAATGCAAGCTGACCTAAAACTTTCAAACCCTCTGAAAAAGAAAATAATACGACATCAAATGGGATTCAAATTTGAAACGTCCCGCTTGCACTATCAGCTATGAGCGCACGGAGAAGTTATCGATTGAGCAATGTGATGGTTGTATGTTTGGGGGGAGGGGTTTGGCGGCAGGAGGATTACCTCACCTCTCCATGCCGCTACTTGTTGGCGACACCTTTGTGTGGCAAATGTCTGCCTATTACTCATATTTTACTGCAAAGAAAACTTGTAACTTTGATACAGAAATAAGGCGATTATAATTGATTTCTTCACTGTCTTTAATAATTATTGACTTAAAGCCACGTCATCTGATTTCCCCTGTTGTGCATTCAGCTCGGTGCTTACCTACAGATTATTAGATGGAAAAATATGTTGAATAGGCACATACATATTATCAGTTTATTCAAAGACGCATGTCTATTGAAAATTAATTAATTTAAATCCTCAGATTTCCCTGCAAGAAGTTACTGAAAATTAACCAGTGTCGACTCGGCAGACATGATGGTAAGACAAGATATCAGACAGCGCACTGCAGAGCAGTTATAAATGGCGGTGCGCATGATGTATTTCACATCCATTTACTAGCTGTTTGCATAAACAAGCTTAAAAGAGAGAGTTGCTGGAAATCTTGGTGGCGGGATCCGAAATATACTTCAATCAGTGCAAAATGTGACAAACAATAACATGTTATGTTAACATTATTTAAAAAGGAATTTCGCTCTGACCACAAAAAATTGTTGGTGAATACGTTTTATTTTTGTGTGTGCACTTTTTTTCTTCTTCTACTTCTTCCCCAGCATACAGTAAAACCTGGATGTGGTTATTTCAAAGTGCTCAAGACTTAATTTTTAGACTTTGAATTACATAATTTCGAATTAACGAATAAAAAAAAATTTGTTTATGTGTATTAAAGAAATGCACATTTTCCCTTTCCAAGGTAAACACAACTACGGCCCCGGGAACAACTACCCTCTCGAAGTTACAACCCTGTTTTGGGGGATCATAAAATTTGTGGTTTAAAAAAGGCGAAAATTTGAAGGAAATATCCCAAAAAATAAGTTTGTTGCATTTATCTTGGTAATTAATTATATGTTCATGTGCAGTAAAATATAGGTCTAATTGTTGTCTCTAACTGCTAAAATGTAAAGTTTGTTTAAAAACTGCAGCCATTGTAGCCAGAATCCTCTCGCTCCCTCTATTATGAATGCACTTCCGACAAATGTTGTCTCAATCTCACTCTGCCTGGCTGGGCACTGGAGCCAACTTCCCTGCGGTTTTTGTGTCAGGTAGGCCCTTCATTAAGATCCCCTCCCCCAGTATACAGTCTACCCTCCACCAGCTGTCCTTCATCCCTCCCCTTAGCCATGCCGCCCACACCGCTTCGCTTCCTTCCATCCTCCAGCCATGCCCACATTGCTGCTCTCCATATCAAGCCACGCCCACGCCGCTACAAGCTTCCTTCCTCCCTCCAATTGTCACAACAAGCAGCCTGGAATTTTCATTGTCCTACTCTCCTTAACTTCACACAGTGCGTGGCAATGTCACATCTTTTCACCTCTTCAGCAGGCGTCAAAACTCTTGCACGATCATATAAAATCCTATTCTTCCGTTTGGGGGCAAATACACACGTCGAAATGTATATGATTAGTATCGGTATCGGAAGCACTCTAAATGAAACACATCCTTACACAATAGCGAAGCCATGGCTGGTTTATAATCAGGCTGTTAAAAAACCTAGTGGTTAACCTAAATTAATTGGTGTTGCCAAAGAAAACTACAAAGCAGTCAGCAAGCAAAGAAACATAACAAGAAAAAACAATTGTATACAGTATTGTGTCCGTGCAATGAACAAAACTTGAGTCAGTACCCGTGCACTGGAAAGGGAAAATTACGTGAGCAGGTGTGGCAGCACTGGCACCGTAGCATCATCATCATTTATTTGCCAAATATTTTCGAGGGAACTGTTTACATGCTTCGTTAATATGAAATTATAATTAAAGTAATTTACTTTGCTAACATGTGTGTACACAATTTCAATATATAAACACGTTTAACAGAATGAAATAAAATCAGACACAATAAAACAGTATTCTTGTTTTGGCAATGCTTGGTTTACTAGGAAACCATAACCTCTTTATTCTGGGGAAAGGTTTAGGATGATTTTAACTAGAGATGGGTCGAATCCAGTTTTTCTCGATTCCAATCCCGATACCGATTATTTGGTTGATTCTCAATTCCAATCCCGATTCCGGTTCTCATAAAATGTATTTTACAGTATTGTTTGTGTTGTTTTCAAGCATAGTGTAATATTAAAGAAAGTAGTCATGGTTCAATTCCTGATGAATCTTTTTCTATCATACTTTTTACAATGTAGGTAAATCAAACGTCCATTTTGAAATTTTCATAAATCTTTGTTACTATTATAAAAAAATACGTGTCATGTTATTAAATTCAGTTCTGCACATTAAGTTATGTCTAGTGCAAAATAATACAAATGAAAATGCATATATACATTTAAGACAAAACATTTGAATAGTAGGCCTAAGATATTTAGATAATTGAAGCTCTTTGGTGGTTTGTTTATTTTAGTAACACACCTCATTAATTGAATTACTTGTTACTTTCTCAATCATAAGAGCGCCTAAGTTTGCAGTTGACAGAGATGCTCAGATTCCGTTTGATTGGGGCGGACACTGCTGTAAATTCTCTGTGTTGAAGAATTACTAGGTTGGCATTTCAACCTGTTTTATTTTTGTAATTGCCAAGTTAACTTTGTTGGGAGTATGTTTAATTTATTTGAAGGGGGGGGAAAAAGTGAAACAGTGACTGGTTAGGTGCTTTAGTTTAACGTCTTTCGTGAGATGGCAATGATTTGATATTCTTACGAGACGGCAGTGATTTGATGTTCTTACTAGTGTGTGCCATTTTGAGTTCCATACTGTTTTGATGGAGCAGTGGAAAATTTTGTTCGTATGGAAATAATATTTAAATTATTGTAACTTCGAAATCTTTAACTTCAATGAAAAAACAAAACGCAATACATACATCACTGTTCGTATTCGTACAGATGCAGCAATACATACACACACACGCATACTTTGACCGAAGTTAACCTTACACTCGAATTTGCGATATAGACCAAAATAAATATTATTCACGCACCACATGTGTGTTGAAAGTGTAGCTTTTTCAGGCCATGCACATTTCAATAATTATAGTAACAGTTTACAAATATATTATTTACAAAACACGCAAACTTACTGTTTGTAAAATTCGCAACCTCTTGAACATGTGTGTTTGAATGGGGTAATCCTTGAAAGTTTACTTCAGTAAAATCACGTATTGTTTAATACACATCGACCACAGAGTAAATACACAATGGCGACACTGAATCGCTTGACAACAGTGCTGTGTTCTCTTTCCAGTGTTGCCACGATTTTTACTGCTTGTGATACAGAATTTATCGTGCTGTTTGCAAAGAATACCAAAATTGTCGACTGGCATGCAAGCTTCTGGTAAAAGTACGACATTTACTGTACGGCAGACAATACAACGTACCATATATATGTATCACGCTGTTTGCAGAGAATATCTAAATTTTCGACTTGCATGCAAGCTACTGGTAAGAGTATGATATTTACTTTACGGCAGACAATACATCGTACCATAAATATATACAAACTAAAAAAAAATACGAAAAAATCCAGACGCATTGTCAAGGCTATCAATTTCCGTAATAAACAAGCAAGCCTTCGTAATTCCATATCTGGACATTAAAATCAGTAATAATTACGGAAAATACGTTATACTTGGCAGCTTTCGCAGTACCATATTTTCCAGCGGTTAAAACATGTTATGGGAGCATAGACTATATGATGCAATGTAGATACAAGGAATCTATAATTGATGCCCCGAAACATTGATTAATCAATTCCGAGTATTACATAAGAATCGATGGATCAAAGAATCGACTCGACCCATCCCTAATTTTAATGCTTCAACACGTAAGTAGTAATATTGTAAATGTAATGCCACAGATACCTTGCGTACCCTAATATAAGGGGAAGTGTCATTATTTGTTAAATTGTTAATAATATGTTAGTTTTAACTTTGGTGCAAGAAAAACCCTACTGGTCAGTTTGTTTATGAGAATTCGGGTCAATTTTAGTTTTTATAAAAATGACCGGATCGAACTGAAAATTCAGTTAACAGATCAGCCCTACGTACAACTCATATAAGTGGCATGCATCAAATCTATCAATTTAGATATCACACTTTCGTTTCACAAAATTTTACGCATCACTGTCAATGTGAACAAAAATGTGATGCTGCATCCATAGATTACTGCACATATTCTAGTTGTGAATGTTCACTTCTCACCATTGTTACTAGCGCTTGGAGGCAGTTTGTTGTCAAACTACTGTAGCTAATTTCAAAGTGTATATTTCGCTGCATGTGTAATCTTTGGAATGTGTCTGTTTACATTTTTTAAGCAAAAAAATAAAATTTGATGTATTATGTGCATGTGTTGCATGTAGAACTATGATTTCCGAGATTTAAAAATTGTCTCGAGACAAAATGAAAAACTTTTTTCATCTTGAGTATTCCTCAATATTGCAGAGACTCGTACGTCTCAAAATTTTTTTACAGTGCCAAAGTAAATTTGTGTATATAACATGGGAAAAAAGTTTGTTTCTTGTCAAAAAAAGCTAATTTTGTGAGATATTGTGTATTTGTTTGAATTTCGTGTTATTTCACATTTTAATTTGTGTTTTGGTGTTATTGAATTTTGTTGTGATTTACCACAAAATGGTGCCTCTACCTATAATAATTTGCAGTATTACGTACTAAAATCGTGAAAAAAAATTTTCCCCCCATGAAAAAGAGTACTGTATTTTACTCACATACGACCCGCAAATTTTTTTCCAAAAACAAACTAGGCTCTCATTAATGGGGTGCGGGTGGTGTCATGGTCATATGCCACTAGAGACTTTTTGCAAACAGGCGATACGGATGTTGGTTTTGGAAGGTGGTATATGCCGACATGCGCTTGCCAGCAACAGTTTGCTCACATAATACCTACCGTATTTACCCAAAAGGAAGACAAAGTTTTTTGACAGAAAAGGAATAAAAAAAATGAGGGGTCGCCTACAATTCGGGAGTCATCTTCTTCAATTCAAAACCTAGGCAATTTTGACAAAGGCTTTTTGTGCTTGAATACCATATGTCCTATGGTTATTTGTATTTTTGTAGTGCTGAGACTGTTCCTATCAACTTTGACAAGGGTCCCCTTATCTGATGCACTTTGCTGGGAAGCAAAATTGCTCAAGTCACTAATATATAACACCCACAAAAGTTTTACAGTGTAAGAAAAAGCTGCTACCATACAACCAGGTTAGACACACCTATTTCATTGTGATTAGGTTTTCTTTAAAAGTCAATCAAATATGTCATACTATTCATATAATAGCATTTCTTGTTGAAGGGTTTGTCATAAATTCCTGCAAAAATACTTCAACCTAAATAATTTTTCCAGTACTTCACAGGGGTAGTCTTGAATTCAAGTTTAAATATTTTTTTAGGAAGGGGTCATCTTATATTCAAGGTCGTCTTCCTTTCGGGTAAATATGGTATAAACACAATTTGTTTATTATGCTCCTGAAGACGCAAACATACAGCACTTAGCCATTCTCTGTGTAAATATTTTTCTACTAAAGTCTACTAAAGAAAACTGGGCATGCAAAAAACCTCTTTATGTGGCTACTGGTATTTGTTATGGTTGGCAACATTGTTTTAGTTTGTAGCAACACCGAACACGTGACACTTTGATGCGAGGGAAATTAATAAATAGTGTTTTTGCTTTTGAATGGAGCTGGTAGTGTGGCAGTTGTGCAAGGTGAGTAAGTAGCCTCGCTTCCTCCTCTTACTTTCCTGGAAAGAGGGGAAGTTGTTGTCTAGCAACTAGAGCACCGTCCTCACATTTTCTCTCCCTCTCTTGTTCAGCATATGTAGGCTACCCTCAGGTATGTTCAGTTGTAGTGTTCATCCCGGCCAGGCGCAATATCATTTCCTCTCCTTCCATGGCCGAGGAGAGGGGAAGTGATTACTACTGAAGCCTATAAATTTTTGGGGAGGGAAAAACCTGTGCAGCTCTTAAAGGTGATCCACATGGCCAAGTGTTTGGGATTGTGTCTGGCTCAAGCCTGCTGCCTAGTCAAGAATAATACAGTTGTGGTTCTATGGGGCTGCCACTTTGAAGCTGCTCCCCATCCAAATTAAAATAAAGAGAGAAAGAAAAAGAGATGTAGTTATTACTCTAACCCATTTGATGTACACCCTGTTTAAGGAAAGTGGTTTCAAATCACAGTCAACGGGCTTAGGACGACTGCAAATGGAAAAATATTCCGGCTAGAGATTGGGTTCTCCACGTTAGGTTTTACAGGGTTTAGATACAGACCAATGACCAGGGAAATTAAAAGCGATTTTAAGTCTTGCAAGGTGTGATTTTACAAAGGAAATCCTGGTCGTGGCAATTTGGATTGACTTCTGTCGCAATGCCAGTATCGCAAATTTCATAAAGGAGAATAGGCAGGGTCCTTAAGACATCTGTGCTGCATGGTTGGTGTACAAGGTAGGCCTTGTGGGCCACCTGGTTAGTATGAAATCTGGGACTATTTGCACAAGCCGTTGTCTAGGTGAACACTCTACCTTGGGTTTTCTGTGAGGAAGGGTACTCCTTGGCGACAGTTGGCTCGTGCTCCTAGCTGGAGGTTGTACAGGTGTTGGCTCTGAGTCAAGTGTAGGGGCTGTGGTGTCCTGGCCTTCTGCGATTACTGGATGGAGAGTTTCCTATGGCGGTAGCCCTATCCAAGGTCAGTCGAGGTCTAGTGAGATCCTTTCCTCAAATGAAATAGCCTCTATGATGGGGTGTTACCTTTCAGGTAATTTTAATAATGGTGGAAAAAAAAGGTTTGGCCAAATTTAGGGGATGAAAAGTATTATAATTTCTTACTGCAGCTTCAGGAGGAGTTCATTTTACTATTTCACACACTGTGGCTTGTAAGGCCCTTTTTAATCTTCACCGTGCTTCTCCCTGATGGAAGTACAGCATCAGCACTAAGAATAAACAGCTTGCGGAGGATAAGCCGGTGCTTGAAGTCCTTAGCGTGTACTACCAGGTACTCAGACTTGTGACGTGTAGTAACACCTGGTGTTCTATAGTCAGGCCTTTGCAAGTGCTGGACAGAACGTTGCGCATCACACTTCACTTCCTCACTGAGACCTGGGTGTGGCTTCTGCAAGAGGTCAGTCAGGTGGATCCAGTCCCAATCCGGCCACGTGAGCAGCGGTGGCGGAGTATGGATCACCTGGTCTGGTCAATTATCTCAGAGGATAGAGTACCTAGTGCTTTTGGGCACAGCTGAAGATCTACCAATTGGCAGAGCTCGGTTAGCCTCTTAGTGGTGTGTGTGTCTACCTTGATGGGTTTGAGTTGCTTCCAAATTCTTCTCGGGGAAAATTATGTTAAAAAAAAAAAAAAAAGGTTTGAATAAAAATTGACAGGGTAAAGTAAATTCAGAACAAACGAATCAAAATAATACATGTTATTATTAACATATTTAAAAACAAAGTGGTTCTGCAGTCTCCTACCTTCATACGCTATAATTGACAGATGTTAATTCTGATAGTTAATCCAGGTGAAGACGACCTGGGAAATACCAAAATGTAAGGTTTGATGAAAGTTGATGTAGCAAGAAAGATTCAGTTTTTAATAAGGGGGCATTCTGTAGGAACATTATGGTAAAACAACTAACAGAAGGATATCTGTTGGTGTTGCTGCACCCTGTGTCAGGCAAGGGAGGGTGTCCAGAAGGGACGTCATCGTGACCTGCTACCAAAGGGTCTGTAGGAACATTATGGTAAAACAACTAACAGAAAGATATCTGTTGGTGTTGCCGCACCCTGTGGTAGGCAAGGGAGGGTGTCCAGAAGGGACGTCATCGTGACCTGCTACCAAAGGGAGGTTATTGGTGGTTACCAAGAGGTGGGGTGGTAGGCAATGGACGACGTCTTTGGGAGCCTCTGATGGTGGAGTCTCCCAGAAGCTCAGGATCTGCGGTGGCTGCAGAAGTGGGTTCAGCAACTGCTGAATAGATGTTGCACTTCTGATCAGCAATAACTTCTGACTAGTGGAGATCCTGGTTCTTGCAAGTAGTGGGATCTCTGGCGGTACCAATGGACGCACACCCCAATAGCTACCTCCAGCCTTTACAGGCAGTGGAGGAGGAGAGACTCTGGGGCTAAGGGTTGTAAGCCCTTATATATTGTTATCAGCTAGAAGCTGGGATGCTACGGAGGTAAATTTGCTCTCGG
Source organism: Dryococelus australis (assembly GCA_029891345.1). Lineage (NCBI taxonomy): Eukaryota > Metazoa > Arthropoda > Insecta > Phasmatodea > Phasmatidae > Dryococelus > Dryococelus australis. Next base: position 88,750,115 of record CM057006.1, on the reverse strand, counting down.
GGTTGGAACTCCTGCTTCTGAGGTGGCACTAGTAATTTCTCAACTCCTCTGTGGGAGGCATGATCATTTCTCATCTCCATGGTGAGAGACTAGAGCTGCTGGATTAGACTGGGTGCTGCCCTCCAGTGGCGAGCTGTCAAACTAACTTGGCCTTCCTGGAGCGTGCCGCTGTCTCAGTCAACAGTACAATTCTACTTCATGGGTTGTGTGTTGGCGTGAATGCTTCATGGAGTTTCTGGGCGAACAGTCTGGAACCATGTGTCTGTAGTCTCTCTTGACGTGCATCAGCGTACTCTGTAGGCACGTGTCCCGTAGCACTGTTGTGGGTAATAACTGCCCCCTGTATGAGCGGCGTCACTACAAACGACTCGTAGAGGGTTTTCCACTTTTCAGTATTTTAAAACTATTGTGCAACTTTTACGCAACAGCACTAATTATGTGATAAAACACAGTATGCTAATATTATGGGAATTTTGTAGTTTTTTTGCGTTATGAAAAAATTGTGCATGGTAAATTCCATTAGTACAATGTTAAATAAGGCTGTGTTCAAATCAGCAGATTTACTTTACCAAATGGTCTTGTGATACTTTTTAGTGTGGTAAAGTGTGATATTATCCAAGTGGAAACATACTAGTATTGTAAACAAAACCACGGCCTCGAATGAGGTCAAATTTCTTGCACGTGAGAAAGTTGAAGCAACATGTAAACAGCCAGCCAGTCGCCCAGCCAAGGTCTCTGTGTCACCCTTCTGGCTTTTAACTGCCACATTGCCGAGTTGTGTGAGCTGTCCTGCTTGTCAGCTATGGATGTTCATGCCTTTGTGAGTTAGAGTTTTAGAAATGATGTTGCCACTGAATTTTTTATGTTTTTGAAGATAGATTTAGGGTTTAGTTGTTTAACAAATATAGTACTTTAGATGAATCTATTTCTCTTTAAAAAAAAAAACCCAGTATCCTAATCTGAAAATTTAGGTGCGTGTCTTACTTGGAGGCAGGTCGTACGTGAGTAAATAAAGTATTTAGAGATACGGTTGCTGTGGTGACTTGTTACAAAAAAAAGTATATTGGAATACAGTTTATATAAATAAAAACCAAACGTGTGTCACTTAACTGTCTTAGTACAAGTGTCTATTGGTTGGTGCTAAATCAGTTGAGCACTACACTGTTCCAAGGTTACTTAACTGGACCTCTTTCTGGAAACTAACACTGGCCGCAGTGGCTGTCTGCTGGGCACAGTCTGGTTCAACAAGTCTGGCAATGTGGCGAACAGGAACACTAGCCCACTTGGACAATACTGACTTACCAGGGATCTGAGCGTTCGGTTTCTGCAGAGCAGAGGTGCTACAAGAGTGCCAGTTGAATTCTGTCTTGCTGGTTGTGGAGCTGCTGTAGTGTTCGGGCAGGTGCTGATGATTCCACTGGGTGCCTTCCCAGCAGCTGAAATTAGGGTTGGCTATCCTGATCCTGGTGTCAGTCCTAGTCACCAGAGCCTGAATCACTGGATGGTACCCACTGTTCGTCCTAGTGGGGTTCGGGAAGTAAACAAATGTCGAAGTATGTCTCCCCGCATAACGGGCGGGTTGAGCTCGGCCCCATGGAGTTTCAAGACTCGGAGCGAAAAGGTTAGGGGCACACTCTTGCTTGGCAACAGTAAACTCTGCCTTCTTTACCATTCTCTTAGTCCTGTGCCTGACGTTGAATGGCATAGAGGCAGAACAACACTCAATATCCCCTCAGTAGCTGCAAGCAGTTGACGTGTAAGCCGACAGTGGTTAACGGTGCACTACCTAACTCCAATCAGTGAAGGTAACTGGTACTCAAACCTGGATCTGTGGGTCGTAAGATCTTCTTCCTACCACTGCCAGGTGTAGTTCACAAAGGTAGGGCCTCCAGACCCAGGCCAGCACCCTTGGCGCTCCGGCAGCAATACAACCTGAGGTGGCTGTCCTGTCTCGGTGTGGTGTGTAGTTAGTGGTTGAGGTTCTACCATTCTGTATACCGGGGCATACAGAATGGGTGATCGTCAAAAGATGAAGTTGTGTGTGTGGTGACGGACAGGCTCCTGAAGGGGGTCTGTCGTCTTACTCTTGAGTTAGCAATAGTAAAAGGCCCGGTCCCTTACTTGACTCTCCCAAAGTCTGAATTCAGTGAGAAGAAGGGTTTTAACTCTAGGACAAAAGTACTCTCAGATGAGGTAATATAACTAGTGTTTATTCATTATTATACTAAATACTGGGTGACTTGTACTATACCCTAGCAGAGCATATACAGAAGTAATGCTATGCAAATATTGGGTGGAGGTGACCCGCTCTTAAAGCTACTTAAGATACGAAGGACATCAAAACTAAATACTACGCAACTAAACCTATCGGGTTGTCTAGAAGAGACACTAACTTACGGGGGCCACTACCAGCAAGTAGTGGGGGCTGTCGACCCAGGAGTATTGGCAACAGAATTGTTAAGTATGGTTGTTGCCTTCTGGTAACTGAAAAGCGTCTGGTTGCGGGTGATTGCAGATGGTGTTGAAGTCCCTGGAAGGTGGGGGGCCACAGCCTCTGGTGGTAGTCGAAGAACTGGAAATTTTTGGAGAGGACAGTGAGGGCTTAAGTCAGTAGAGAGCCCCAGCACACATTGTGTTGATGCGAGCTACAGCAGATGATAACTCCCGGCTTCAGTCGCGCACTGCCTTATATGTGGCTCTATGACAGATGTGTGCTGGGCCGAGGTGGAATGTGTGATGTGCCTCTGTGACATCTGGCTAGAGCAAGCAGGGTGGGAGAACTACCCTTGTGTGCTCTGTATATGGCCTCGGGGCGCTCTGCAGTGCTCGGTCATCTTCGGCATGTGTGGCAACACTGTCTGCCGGGTGCTTCAGGGAGGCTAACGTAATATGCGGCCACTTGGAATGCTATTGGTTTCACGTGCAGGAATCGTCCGCTCGGGTTGAAATGATTCTCTGTGCACTCTTAAAACAACATGCTGGGCTTGACCCTTCCTCGGGTTTTAATACTACGTAGTAGAGAGAGAAGGCAGGTCAGTAACAATCTGGAAATCAAGTAGCTTCAATGTCCCTCCACGGGATCACATCTTGTAAACATCTTGGAGTCGTTTCCTAGGGTTGTCATTGCACAGTAGGATGAGTCACAGTCGATAAGTAATAGTTCAATAAGTGGCACGCGTCAACCTTATCCTGAATTTCTTGCTTGGTTAACCTCAATTTTTCGCTGTTATAAATTTGGGTAGAACATCATGGTATTGTATTCAGATAAATACACTATGATATTATTATATAGTGAAACCGTCTCAAGAAGTTTCTCACTAAATAAGTACATCAATTTTAACCCTTGTCTATACACACATGTATAGTATAATTAAACAATTTGAATAATTTCCCCCTTGTTAATAAGCATGAATAGTTCAGTCCCTTCAGAAATGTCTGAACACTATGTTACTGTATCTGGCATTGTTTATAAGTGCACATTTTCAACACGCTGATGCAGTTGGTGCAGTAGGCCCTAGTCAGTCTAGCCCACTACATTAACAAAGTGTGAGCGTCTGCTCCTCTTTCAGTGGTGCGTCTGTCATTCAAGGTGTGTAGTTAAAGGTTGTTTGCAATATAGTGAGCTTTTTTGAAAGCCCAGTTTAACATCTACACTTACAAAAATTGTATGTCCTTCCACCATATGTAACACCTGCCATGAGCCTGAGACCTTTATTCATATTTCGGTCGAGTTAAACTGTGAAATAAGTAGAAAGGGAACCATTTTACAAATTGGCATATGTTTATACTTACATGTATTAAAACAAACAGCACGCAAAATAAATCATTTCAATTATCACAGATGTTAACCTAGCAGTTCAAATTTAACATCAAGACATGGCACTAACTACTTTCCCTCGATCATTACCAACTTCTTGGTCTTATGGACAGTCAGTGTACCCACTGAAATATATACAGGTAGGGACCGTGACATTTGCTAAGGGCAATTTAAAATGTGCTCCATTAACCATAAACAGCTTGTAATATCTTGTTGTTGACTGTCATGGCCGGTGAAGACAGGCAGAGCAGTGAGTGGTGCTGCTGTGTTACAGTGGCGGAGGAAGATGGCTGCAGCACGGGAATGTCCACAGACAGTGTTCCAAGGAGTTTCGGGGGCTCACGCGGTTGCCCCAGACAGTCCTCCCTCAATGCCATCCTCGACTCGAAGAGCAAGTCTGCCAAGAAGAAGCCGGGACTGCTCAAGGGCATCGGCTCCATGTTCAGGCAAGTTGAGCAGAGATGTTGAGCATGGGAGAAAAGCAGCTCTTTATTTGTGTTCACTGCTTACCAAGTTTACCAAAGTATAAGGCTATGATGTTTTCCATACCATGTTATTTATAAATAAAAGAGGTAATCATTAAGTATACATTAAGATTAGTGCTATAAAGCCTTTTTCTTAAAATTAAAATGTTTGATACAATTGATGCGCCATGGGTGATGTTCATGGTCCCTTTTGAGCCTCCGCCGCAGCTGTGTTCTCCCCAAGCTAAGACTTGCCATCACCAGACACACAACATCAGCATTGTCACCTCTGAGTAGACCCACGAGGTCTGCTACCGCCTGGATGCATTCTGCCTTAGGGACTGGCGTTCCTGCCAGGAGTGTGGAATTTGCGCGCTGCTTGCATGTGTAGGGTAAATTAAATTGGTAAATTTGAGCAGATTAAACCTGGCATTTTGGTGGTATATTTTGGTATGAAAAACATTTGTGTATAATATTTTACATGACATCGGGTGGCTGATGTCGACGTCACGGTCGTTTAGGTGTGTATGTTATACACATGGGTGATACACTTGGCTGACTTACTGGCTGCTAACCCGACCTCAGCCTTGTAAAAAGTAGGGCATGTGGCCTGACAGCATGGCACAAAGTCTGCTATCCGGATTGCTGGTTGGCACACAGCCACTGGTTTATCTATTGGACTTGGCGTGGGGTATCTCCTGGTCTCATCGCTGCTGCTTCTGTGGTCGGCCGGAACTCGTGCCCGGTCCTGAGGCGGAGATAGTGCTGCTGCTGGACGTATTGAAAGGTACCCGCTGATGGCTGCTAATCCTGCTGTTCCAGAAACACGGGTTCACAATCCCCCTTGGTATGTGACGTCTCTGATAAGTCAGTGTCAATGGGGTGTGGTCTACTGGCAGTCTTGATTGGTGGCTGAAATTAGGGGGACGGTGCTGGGCGGGGAGGCCTTTCCTACTGTCGGACGGCTTTAGCTGTTTCCCTGGGGTTATGCTACAAAGTGCATTTGGGGCTAGACTCAGCTCCCGTTGGATTCAGAGGCAGTTGCTGCCTTTTAGCATGCCACTTTGAACCACTACTATGGGTGTATGACATAAAGGTAGATTCTAAAGTTGGCCCCACAAGGGGAGAGCAAGCTACATGATCCCTAACTAAGTGTAATGCCAAACCGAGAATGAGACAACCTGAGTCGTACCAGATTACTCCAGTCGGTGACAGTTCAGTTCGGTGACTAGAGCAGTGGGTTTACCCTGATGTCTGACAATAACATTGGGTGGTGGGCTAAAGGTGGGCAGACCTCCAGAAATATTGTATCACTCCTTCTGGCAACAATTCAGCGGGATGGATGGATGGAGTGAATCGGCTAGGTTAGTTTACTAGCCATATTGTGAATTGAGTTACTGGTGGTTGTGGCTCTACCATACTGCACACCAGGTGTATAGTATGGGTAGCTGTCTAAGGAGTGTGTTTGCAACGTATCTGCGCCCGCTTAAGAGTGTCCGCAGCCCTACTCTCGGTTCGGCAAAATGGGGTTGTAATAACGCTCTCTCCTGCTTTTCCCTGATGGGCTGAAGTCTACAGGGGATGAAAGTCACAGTCACCCTAGAAACAGTACACAGAGATGCGTTAAAACGTACTTATTCCGTGAGGAATAAACGTGGTGGCCCTTACTAACTCCTAACTAACTAGGAACTGAAGAGGAAGTAGACTACGAAACTAGACAAGAGCACATTTGGCTAGGTAGCTATGACACTAACTATCTCAATGCTGTTTTCCAAGAGAGTTGGCTATCACTACCAGAAGGGTAGTGTGTTGGGGTTGAAGACTTCTTCAGGGTGTTGCTGTTGAAGGTCTTGAAGAGTATCTGCACAGTTGCGAAGACGTTGAGGTTGGCAGAGAGCTCCAGCACACGAGGTGGTGGAGCGAGCTAGTGAGAATGAACTGTGGTTCTGCAGCAGTGCAGGGACATATATATCCACCAGCCCGCAGTCTCCTGAGGTGCGGGGGTGGCAGAGATGAGCTCCTCCGTGGGGTGAGCTGCATTCACTCTAGCTATCTCTCGGTCCATGGCAGAAGTAGGCATCCCTGTAATGCTGATGTGCCTCTGCGCCATGAGTTTAGGTGCTTTGCTGGGTTGCTTGGCTGACTTCTATGGTAACCACACATTACTTAGAAAATCACAACTTTCAACAGTCATAACTTAGAATTCTTGAAAAAATCCACACTGTCATAACTTAGAAATGCCATAACTTACAAAATCACAACATAGAACAGTCGCAACTTAGCAAGTCGTAACTTAGAAATGCACAACTTAGAGCTATCATAACTTAGAAACACACAACTTAGAACCACATAACTTAGAAACATTGTAACTTAGAAAATCATAACTTGGAAAATCATAACTTAGAACGATCACAACTTAGAACGATCACAACTTAGAACCACATAACTTTGAAACATGAAAACTTAGACAATCATAACATTGAACAATAACAACTTAGAAATACACAACTTAGAAACATGGTAACTTAGAAAATTGTTTCTTAGAACGATCATAACTGAGAAACACAACTTAGAATGTGAGAAGGGAAGATATATATATATTTTTTTATGATTGTAGTGAGGATATTTTTTTACTTTTACAATTAGTTACATATGTATTGTATAGATGGCACTGTCAGTATGAATGGAACAGATAACATGGGCAGCAACTTCAAAACCGTGTGATTACTCTAGCTCGCTCAGAAATAGAAACGGAATGTACAGACATGGTGGCGCCGTCATGCCAGTGCTGGAAAGAAATAATCATGTACGACGTTAGGTACAGAATTAATTTAATGAAAATAATAAATAAAATATCCACAAAAAACGTGCAAAGCACCGAAACATCGAACTGTATGAAAATGAACACGAACACAGCAACAATTAAAAAATAACTTCCCATTACCAAACCGAGTTCCCACCTTCTGACTACTGTAGCCAAATTTTGTAAACAGCAACAAACTGTTTGCGGAGTGTTTACTAACAGCAGAGTAACCACAAGTACCAATCCACTGAGTTTACATTATTTACTATCAATAACCATGAAAATTCACATATCACCCATGTGATTATAATGATAATATGTAAGGGCATGGACTTTTCATGATAGCGATTAAACGACGTTAAATGCAAAATCGTCACTGAATTTAGTTTTTACGCGGAAAATATCGGACTTTTATGTGCTAAAAAGACACGTTTTCTAGTAAAATTTTGTTTATGGTATTAAAAAGCAAACACGCACTCATCTTTTAAAACTAGCACTGAGTTTTTGTATTCCTATAAATATTTTTAAGTCTCGATTCCGTATAAATACAACAGATTCTGACTTAATTTCTCCTCTACAAAACATTTGAGACAGAAAATTTTATGGTTCAGTGTTTACAAATATATGTCATGTGATTACTATTTCACAGATGGTAAAGTGACCTGAGAAAGCTAAACCACGGTAACATGTAATACAAAATGGCGTCCATCAATGTGCACTTGTTGTGCAGCGGATGTGCGAACTACGTACAATATTTTTCTCTTTTACAGCAGCGAAAGTATTTTCTCATGTATGGCAACTATAGTCGAGCTCCATGTTTACATTTTACGCATGCGGGATAAAGGTTATTTTGTTTACAAACGTGCGTTAACAAATACTGCACGAGCGGGAAGGGGGGGGGGGTGTTTATTATTATTATAAACTAAGGCCGTATTCCGTTACCTGCACAATGCGGAATATGTGCCGCGAAGAAGTTCCGCAATCCCCTTGCGAATTTTGAGGTTAGCATTGGCAGCGACGCACCAAAGGGCAAGTTTGTTGGTTTTAGGAAACGTGTGCAATAATGATTTTACTGAATGATTCTGCAAATAAATTATATATGGCTAGTGATGAACAGACGTGATTTTGGTGAAGTAAACTTGTAAGGATTTCCATTGGAAAACACATGTTCAAAAGATTGCGAGTTTTGTGAATAATGGTTTTGCAAAATGTTACTTTAATTATTGAAATGCCCGAGGCCTAAAAAGTTGCACTTTCAACATTTTTGTAGTGTGTAAATAAATTTGTTTGTTTGCACATTTTGTGAATTCGAGTGTAAGGTAGACTTCGGTCAAAGTGTGTGTGTACACATTGCTGCACCTGTACGAATATATCACGTTTTATTTTTTCATTGAAGTTAAAATTTTCGAAGATACAATAATTTGAATGCTATTTCCATGCGATCAAAATTTTGCACTGTTCCATCAAAACAATATGCAACTCAGAATGCCAAACACTCGGTGAGAACATCAAAACAGTACCGTCTCATGAAAGATGTTAAAACTAAAGCAATCCACCCTGTCTCCTCCATCACATTTACTTCATCCTGTTTATTTTTTTTTCCCTGTTGAGACTGTAAATAATTGTAAATAGCCAGTTTAAAGTGTTGTGAGGGCTTGAGTACGAATAGTGACGCCGAGTATAGTGATTATATGAGACATTCAACACATGTTGGTTTTTAACTTGGCACCTACACAGCACCACGACTTCAGTTCTCCTGGTGGCCGCTAGGAGCGGCGAGGCATCAGTACAAGATGGCGGCGTGCGGGGCCAGACGTTTGGCATTCGTTACAGTTTATCAAACCTTAAATGTGTAAGTTTCAAGTCGAAACATTTGGTCCTCCGGGCCGGATTAAGATCCGCGTAATTTCCGTCGTCTTTTGCTGTGTTTACGCGAGTATCTTGATTCGGTGTGGTTTGTTTGTGTTGTTATCGCCGTGTTGCTCTAACTTCTTTGTCTCGCCTGCACCGGCTTTGTTCACCGACACACAGCAACGGAAGTGTGTGATCGAAATTCTGCAGTGTGAGAGACATTTATCATAAATTAGATGTTCGAGTAGTGGGAGCTTGTGCATTCCGTTTTTTCAATTTACTGATGCCAGTAATATTAAAAGTGACTGAGTGCTTGGTGACCGGGTCTATGGGCACATTAAACACAGACACATCCCATCAACAGTACTCCTGTCTATTGCCCTGGTGGAAATTCCAAGTGGTAATGGTAACTCACCGACAGTGCATGCTCTACTCGATTCGGCCAGTCAGTCTAGTTTTGTTACTGAGAATTGTGTGAGAAGACTTGGATTAAGGCGCAGAAGAACATCATTGCCAGTGTATGGTGTCTCTCAAGTGCCCGTGTACACTGCGAAAGGGGTAATGGATTGCTTGTTAACTCCAGTTGGCCAAGATTGCCCTCGACATGCACTCACTGTATTTGTCTTGCCAAAAATCATTAGTTTACTGCCCACTGCACAAATTATGACAAAATCATGGGCCCACCTGGCCCAGCTTAATCTCACTGACCCACATTATGCCAATCCTGGGCCTGTTGATTTATTGATAGGTGCAGAGCTCTTCCCCTACATGTTAAAGGGTGGTACTGTAAGCCAAGGTAGAGGTCTGTCAGTGGCGGTCGACACAGTCTGTGGATGGGTAGTCATAAGGAGGGTGCCTGCCTCTGCACTGTTGATGAACTGTGTTTCACTTCATGCATGCTCACCTACATCAGACGAAGCAGTCCGATGATTGTGGGAGATTGAGGAAGTTGCAGTGCCTGCAAGGCCTACCTCAGATGACCTACGATGCAAATAAGTTTTTGCTGCAACTTGCCAAAGGAATGAAAGAGGTCTGTACAGCATGACCCTACCGTTCAAAGATCCCCAGCCTCACTTCAGAGAAACAAGAGTGCAAGCCTTCATTGGTTCCATAACCTTGAACGTAAGATAAATCGTGATCCTAGCCTGAGGGCTTCTTATACCCATCGTTCATGATGGATTACTTAGCCCCTGGATCACATGTCCCCAATACCTACCTCTGAGCTTAAGAGACCTGCATTTTATATACCACACCATGGCGTTCTGAAGCCAGATAGCAGCACCACAAAATTGTGTGTAGTATTTGACGCATCAGCAAGAGATACTATCGAAGTTTCTGTAAACGACTCGTTGCTCACTGGTCCACAGCTACAAGGGGACATCATAGACATTCTCCTCTGCTTCCATAGTCATACTGTTGCCTTCACAGCCAATATAAGGCAAATGTATCGTCAGATCCAAGTTCACAAAGAGTTTTGAGATTACCAATGCATTTTGTGGAGACCTTCAGACCAAGATCCAGTAGGTGACTATTGACTCAATACTGTAACCTACGGTGTTCATCCTCACCCTTTAACGCCATTTCAACACTGCACTGATTGGCTGCTGTTGAGATGGAGCATTTTCCTCATGCTGCTTCAGTGCTATTAATAGATTTTATGTAGATGACCTTGTGTCAGGTGCACTGACACAAGCAGCCTTGTCGTTAGAGAAGGACTTAATTGATCTTTTCAAGGTGGGCGGATTCCGTTTGCGGAAGTTTGCCAGCAATGACCAGTCATTGGTCCAAGGTAATGAAGCACTATCACTTGACAGTAATTGTGGTCTTCCAACAGTAAAAATATTAGCTCTCCAGTGGCAGGCTGAAGTCTACACCTTCTCATACAAGGTTCAGCCAACTTCTACCATCTTTACCAAACGAAGTACATTATCAGACTTAGCCCAGATATTCGATCCTCTTGGGTTGTTGTCACCCATTGTTCTGCTGGCAAAATACATCATACAACATCTATGGACTCGCAATATTGACTGGGATGACCCACGCCCAGCACACATAATATCCACTTGGAAACGCTTTCAAAAGGAGTTTGCAGGTGTGGCAAGCATTGCTATTCCTAGACTGGTGCCTGTAAACCGGCAGAATGTAGATCTTCAGATGCACGTCTAGAGCTATGTGGAGCTCTACTGCTTGCCCGTAACATGGGCAAAATACAAGATAACCTCAGTTCCCATGGTCACATCTCCTGAACCTTTGCCTGGACTGATCCGATGACTGTTCGTCACTTAATCAGTGGCTCTCCACAGGGCTGGAAAACATTTGTTGCTAATCAGGTCAGCCAAATCCAGGATCTTATTGTATCAAAACACTGGAATCATGTACCATCAGAAAACAATCTGGCGGACTGTGCTTTTCGAGGTATCTTTCCCAGTGAGCTGACTGCACATCCATTGTGGTGGACAGGCCCACCATGGCTGCGTGAGTCGCCAGAACACTGGTCTCGGCCTTACCCGGCAAGGAGTCACACTGACGAAGCGCTTGTAGAACAATGGGTTGTCACACTCCATGCTATTGGAATTCCTGCTGACACTTCACTGTTGCACAGATTCTCATCTCTGAGAGTAAGATAAACGTATCACTGCCTACTGTCTGCGATTTGTGCGAAGTCTGCATGTAAAGAAACCTATTGTTGGTCCTCCTTGCCCTGAGGATCTCAATGCTCCCGTGATGGTATGGATTAAGATTGCACAATCCGAAGCCTTTGCCGCAGATATAGGGGCACTGCAGGCAAGGCAGCCATACAGGGGGCCCACTATCCAAGTTGTCTCTCTTTGTGGATCCTTCTGGAATTGTTAAGGTGGGCGGACGTTTACATTTGTCTGATTTGCCATATGACCAGAGGCATCCAATATTACTACCAAAACACAGTCTCCCAGAGCTCTTGATCAACTGCCTTCATAAACACCTGTTGCACTGTGGGCCAATGATCCTGCAGTCAGTTCTACAACAAGAATTTTGGATCACGGGTGCTCGCAACCTCATTCGACATAGACTTCAGCAGTGTGTGCCTTGCTTCAAGGTACATCCTACCCCATTGGAGCCACCTATGGGCTATCTCCCAGCTGAGCGTGTTCGGCAGTCAAAGCCATTTCTCAAGGTGGGTGTAGATTATGGAGGACCCTTCAAGATTACATTATCAGGGTTGAGGGAGGCACAAGTTCTTGATGCATATGTATACTTATTTATTTGTTTTGCCACCAAAGCAATTCATCTTGAACTTACATCTGATCTCACCACTGAGGCGTTTCTGGCGGCATTCCGTCGTTTTCTCTCTTGTCGTGGTCGATGTTCCGACATCTATAGTGACTGTGGTACCAGCTTTGTTGGTGCCAATTGATACTTGGCGGAATTGAGGACGTTAATGATTGACAAGGGCACTCAGGATGTGTTGGCACAGGCGCTGACCGAACACCAAGTGACATGTCATTTTAACCCCTCTTCAGCCCCTCATTTTGGAGGATTGTGGGAGGTTGGAGTCAAGTCGGCCAAATCCTTGCCCATAAAGTGTGTGGGTTTGCAAATACTCACATATGAAGAACTGTACAATGTTATGACACAAGTGGAGGCAACCCTCAACTCTCAGCCACTGTGCGCTCTCTTCACCGACCCCAACTTCGTGACGGCATTGACCCCAAGCCACTTTCTGGTGTTGGGACCCCCAGGTATGCTGCCTGAGCCATATTTATCTCTCATCTCACTCAACAGACTCTCGCGTTGGTAACTTATCCAGCAAATCCACCAATCCTTTTGGAGGCTGTGAATACCTCCATCATCCTTAGCAATGACCCAAGGGCTGTGGTGTCCAAGAGAACTTCACTATTGGCACATAGTCAAGGATGACAACTTACCCTCTCTTTGTGGGAAATTAGGGCGTGTACTGAAGACTTTTTCAGGCCCAGACTCCATTGTCAGAGTGGCAGAGGTGAAGACTCACCAGGGAGTCCTCAAACGCCCTGTGGTCAAGTTATGCCCACTACCATCTCAATAAATCATAAAATGTGCATTTTGGTGGGCGGGATGTTGAGACTGTAAGTAATTGTAAATTACTCCTACAACTTATGTTGTTTACAATAAACGTGAAGTGGAGAAATTTGTCCTGCTCTTAACAGCGAGATCTTGGAAGTCGAACAGTGGGAATGTAAATAGTCGTTTGACAGAGTAGTGTAAGCTCACTGGTAACTGATCAGTCAGCTACATACATTTTTGTATAGAAAGGAAACTTCAAAAATAGGTAATAAAGCAACATTTTGGAACAAACAAATACTTTAAAATTTAACATTTGTTGCAAACCGATTAAAATATTACACATATTACCATAAAAGAAACTGTGTTCCCACCAAAGTTGTGTTAAAGACACTGATTTTGCTCTGTGGTGCTCTACGGCGCATATTTTGTGTGTCTGTTATAAACTACAGTGGGCTGTTGAATTTTGGGGGCAATGTCACCTAGTTGAAAAACTACTTTCGGGCAGGAAATCATTGGTGCTTCACATTATTTCGGGAAGTGTTATGTTCTCCTGCCTTTATCTTGCTGGATTCTAGTTTTTAGTTAGACATGCACATCTATACTGCCCCTTTGTGATTAATTTGAAATATCAATATTCCTTTACGAAGCAAAGTTAGGAAACGAAACACACGTTTTTTCTCATGGTTGTACAGACCCGAAAGTCGGTTCTCTCCAAAATTCACTCTGAAAGTCTGTTCTCTCAGAGATTCGCTCTTGTTTGTCACCTTTATAACTGACCCGACACCGCACGTTCTGGTCCTCTTCTTGCATGGAAACCCGACCTAGCCAGCCAACTTGTTGAGTGCGAGAGTACAATTAATATAACAAAAATGCTGCGGGCTGTGTGTTCTCGCTAGCTGCCCTTTCCCTGTCACTGCGCCTCTCAACCATCAAGTAGCCTAATCAAAAACACGTTGTGGGTGTCGCGCCCTCAGGAGACACACCAGGTCTGTCAGGGTGACTCAGGCAGTGTGTGTCATAAACACAACAGAATTCCTAAGAGTGTGTCTTCTAGATGAGGGAAAAATGGCTTGGCCAATGGCTGGTTGCAACATTGAATTTCATTGTTTTATCCAAAATTATGTTTGAATTTTATCTAAAATCTTTGCAGAATACTGTTGCACCATTCAAGGTCAGAGAATGGCTGAAGATGGGGATAAACTTCATTTTGACCCACCCAATATGGTGGTTCAAAGACATCATTCAAGATCAGAGTAGTGTCTAAGTACTCTTAAATATATTTATTCACTAGAATGAAACTTCATAGTATTTATATTTATTAAATTCTGATTAGGTGGTTGTGTACTGTTGTAAAATATATATATTGAGACATATATTATAACAGAGGCTTAAAATTACGTGCATTTCAGTAATTAAAAAAAAAAGTATTGATATTTTGTGAAAATATGACGAAATTTACATTTCTCCTGAGCAGACACAGTGGAAAACTGAAACAGCCATTCAGAATATCAGAAGCTGGCCTAGTTCTCTGCACGAGCTAAATCTAAAAGTGAATCTCGCATAGAAATTTTTGCTCGCGAAAGAGCAGACTTCACAGACAAATTAATGTAGATTGAAAATATACCAGCAAACAATGCTTTTATATATATATATATATCTCTGTGTGTGTGTGTGCGTGCGTGCGTGCATGTGTGCGTGTGTGATATAAAACAACATTATACATACAAGAACATTCAGTAAAATTCATACAACTACTTTACTTAAAATAAATAAAACGTTGCAGCGTCTAATTTTCTGCCCATTAGTATCTTCTTCAAAATATTGGTATTAAAAATAAGATTAGTGATGTGCAAGTATTAAAAATAAGATTAGTGATGTGTGAATATTAAAAATAAGATTAGTGATGTGCGAGTATTAAAAATAAGATTAGTGATGTGCGAGTATTAAAAATAAGATTAGTGATGTGCGAGTATTAAAAATAAGTTTAGTGATGTGCGAATATTAAAAATAAGATTAGTGATGTGCGAGTATTAAAAATAAGATTAGTGATGTGCGAGTATTAAAAATAAGATTAGTGATGTGCGAGTATAAAAAATAAGATTAGTGATGTGCGAGTATAAAAAATAAGATTAGTGATGTGCGAGTATTAAAAATAAGATTAGTGATGTGCGAGTATTAAAAAAATTTATATTTGCAAATAATTCACATTTGAACGTAGAATATCTTCTGTAAAAATTGCAAATATTTTTCTGTAAAAAAAAAGTTTTATCGCATAAAGAACACAGCATACAATTTCCGGTTCAGAAAAATAACATGTAGAAAAAAAAGTCAGTGTGTATTAAATGTAACATGCACTGTTATTGACAAAAATTCGTATAAACTTATTTTCTTGTTGATATGGCACATTGAAAATGTTTGTAGGATCACAAAACATTAAACATTTTATTTGGTGACCATAAATTCATAATAAATTGAAGTGTGAGATGATATCTTCAGTTTTAGTACTATCTTGTGGGCTCTTGTGGCAATAATTTTTTTATGTTTGTAAGATAGGTTGGATATACAGTGCTGCATATTTATTTGATCTGTATCTCTGTAAGTATGTGCAGATTCGCTTATGTATAGAGGCACTTGCAGTACATATTTGAAATGCGCAATGTTCCAATATGAGAAAATAACTCACACTTTAGGGGAGGCCTGTTGAGTACTCTTAAGGCAATACACACATTAACATTTCACACCATACAAACATAGCTAAAACAACTTTTTTATAGCACTGTATACATATCTAAAAATATTTATGTCGGATAGCTACAAAAATATTCAAGGGTCCTGCATTGCTACAGACTTTCAACCAATAAAATTATAGCCATCGCTTGAATTCCCATAGTTATACACAGCATGATGAGAACTCTGCAAGTCAGTTCAGAGCCTTGTGCATAGCGGCAATGCCAATGTATCCTTATCGTTTGCACACTTCTCTGCCTCAATTGCAGAAAGCATCTCCAGGTATTGTCTATCTCATATAAGATGGCAAGATTTTGACAGTCAGTGAGTGGCAACTTAACGTTTGCGAAACAAACAAAGTGCTGTTTACAAAATTGTGTATCAGCTGATGCACAAATGAACAAAAATTAATATTACGTTGGCTATTCTGAGTGCACTTGCGACGCACATCAGACAATTACAAAATAGGCGATAACAATGAGTTCCTAGATTAATTAATATATTTTATTTTACGTGCCACAAAACAGCGGTTGTAAGTGTTAGAAACTAATCTTCATATTAAAGTAGCAATGTGTAGGTGTTCAAAATGAAATACACAATAAGACGATTCGTAGCCAAATTAAACGTGAACTTGAATCCTTAGATCTTTTTGTGTCCTATACCAACTGTCCATCCATGCTTTCCAAATGTGCTTGATATTAATTCCAAAAGCCTACAGAAATATTCCATGGTAATATTGAATTATTATATTCACAAAAAATTTAATGAAATATGTTTCAAATTCATGTCGTTCCAGACAGTAGTAGGAGAAAAGTCAAAACCTTGCCATCTTATGAGATAGACAATGGGTGGGTCTTAATGTGAATGTGTATGTGTCATACCTATGAAGGCACAGTGTGATGTTGTGCAGGTGTAGGGCTGTGTTGACAAGCCAGGGTCTCTCTGTGTGTGTGTGCAGTGTAAGAAGGGGTTGTTGGTTGGTGTTGTAGGTTCGGCAAGCACAGGAAGGGCATGGGAGTGGCGGGAGATGGTGAAAGCGGGGGAATGGGAGAGGAGGGTGCGGAGGAGAAGGAGGCGGCCAAGAGGGCAGCTCAGGAGGAGCAGCAGAGGATCCGCGAACAGTACCATCGCCTCATGCTGCAGCAGAAGGAGCTCGAGATGCAGGTTGGTAGCACTGCATGCATCACAGACCCTCTTGCAATAGAACCCATGTTACAAGATTTGTTTAGTCTCTAGTGTTTGTTTTTGTACATTATGTGAAACGTGTGATGTTCTGGATGGAACCCTGTTTCTCTGGACATTTTAGTAACTTTTTTTTTTCCCCAGTGCCAACGCCACTATTATTTCATGGTCCCACCATTGTTCCATTAAAAAGAATGTATTCCCTCTATTGTGAATCTACGACTGTTCCTCTATAACTTAAGTTGCAGATACAGTATTTAAAACCCATGCTAGACAAGACACCTCGTAACTAGAGGTTTGTAAGAACTCAAAAAATCAAGCTTGAACTGAATGTCTGCTTGCAGCTCGAGCTCGGCTTGAAATATATGCAAGCTCAAAAAATTCAAACTTCTACATCAATGTTTGGTCATCCACTTGGCGACTAATGAGACTGTGTTTTACTATTAACGAAAGAAAACAACACATTAACGTGTGACTTTTTTCTACTTACTTAAATCAACTTCTACTCATCAGTGCGAACCACTAAGCCTTACACCCGCAATGGAGTTTTATTGGCGGTACAATCTTCCAGACACCAAGAACTTGTACTGTTCACCCAACAGTAAAAGACGCACGTTCAACAGTCCGAATAAATTGTACTGTTCACCGGCCGAGCTACTGAGATGCTTCAAGGTCACCTAGTACCATAGCGCGCCGAGGGATGGCACCACTAGTATGAATTGCAGAGACATGCAGCATCTGGTACCTTGGCCGACCGGTGACGTCACACGCACAGGGGATCTCATGCCATCACCCATCTCAACCTGATCAAGGGTGAGCCAGGAAGAATATAAATACCGGGGCATGGCCCTGGGAATGCCAGCCTGTCCTCTTCCATTACCACACTCTTGGTGCCGAAGGAACCATCCGCTCTCATCACAGCGCTCTTGGTGTCGAAGTCTAGGTCTTGAGATCCCTTACTGCGCCTTCTAAGACAACCGTCAGAAGTCTCTACAGTTGAGTGGTCACACACTTGAACACCATTCGGTTCCTTGACTGACTCATGATGCATCACACGCCTAGAAGAGACGCATATTACAGAAGCGACTTCGACCCATCCAAAAGTTCCTTTAATTAAATAGGCAAAGAAATCCTAGCTAAACACGGTAATGGAGGCAGGACATGTGACAACTTATGATGCTAGAGACACAACGCAACAAATTACCACGTGTTCCTACCTTTAACCATGCACCTGAACTCTTGCAAAAGCAATTATCCATGGCTTGTCAATAAGTATTTGTGGCAAAATTTGAACTTTTCCCATTAGCAAAAGGCAAATGAAGGGTTTGTCTTATATTCGGGTGAATACGGTCTGCCACATATTATACTTTGTATGCGTTTTTTAGCACCATCAGTTCTGTGGAATTTTTATCTTTGGTATTTGGAGTTTTATATGTTCATTATAGTGAAGTGAAAAGTGTTTTTTCTTGATTAGGTGAAAAGTAATCTAGCCAAAGAAAATGAATTAGGGCCTATGTAAAACCAGTAATAAGTTTACACACAATTAAAACACTTTGTTTTGTAAAGCTGAGGTAAAATAATAACACCACTTACTTACACCGCTTTTGGGTAAAAATAACACCACCGTTTTCAGGTCTCTATTAATCAGTGTATGTATAACTTCCAATTTAATTCAATGTCCCTTTTTTAATGATTTTTACTAAAGTTTATTTGCACCCATGGCTACGTAATATGCTAGTTTTTTTGGTGGGCATTTGTTTCTTTCTTGTGGAGTCAATTTTGTATGTAAAGTGAACAAAGGTAGGTAAGTGTGTGCAAATAAAATGTGTTCTTATGTTACCATATTTTGGCGAGCAAGGCCGTGTGTATGCGTCACGTCAGAAGTTTTGATGAAAAATTTGGGATAATTAATATTTCAAGAAGACTGCACTAAATTTTTATATTCCCGTAAACATTGCAGGCCTCATCGTGCCAGTGCAGAGGCCAACATGCCGCCTACCTTTCATATAAATTCAACACATTGATGTGAATCGCATATCTATCAGCATGTTTTATCAACACCGGACCGCTGTTATGAAGCGTACAGGCCCTGTCATGACAGCGCTGGTGCAGGCGCGCACCCGCCAGAATAATCTTGTAGCGGCCAGCCGGCTGGCCGCCGTCCGCTAGCTTGTAGTGACCGACCGATAGCTGCCGAGCCCCGAGGATCTAGGTGCCTGCCCAGCTACGTGTGCACGACAATGTATTCGCTGCTAGCCCCAGCACACGAGTGATGCAATGTATCTTTATATATATTATTAATAATTAAAGTTCTGGGTTTTGCTTCAAAAGTTATTTCCAACAGTGTTTAGTTATATTTTAATAATACATAGTCTAATCTTTTCACACACTTTCAATGGCCATGTCATACTGTGTTTAGGCCTCTCTTTTTTTTTTTTTTTTTTTTTTTCCGCTACAATGGGTGGTTCAATATGCCTTTCTTGGGTATCAAATTAATCAGAGCACGTCCAGCTATTAAAATATACATGCATATGTATATTTAATTAAAAAAGTTTTTTTTATGCGCTAGAGACAATTAAACATGAACTTCATGCAAAAAATGGCAAGTTTGGTGGCATAGGGGTTAGGGGTGGTTCTAAATCGGCCCAAAATTTTCTTAATTATTTATTACGACCCTGCCCCTCTATTACGACCCTATTTTCGGGAACCGTGAGGGGTCGTAATAGAGAGGTTCTACTGCATTATAAATGCCTACAGCTCATCCATGTGCAATTACCAACCACACGAATCAACTTCCAGATGTCTAACAGGAAGTGTTCTCACCAGAAATATGGAAGATACTCGGTTTCCCAGACTGTTTCTGAACTGCCCTTCTCCATCTACTAAGAGTGTTTACACACGTGAAGGAGCAAACCAAGCATGGCGTGTTACGAGGCATAGAGAGTGGGTTCAACTCAAGCGCACTTTGGAATTACGATAAGAAAGATATTTGAAGTGGCAATGCAACGCGCCAGCCTCCTATGATGCACCCGGCAGACAGTGTCACCACACCGTCGAAGGTAGTCTAGCACTGCTGAGCGCCAGAGGCGATACCATGAGCGCGAGATGGTAGTTCTCCCACCCTGTGCACTCCAGGCAGACATCACAGAGGCACATCACACCTCCAACTCCGGGCTTGCTGCACACTCCAGAGGAACAGTATATAAGGCAGTGCACAGCCGAGATCGGGAGTTCATCTCCAGTAACTAGCCTCAACACTTTCTTGTGCTGAGACACACTACTGACCACTAGGCCCGCACGGTCCTCTCCAAGAACTTCTAGTTCTCCAGTGGCTGTAGCCACCACCTACTAAAGGTTTCTACCACCTTCTGGCATTGACGTCACCAGAAGCTTCGTCTACCTGAAGACATCGAACACGACTTAACACTTGAAGTTGTTGTGACCTGGTTCTTCAGCTACCACTACTTGCTGATAGTGGCCCCTCAGTTGAAGCTAGGGCCTCTTATAAGCAAACCCATTTAGTGCTAGTTGCGACAGTAAAAGCTAAGTTATACCCTTATACTTCAGTAGCCTAGGAACAGGTCACCTTCACTCGTTAATGCTTAGGTTAAGTACTTCCACAGCACAGACTTATTGGTAGCATGCACAAGTCACCTAGGTGTTTATTGTTCAAATAAATGCCTAAGCTTAAACATATCCATGAGTTCCTTGTTGTAGTACTATAGCCTATCTCCACCAGCAGTAACCGACGAGTGGTAAGCAATTGACAGAGAGTTTAACCTAGAATAGAACATCAGTCCCCCTCCAGGGGCCTGTCAGTTCTACACACACACCTCATCTTTCGACGGCCACCCATTCTGTTCACCTCTGTGTTCAGAACAGCACAGCCCCAACCACTAGGTCATACCCCACAGAGGCGGGACACCCACCCCCAACTGTGTCTCTCACCGAAGCGCCTAGCTAAGGTGCTGGCAGAGATAAGCTGCAGGGGATTGGAGGCCCTACGTTTGTAGTTACACCCAGCAATGGCAGGAAGGCAGTCTACGACCCACGATTCCAGGTGCTTGCACTGTTAAACAGTCAGGGAGCGCACCATCAGCCATTGTCGGCATTACACTATAAAGTCAGGGTTTGTTGATTGCTTGTCACCAACAGGAAATCTGTACGCTATCAGACTATGCCATTCTACAGCACGCACAAAGCTCAAAGAGCATTTAAGAAGGCATAGTTCAGTTGTGCCAAGCAGGTTTGTGCGACAAACCTCGTTACCACAGTAGTCGACACTCCTAATGGGCAGGCTCAAGCCGCCTGTAATGTTGCGAGACAGGCATCGCCCGTTGGAACATCTGTGTTTCATTCTAACCTGGTACACACTGACTACGACATTCATTCAGTAGTCCGAGCCCTAATCAGCGGGAGCGACACCAGGATCGGGAGAGCCAATCCGCACAGAATGGAACTGCAGTCATCACGTACACAACTACCGGTACCTGACCACTACGTCCAGCGGAACCAAGGACACCATACGCTTCACCTACACTGCTGTAGCACCACTAATGAAGAACACCCCACCCAGCTCTGGTAAGTCTACCTTGCCCCAGAGGGCCACTGTTGTTGTGAGGCACGTTGCCAGATCAAGTGTGAAAGAGAACATTCCTAGTATACAGCCTACAAGGCCGACACTAGTATCTAGTAAAAAGGAGAACTAGTAATACTAGTAGCGCGACTGGTCTAGCGCATAATAAAAGTCTCTTACCAACTAAAGATAAAGCTACATGTGTCAATTTAGAAGAAAGATCTCCTTGTCCAACCAATTAAAATAGAGCTGACGAATAGAAATAGTTTTACTCCCATAAGTTGACTATTTTGATGACAGCAGTTTTTATGAGATTTCACATTATCATTGGCTGGCATTAAAAACTTCGTATAAGATACTCAGAGATGGCCGTCTTAATGCCAAGCTAAGCAAGTTATGCTAAATAAGTTGTGTGAAGTATGTAATGCCAAATACTACTTGTGGATGTGGCAAGTTCAAACACAAGTATTTACTTGCTTACTCCATGTTGTGTGTGCCATGTCGATTGTGGACATTGCCAAATTATGTGGGAACATTTAGTAATTGTGTGTTGGACGTAGTGAGTAGAGGGAGCATGCAGTTGAACATCTGAATATACAGTCTGGCATGGTATGTGCAGGAGGGTCCCCAGTCGCAGACACGCACTGAGAGGATCCACCAGTTGAGAGCCCAGCACCAGCAGCGACACGCAGAGAGACGAGGGCAGTACCCCCTCGACGACCAGGAGGAGAAGTACGAGCAGGTCATTCGACAGGTAACTTCTGAGCTCTCTCTTGCTCCCTCTTAGACATCATGGTGTTATAATTGTTTCCTTCCTCAATCATTGGTTATAGATAGAGACCTAAAAAAGTAGGTGCTATTTTTTCCAAAAATATGTGTTATTTTTTTGAAGAAAGAAAAAAGGTGTTATTTTTGTCAAAAATAGCTGTTATTTTCTTGCTATGAAAATGCAAGTTTCTGCATGAGAATTGCTCCAATTTTTAATGTGCTCTTTATAAAGAAAGACATACATAATTTGATTTGTCACTTTATTCGTAAAACCTGAAATTGGCAATGTTATGCCTATTGATAAGCTGCTGCTGCCCCCCTCCCCCCCCTCCGTGCGAAAATTCGAATTATACAGACAACGGTTTATCAACAGACAACATTGAAAATAATTCCAGATTTTACTTAAGATTTCGTATTCTGCCTGTCACCTGGAACAACAAATGGTCACAATGCTCTGGCAAGGGAATACTGTTTCATGAAAAGAATATGAACAATGTAAACAATTTATATACAACTATAAAAGCACCATTTAAAAAATAATAAAATTGCCTTGTATGAACAGAAAAAAAAATTACAGAAATCTGTCTATACGTTTTTGAACTATGGAAACTTTCAACAGATTTTTTCATCAGGCCCGCTGACAAAACTTTCGTTTTTCAAAACGTCTCATTTTTTATCACGTATATTTACAGAGAATGTGTACGATAAAAATACAGTTTACTGGATGAATACAAGTTTAAAATACTTGATAAGTTGATTTACAAATATATTCTGCATAAGAAAATGCATATAAACACATTTTTCAGCACTCGCTTTGTAAATAATAAAGAATTGTTGGTTAAAACGTGACAATGCTATGAAGGAACGTAAACAGGCAAATTCTATAGATAACATGGTGCTTGGTGGACGTGAACACTACAATGGCGTGTTTTCCTAATGAACAAACTTTTGAAGGGCAGTGAGTAGAATGTTCACTCAAAGTGACGCATCATCACTTGCGCTCATGTTATCTATGGCAGTAAATACACGTGACATAGAGTATAGTAAACAGGTTTTCGTTTAAGGTGATAAATCGAAGAAATCTACTGGCTAACTAATGCATGCATTCGTATTCGAATATCCAAAAACACATCAAATACATCTTAAGAAGCAACTATGTGACGTAAAACAACAATAAGTCGCAAAAATACTACAGGATTTTGTACAATTCGTGAATTACAGCTGAAATTCTCAAAAATCGCAATTTTTCGTGTTTTATGTCAAAATTCACGTTATTTTTCGTTTTATCGCGTTTGCTAATTTTTCAGGTTTCTTAGTTATAGGCTTTTCATTGTAAAGTGATCACTTTCGAAATAAACATCTGAAAAAATCACTTCTTATAACCACGTAGTGTCACAGCAGCTAGTGAGCTTGCTACTAGGGCTGGACCGATACCGATACAGATACTCGAGTATCGGCTGATATCGGTAGCATAATTGCCTATAGTTTGCACTGATACTATTATATTTATTTCCTATTTCCTCATGTATCCACTCACACTCAAACCATAAATTTTCTGAGGATGTTGAAGGAAGTGGCAGGACTGTTGTCTCATCTCTGGCTCATACATCACTCCTCTCCCTTCTCTCTCTTTCTATCTCAGTGACCCTTCAGTTATGTGTAGGCCCAATCCCCCCCCACGAGTGGCATCCTGTTAGGCCACAAAACCAGAGCTGCCACGTGTTTACGGCCCCACACCCCCTTGTAATAACACTCATGTATTGCATGTTGATAATTCCGCCATCCCTCTGTTTCTGTGGCTTTTTGAGAGAAGGGTAATGTCACATTCTAACACGGAAAAAAAAAAATAGAGCCAGTCACTGCTAAAAGGAGAAAATAGAAAAACGAAGCCGGAAATGTTGAGTAGTAGGAGCATGAGGGTTCTGGATTTTTTTATTTTGGCTTTTTGCACCCAAGTTATTTAATAAAATTATTTGCGGAACCTAACGCATGTGCTTCTGCAACCCAACACTTAAATTGAAGTGATTAGAGAATACCAATGTACACCACCTGAAAATACTCCCTGTGCATACCTACAGATGAGGAACATGACTCCAAAATATTGAAAGGGATGCTTTGAATCGACTCTAATATATTATTAAAACAAGCATACCATCTGCTTATAGGTGTCCAGAGGATGTAGTTGAAATGTGTCTCGCAGACCAACCTATACCTATAAATTCCAAGCCTTTACAATACTGGAAGTCATTACCATATACTAGGTTGCACAAAGCAGCACAGAAATATCTGTCCTCACCAGCTGGGTCTGTGGCATTGAAGAGACTTTTTAGTTCAGCTGGCTTGATATCTTCCAAGAAAAGGAGTTCCTTGAACCCTGAGAAGTGACGCCAGCTGGCCTTCTTGAATAAAAATATTTACATCTTGAAATCTTGCAAATAAGTGTTGATATGCTTTTTGGAGTGTACACAATAATTTTTACTTTTCATAACATAGAACTGTTAAAAAAAATTTTAATTAATTTGCTAGTGACATAATTTTTTCTCATAGATTAGTAATTAAAATTGTGTTGTGTTTTAGATTGTATTTTTATGACTAAGAACTAGGGATGTCAAGTCGATTCCTTTATACCTCGATACCCTCGATTATTACAGGTATTGAAGAATCGAGAATCGAATGTTTAATGGTTGCAAATCCTCGTCCACTTTCACATAATTTTATTGAGGTTATGTTGCACAGCAAGAGGTCTTTGGTTTTACAAATAGGCTGAACCTGTACCAAACTCGCATGCATTGACTGGAATTAACTGGTTTGACCATGAAAGAATTAAGATAATACAGTAGAACCTCGATTATCTGTGATAATGCAGGGGAAGAGATAGTCGGATAATCGAAACTCGTGGTAAACAAGTCGTTTTTAATTTGATGGCTGTCATGTGGCAGACAGCTATTATCTGTATTTGGCTGCCTCACTTCACTCCGACGTGACTCTATATGTGGCGCGGCTTTAATGAGAAAACTGCACTCGTTTTCTTTTTTTTGCGCACTTTCTGACATGTTTCAGTACTACGTGTATACTGTTGCAAAAATGCTAAAAACATACGTGGAAATCTTCCACAATAATATTTAAACCTGTAAATGTGCACGTAGACTAGACACTAAAACAAACTGTCAGTTACGAATGAAAGACCACCGCCACACACGCTGATACTGTTGGAGATAGCACTTTACTGTGCAGGTGTTGCGATCTGCATTAGTTGATAAGCTGCGCCCTGGAAGTCGGCATTGGTCGGCAACCAAATGTGGTTTGTAGATAAGAACCCTCGCTAGCGGCAAGTTCATAGAGTTCCGAGTTGCTGACGCGGAACATGTATTAGCTTTTAGTCTGTTGCGTGATAGTTATTAGTAGTGGGAGCAAAAGGATCCTGGACCAGGATTCCTGGTATTATTATTCTGATTTTGTTTACCAATTATTTAACGGTATATTTATAAACAACAGGTACATTTTTCGTACCAAACATATTTCCTGTTTGTGAAATTTTCGTTTTTGATGTCAAATTTGAAAGCAATTTTTTTTTTCGTTTTTACCTTTATGACAAATATCCACATATATATATATATATATATATATATATATATATATATATATATATATATATATATATATATATATATATATATATATATATATATATATATATATAATATATATATATATATATATATATATATATATATATATATATATATATATATATATATATATATATCTCTCTCTCTTCTTCCCCCCCCCCAAAAAAAAGTAGGTAGTACTTTTTTCAATGTACTGAGTATTTTATGTACATAGACATGAAGAAAATGTAAAACACTGTGTGGAATTATTTTTCATTTTATGTAAATTATGCAAATTACTCATTTTGCAGTTTGTGCCGTGCCTCACCTTGAATGGCATATAGTGGGTGTAATTACTGAGAACCTCGAAAGGAGCACCACGGACGCGGATAGCCCTAAATTAGTGCTGCCTGGCAACAGTCTTGCCAATGCAAGCTCCGGTGCTTCAGAAGATCCCCCACTGTTGCGGGCTGATCAGAAGCGTTGGAGCCGTGTGGGTTGCCAAGACTATCACTGGGTGTGTGATCCCAACCAAGGCCAAGCCGTAGCACCTAAGCAAATACCCCCACCAGTACCCAGGTGCTATGGTAGGGATACAACTCAGGTGTACCGTCTCGATTGAGAAGTGTTGCTAGTGGTCGTAGCTCATCTATTCTATTCCTCCAGTACCTGTATACTTGGTAGGAATAAAATAGCTGGCCGTCTAATGGGTGTGTATTCAACTTGGAGCAGCCTGAGGGGGAGTCTCAAGTTGTAGCTACTTTCGGAATAAAAATAATTTCCTGTTTCTGGTGGCTGTACTCAGCTTGAGGTTCTCCCAGTAATCGGTGACAGATTACTCTATGAACAAGACTCGAAGGTAATAGAAAGAAAGCCATGTTTGTTAAAAACTTATTAAACATGGTGACACGTGCTCTCCTGCCAGGTAGACTGGTGGTTGGAAGTATTCCTACGGTAGGCAGGTGTAGGTGATCTAGTCCTAAGCTAAGTGGGGAAGTTAAGTGAAAACTGATGGAAATTACTTAGATACAAACCTAACTCTAAATAAGAATTACGTGTGGTATGTATTTAGTTACTGAAGAAGCTTCTGGTAACTTGGTAATTTGATTGGCATCACTGGATTGTCTGGTTGCGGGTACTACAGAGCTGTATCGGTGACAGCAATGGTAGCAACTGCTGGTAACTGCTCAAGTCTATTGACGTCATTACTGGTAGC
Organism: Dryococelus australis; assembly: GCA_029891345.1. Taxonomy (NCBI): domain Eukaryota; kingdom Metazoa; phylum Arthropoda; class Insecta; order Phasmatodea; family Phasmatidae; genus Dryococelus; species Dryococelus australis. The sequence continues at coordinate 88,723,080 of CM057006.1, read as the reverse complement.
TGCCGAAGACTGTTGCACAACGTCCAAGGTAGGCAGCTTTGGGTGGCTGTTGATTCGTTGATGCCAATGGTAGCAGCCTCTGGATGGCTGCTGAAGAGTGTTGGGCTGTTGAAGGTCTCGTAGTAATCTAGGCTCCAGCAATCAGGTGCTCGGAGAAGACTGCAGGAACAACTCACGAGGACCGCTGCTCACTGCTTTATATAGTAAGGCGGTGCGTGTCGTGGCGGCCGCAGGGGAGGCCGTGTGATGTCCCTCAGGTGCGAGGCCGGAGTGGGGGTGGCACCCTCTGGTCATCTCTCGGCCTTCGCATATCCTCGGTGGCGCTCATGCATGGCCCGAGGCGGCTGATGGCTTGTTGGCTCTCAGTCGGGGGGAGGGTTGTGACGCGCTGTTGTCTTTCACAACCTCTCGTATCCACGTGTCCAGCCGCCATCCAGGATCGTGGCAGACCATTACTTCCGTGTACAAAATGGCGTGGGGTTTGAATCTCACGTGTGTAGAAGTAGTACATTAAGGCTGCAGTGAGATGAGCCGCGGAAGTCAAGGAGTGACTTGGGTGCAGGGGTGAAGACGACGGATTACCTTCAGATTCCTTTAACCAAGGGGTGCGGGGTAGTTGCTGGAGTTTCTGGAAGAGCCAGCTGTTGGAGTGGGAGCTGGAGGTTTAGAGCCTTTGCAAGCTTTAGAGGATGGTAGGCCTTCTTCAGGCTTGGAGATAATGGTAGCCTTCCTCAGGCCGAGGAGAGCCCTCCAACCTCTGTGGTCGGTGGGCCAGTGAATTCTCCAGAGAGCATTTTCGATGCTCCTTATATGTATATCCAATATCTCAGCTTCAAGTCTGTCACAGTGGTATGGAGGTTGGTTGTCTTCCTTCACAGGAGTAGATTATTTCAGGGCAGTGTGCTGCACCACGCATTTCTAATCACCCTGGATGGAGGCTGATGACACATATACCGCCTCCTATCGAGGGGCTCTGCGGCGATGACGTCAGTGGTCGCAGGGGTGCTGCTCTTCTGCAGTGACTCTGTTAACTTTCTTATCTGCTCTAGCGTGTCCGTGGCTCTGCAGATAAAATATTCTTCGGTTTTGGTGTGGCGACCACATGTCAAATTCTGAGCGGGCAGTACAATTTAAATAATTAATTTTATTAATTATTTTACGTGTCTGTAGTTATCCAACGCGTAGAATCAACCCTGTAGCCATGGGATTAATTGTCTGCTACCCTTGACTGGCCCCAAATGCTCTCAGCGCTTAGTGATGGGGCGATGTAGACCCATCTCAAGCTATATCACTTCTGCTTCAAGTATGGGAAACTACTCCCTCAGTCATTCTTGTGGCAATATTCCTCGGTTGCAGCTGTGGACTCGTTATCTGGCTGGACGGCGTCTGCTTAATGTCACTGGGTTAATGGCCTCTTCTCCCTCTCCCTCTTCTCCCTCTCCTTCTCTTCCCCTTCTGCTGGCTGCAGTCTTGGGGTGGTGGCGCGTTGTCTCATCTCAGCGGCTTGTTTATTCTTCACTTCACAGCAGGGAGGAGAGACTGAGATGGGGATTTTATGGGGGCAGGTGGTTTTTGTCTCGAACCCTAACCTTCCTAGTTTGGAGGCCAGCTCACATACCAAGAAAGATGTGTAGTTTGAATTTACAATTGCATTATACAAGTTCACTGCTTGGTAGTTTTACTGAATTGAAAATGTTTTTACCTCTGGTCTCAAGATAAAAGTTGATGCGTGTCCTATATGGGTGGACTATCTTGGAAGGTAGTACCACGACGAATACTATTCCTTCAATTAGGCCTCTGATGCGTTAGGGATTTTAACACAGCATTCGGTTGCTTTGGGGCAGGCTTGCCATGGGCCAGAGGGGAGTCAAACCCCAGAATGAGTCGAATACAAGTGGCTTCCTGGCCTGGGAGTGTGATCCGTCTCACTATTAGGGCCGCCAATATACGAAGGATGCCAGCAATCCTGTCTGGATGAAAGGGGGAGAAGTTTATTCTAAAGAGATAATGGGGATGTGTAACCTGACTGATGAGACTATGGTTGGGTGGGTTTGTTTACGTGTGGGGACATAATCATCAGATGTGCGTACTATACGGATACGGGAGTCGGGTTGTGCCGGGAGTCGAACCCTAATTAATTTCCCGGTTGCTATCTTGATGGTACAAAATTTGGGTAAGACTGTGCCCGCGGGATGTGTGACTCAGATTTTACGTCCAGACTTCAGCTTGACATCGCTAGTGGTTTTCTCGGGTTGGCTAGAGCAGTGTTGTCCTTGAGGAATAGCTCCGCTTTCCTGGTTTAGCAATTGCTCCTTGATATCATAATCCGTAGTGGGATACCCCGGCCATTTACCACCGAGTAGGTGATCAAGGGGAGGAGAAATGTATAGCGGAATAAGAGGGGAAATGGCTCATGGTGTTAGATCAGGTTGGTTAGTCGACGGTTCATCTGTAGGCATAGGTTGGACTTTGGCTCGAGCTAGGGCACGACGTTCTGTATGTATTTGCTTACTGTACATCTGATCAATGACTATCAAACAACACACAATTATACTGAGGGAGCAGGGATCTACTACTACAGTAACGGTACACAGATATAAAGTTATGTAGTGGTTTATTGTGGGGTTTCGTTCTCTGGGGAGTAAACGCAAAGGATAATTACTAATACAGAAATACACAATAGGATACAATTAAAATTGTTTAAGAAACAATAAAAATAGTTTTACATGGAGAAAACAGGGGTCAGGCAAAGGCTAGCCTGAGGTAGCAACTATAGATCTGCAACTTTGACGTGGTTGTCCACGGGAATCTATAGCAATGCAATTTACAGCTGCTAGATAAATGAAAATTATAGCGACATAATTTACAGTGGCTAGATTAACTAAGGGGGGGAAGCTAAATAGGTAGTTGACACACAACGTGACAGCTTGCTACCAGGAAGTTACGGGAAGTTGACTTAGGTAGGATTTACCAGGTTAAGGTTAGGTATACCTGTAGCTGTTGGCTGACTCATGTGCAGGTCCCTGATGATGTGCACATCGAGAGAGAGAGAGAGAGGGGAGAGAGAGAGAGATAGGGGGGGAGAGAGAGCGCTTCTTGACGCAGGTTAAGGTGTGGGTCAAGAAGGGAGGGTCAGCAGTAGGAGATAAAGTAGCTCTTGTTCGAGTCCGAAGGAGAGCTTCCTGCAAGCTGCGTATAGGCGGGCGGGTAGTTAGCTGCAGAATCCTTGCGGACTTCAGGAAAGGTAAGCCCTTGTGAGCTGAGGAGGAGAAGTCCTATCTCAGACTGAGGAGGATGAGCCCTTTCGAACTGAGGAGAGTCTTCAGCATACTGGAGGTTGGGTTCGCATCCTTCGCGGTCGCTGAGACCGGCGACACTTGCTGGTACTAGCTGCGGAGATGTATTTATACTAAATTTATCTCTGATCAGCAGTTCTTTGGGTGCATGGGTGTAACATAACCTTCCACCAAGGGGGCAGTTATCAGGGGTGCAGACGTGCTGCGGGTTTCTTATCACCCTGTGTGGAGGCGATGACTAATTAAAACCCTGTCTCTGAGGCGGGGCAGATGTGGCGTCACAAGGTCACAGGGGTGCTGCCATCTCTCGTGATTGTAGGAACTTCTTCCAGGGGCCAGACACGAGTAGTTGATTTCTCAATAAATATAATTTCAATCCTGGGAGTGTCTTTTACATGTATTATTCTGGACGGGCAATGGGTATTGCAGTTATGCACGTAATATGCAATGATGTGATCGGCCACCCAGGCTTGTGGGCTTCCTGACATGATACATTTAATTCGGATTGCCGCTTACATATTCCGCCCCAGAGCGCAATGGGGCGGAGTCGTCCATAGAGTGCGCAGTCATGCTGCGCAACATTTTGGCATGCATCAAAGTGTAGCTAAAAGAAGTCCCACTAGCAAGGACTAGCAATGGGATGTTTACAGTGGCCCCTGCAGGATGATTTTAACTGGTCTACTTTGAACGAGCATTGTCACATGGTAAACAATTTACGTGTGACAACAGTGTGGGTTCTTTACTCTTTGATAGTATTGCGCCCTAACAAGGCACCTGTATCCTCTTAGAAGTAAAGCGGCTGCAGCCTGTTTTAATTTCATGACAATTGAAATTACGCTACTACATTTGGGAAATAAATTTCATAAGCTCTACAAAACTGTCACTCTTACAGTATGTCAAATTCTTATTCTAGGTGTCATGTAATCTTTTACGTTGTTACGTGCTGAGCTAAGAATTGATTGCATGGTCAATGTAGTTTTTGTCAGCATGAGACCAAACATGATGGTGGGCAGTTTCTTTACTGGTTTAGCTTCCCAGTCACTCTCGCTGGCACATCTGTCGGTTAGTGGCTGGTAGTAAAATTGTCCACTGTGGTAACCGGCTTTTGTGAAGGTGGCTTTGGTGCAAAGTTTCCCACAGTGGGAATGACTACCGGTGTGACTGGGTGGTGCGATGTGTTGGTTTTACCTGTCTTACTCGAGAGTGCTTCGGCCGAACGCGGTATAGCTAGTGCAGGCTGGCTGGATCTGATGACGGTGGAAGTAGGATTTGATACTGTGTTGGCCAGCACAGTACCGTCAATTCCAAGCTGCTAACTCCGGGCTCCAGAACCTGGAGTTGGCTACCCCGTACCTTGCCTCGGTACCCTGTATTAACCCTTGTACGATGGGGTGGTATTCCTTAGGAATACATATATATGTGTGAAATAGATATACGTGTACACAGGAGAGGTGGGCGCCTCTAACTGACGGGTCAGGTAAGCACTGTCCCGGTCAGCTTGCCTACTAAGAGCAGGAGGGGCTAGTGCACACAATCGCTTGGCGTCGATACAGGCTCTCCTTTGCTCCTCCCTCTGTTGGCCGTGCCTTACCTTAAAAGGCATAGAAGTTAGGTTGCCACTTAATGATAGTTACTGTGTGCCGTGAACACGAGACAGTGCCCTTTCTTAGTGTACTTTCAGCAGTGGCTGCTGGTACGAGCTCAGTGCTCCAGAAAGCCCCCGCCACTGGCGGGTGGACTAGAAACGTTGAGTCATATGGGCCACCTTCCTGCCACTACTGGGTGTATGTAGCTGCAATTGGGAGGTTATCCTTTAATATTGTACAACAGCTCGCTCTGTTTCTGAAATTTTCGGAGGAGGGTTGTCATTTAGCCTTGGAGGAGATCAGCCAGGGTTCACATCTCCATTGGGGCACGTGACTATTTGATGTATGTGAAAGATACATGGTTTGAAATATGTGTTATGTGTCTCCTCCGCCATGCACCCTTCAACAGTTGTGGGATGCACTGCAGACAATATAGCTCCAGATACACATGAATACCTATCAGCACCTGACAGAATCACTGCCAGCTCATCTAGCTGCTGTGAAGGGCAGTTACTCTGGATATTAGCATATGCGTGCACACAAACACACACACACACAGATTCTAATCAAATTATTATGACCACTGGCCTGAAGTGCCATCTGCTACGTGTAGCTCATGACGGGCCTATGACGTGGGCTGGTGAAGCAGGTATATAATGTGACCAACAGGCTGGCTGTACACATTGCGCTTGCTGCTGTCATGGGTAAGAAAAGTGATTTAATCGAGTTGCAAAAATGGATGAAAATCAGCTTTTGGGCCAAGGAGGGCAGCATTTCTGAAACAGCGATGTTTGTGAACGGTTGATAGGCCTCTGTGGTAAAGGCTTATCATGAGTGGACGAATGGCACCATTGGTAATAACCTTGAGGGAAACCGCAGAGCTCCATATGCAATTGGTGTCCGAGTTGACTATGACGGTCGTGACAACAAACTGACAGGCTACAGTGGAACAGCTCACTGTCCAAATGAACCAGGGGGCATACAGACATGTGTCTATATATGTGTGTGTGTGTTATGTGTGTATGCGTGTGTGTGTGCTGAAATCAAATTAATTTACAATTCTTGAAACATTGTTTTATGTTACCAGAATTTTAATTTTAATGGAAAAACAAACTCATTTATGCATGACACACTAATGAAAATAATGGGTGGCCAACTTCTTATCACATACAAGTTTTTTGTAGTCAGGATTTATGAATGTTTGATACAAAAATAGCCTTATTGTTCCAACTGCCCAGACTCGTCAATGTTGTGCTAAATGCACACAAAAATGTTAGCAGGAACAGTACAGTTCCATTCATGTAGACAGTGCCAATATTTCGTGCAGGGAATCTCTCACTGGCTGTCGCCAGAAACAAATGGGCAGCATCAGTACAGTAAGTGTATAGATGTGTACAGTTTGTGTTGTTTACTGTAAGTATTGAAATTGTTCTCCACCATCATCTGTGCTGTTCTAGCAGCATACTCTTACATACATATAGGTGGTATTGTCTACATGCTAGCTACTGTATCGTTGCAGCTGAAGATTTGTGTCTATTTTACATAAACTGTAAGTCCTGGGAAGTTGCAAAAAGAGGGGAATTTTTTGTTAATTATATTATTCTTTTCATAAACCAGCATCAAATGTCCGTAAGTCCTGACAGTAAAATATTGTGTATAAATGTTCAGGAAATTATAATTTAATTTTACTTTGTTTTTAACTTTGCAAAAAAAAAAAACAATTTGAGCACTATTTTTTAAGGGCTTATATCTTCCTTAGTATTTATTTTAGGTAGGAAGTGTCGCATATATTTCCCATGTGATTTTGCCTAAGGAAGCACCTCACAAAGTTTGTTGGTCGAATCCAGCACCATCATGTATAATAAACTAAGGGTTACTGCAGATAAGTGTTGCCTCGTCTCATTTAGAGATGTCCATGTACACTTGTTGTAGCATCTGGAGCACTCCCATGGGCGCTCGGCCAGCTACGAGCTGTATGGAGAGATGACACGACCAGGGTCACGCGTCGCCATCACCGACCCCAACAAGTTCAGCCACTACGTCAACTACGAAGAGATCCAGCAGCACCTCAAGTGAGTGCAGTACTGTTCTCTTACCAGGTATTGCTCACACCTGCTCAAGGTTAGGGATGGGATGCTTCCAACATTTTTTCAGTTCTAATTCAATTCCATTTCCATCATTTTCAGTCCAGTTCCAGTTTACGATTCTTTTTGCAATGTATGTATGTAATGTATTCAAACGGATGATTATTGACTACCATTTCATTAACAAGTAGACTAAGGTTCAATGTCTAAAATTATAAACTGTTCTTCATTTTATGTGTGAAAAATATTGTACACTGAAATTCTGTGACAAAAGCTAAGTATTTCTTTTTTTTTTGATGTGTTCACTAGTGGTGGGTCTAGTCAAACATTTTTACTGTTATAGATTCTTGATTCATCTTCAGTATTCTTGTTTAATTTCTTGATTCCGGTAATCTATTTGAATCTCAATACATATTTAATAATGTTCAATGTAATAAATAAATTTTCTAAATTGGCATGAAATGTAAGAGACCAATTGGCTCCTGCAGAATTTTCAGAGGTTTACAAAATGGGCACTTCTGCCAATGTAAGAATTACATACAGATTTTTTCCCACCAATTTGACAAACATAAATGCCTTATTCTTCAGTATAAATAATTGATGTCTTAACTTTGTGAACAAGAAAGTTTTCCCTGTAAAGAAGTTCATGTGTAAAGGAAAGCCTCAGTAAAAAAGGTGCTCATCTTACACTGATTTCCAAACAAAGTTTATAGTTTTTGCCTCAATCTCCACCCTACTGTGAGATAACAATCTACCAGCTTGACATTGAGGAGGGTCAGGGTCTCCAGGAGAAAGGGATGTAGAAGAAGTGTGTGTGTGGGGAGGGGGGTACAGCTGTCTTTCCACCCACACACACACATGCATGCACGTGCGTGCGTACACACACTCTCTCACACACACACTTTTTTTTTTCTCATTCCCTTCCAAATGATTATGTCATACCTGAGGTCATTGTAAAATAGGTTCTATTGTATTTACAAGTTCATTTGTAAAATTTTCATGTTAAATATAAATTCTGTGACATGCATTTATTTTAAATCTTCCTGTTCAGGAAAAAAATTTTATGCCAACTCAGATGTGTAGCAAAGCACTCAAGCACAAGTAATCACTTTTAAAAAAAATAGGTTTAAGAGTACATATTTCAAGTAACATGAATCTTGTATATTGCAGAACCAGTGTATATATCTTTGTCTCAGTTGTAGGACACTGCAGTTTGGTGCAAGGGTGCTGTTACAGTAGATTGTCACTCTATCGTTATTCAGGGGACTGCCAAAAAATGTCCATACATGCGGAATTTCAGTAGATGCGGTTTCTGACACGTACATCAATAAAATATGACTTTTAACCTTATAAAACTTTATGCTGAGTATACTAAGAACTGTACATTATCTTTGAATAAAGTTTAGCTAATAAACACAATAAAAATGGGAATTTTAGATAAATTGTTATTGTAAATAATACATTAAGAAACATTTCCCCTAAATTTGTTTAAATAAAGAAAATAATATCTCATAATACCGTATATAATTGATTGTAATCGGACACCAAATTCATGCTGACCTAAAACTTTCAAACATTCTGAAAATGAAAATAATATCACACCGAATGCAAGTCAAATATTGAATGTCCCATGCATACTCTTTATCAGCTAAGAAGGCGCGGAGAAGTCGTAAATCAGGCAGTGTGTTTATGGTGGCAGGTGAAGGAGGTTTAGCAGCGGGAGAATTACCCCTCCATGCTGCTACTTGTTGCTGAGTGCCAATACCTTGCTGCCGTGGCGAATGTCTGTCGTTTAAAGTAATAAATTACTCTATATGTTATTGCAAAGAAAACTTGTAATTTTCGTACAGAAATGAATATATAAGGTGATTATAATTGATTTCTTCTCTTTCTTTAATAATTAATCATTCAAAACCACGTCCTCTGATTTTTCCTGTCATGAGTTACACTGCACATGGCTCTGTGCTTACTTATCCATTATTAGATGGAAAAATGTGTCGAATAGGCCCTTAAATTTTATCAGTTCATTCAAAAGATGCGTGTGTATTGAAATAATTCAATATAAATCCTCAGATTTCCCCACATTAAGTTACTGAAAATGAACTTTACACTTATAATACAAGTTGCTCGAAGTTTAAATCAATTATTGGTGACAAGGGGAGGTCAAGTATATGCTTCTGGGCATATAATTTTATTTGCGAAGATGCTGCCCTTGAGTTAAATAAATATTACCTTTTAAAAACATGTTAATTTTATGCTTGATAAAATGAAACACTAATCTTGTTGGAAAACCACATTTAATCACAAAAGAAAATGTCTGGGCCAGGTTACTGGTCTAGTGTTCAAAATTCCTGCTCTCGGTGCTGGAGCTACAGTGCCGCTAAGCTGATGCCATTGTTAATGACCACGGTTTGTGGTTACCGGGGTTATGGGTACAATGGTTTAGTATACACTCCACTCTTTCGTACCTCAAGCCCAGACAGAAAACATCTTTGCAAATAATTTCTCGTTTAAATGTTTTGCATAACATTTTCAGGCAAAACCATTTGCTTTGAAATACAAGTGGTGATAGGTGCAACTATTTTGAGCGATGGATAATCTTGATAAAATTTCTGCATTTGCCAGGCGCACTTTATTTGGTTGCTGCCGGCGTGTGAAGCGAAGCGGGCTTGTCTGAGAGACTTGCTTGTTTCTTTTGCTAGACAAGGCTTCTCCTCTCAACAGCATGTGAGGAGAGGAAGGAAGTGCATGACTGAGAAAGACAGAAAGAAGGGTGTGAGAGAGGGCACTAGGTTGCATTGCTCGTTGCTATAGGTAACCACTTCCCTTCTCATCAGGCGTGATGGGGAAGTGGCAAGCCAGTCTTGCAGGTTGGACTGCACCACAGTGTCGACAGACGTGTGGGAGAGACAAGACTTTCGACAAAGCGCTGCAGAGCAGTGATAAACGATGGTGTGTGTGACGTATTTCACTTCCAGTTACTAGATGCTTGCATAAACAACCAGCTTAAAAATGATAGTTGCAGGAAATATTACCTGAAGGTACCCGAAATATACTTAAATCTATGCACCATGTGATAAATGATACAAGCAGTTTATGTTTTACATTATTTACATAGGCATTTCACCCCTGACCACAAAAGATTATTGGCGGATGCGGTTTATCAATAGATGCGGTAACGATACATCGAGAGTCAACTGTAGTAGTTGACCTAGCGGCCAGGTGGCGAACTAGGGTGGGGTGGGAAAATTGGAAATTTGCTGGTATAGCTAGACATGTGACAGTCCCGGCTGGTTGACTGTCCCCATATCGGATTACTTACTCGGCGCTAGGCGAGTCGCGTCTCAGGGTAGCTATTCGTCTCGGGGAACTGGGGCCCATCCAGAGTACAGCACTGACATGGTAGACTGTCGACTTGGTACAGGTTTGACGAGTTTCACCCTGCGTGGAGCGGGTGTAGGTGGTGGTGCAGTGGGGTGGCGTGTCTGCTTGGTAGGTGGCTGTACTGCCCCTGTTCCTACTACCTGGGTGGCACTTGACCTAGAGGTGGAGTTTATGTGCGAGGTGCTAAGTTTCGGTTCTGGTGTGCTGGTGGACCTTTCGCCAAACAGTGCCTCCTGCACTATGGGGTGGTATCCTTCCGATTCTCTGGTAGGTACAGGTACGTTAAGTCGTCTGAGCACGGTAGCCTGTTCACATGGACTAAGCAGTACGAACCCGCTAGGAATGATATGCAGCCCCTGTGGATTCTTTGAGATAGCCCTCGCCCTGTTGCCTCATCTCTCTACCCCACTCCTACGGGTGTAAGGCATTAGGCACTAAAGTCGGGGCTGCAGGAGGTAGGCACTTGACGTGTGCGCGTTCCAAGTGTGGATACCAATTACTGCCGCCAAAACCATGCCTCACTCTTACTCCTCCACCAGGCTGGAGAAGGCTCGAGCTGCAAAGTGTTGATTGCATAAACCACACTGTGTTGTCCCAATGGGGGTTGGTTTCCCTGCACCAAAGCGCAACCCTCTCGGCACCACAAAGTGAGCCATGAGAGTTGTGCACCCTAGCCGGCAAGCCAATCCCAACGGGAGCGTACCTAGTGTGGTGGCCATACCGTTCCTCCCCCTGGGTGAAAGGAACAGGTGGCCTTCCAATACTGATGAGGTAGGTGTCCAGTGATCACTGGTCTCCCCAGACTCAAAGAAGTTCCCCTACTCTGCACCACGAAGTGAGCGGTCAGGCAGGGGGGCGACTTTGACCCGGCAAGCCAACTTTCAAGGGGCGGTATCCTAATATCGTGGCTCTACCGTTCACTGCATGGGGCAGAGAAAGGGTGGTTTTCTAAGGGTGTTCTCTTATGTTGTGTAAGTTTGGTACATGCAAACCCGGTCTCCTGCTGGCTCCGTTAGCTCCAATAATGACACAAGGAAGGAACTCTGAGTGAAAGTAAAGATATGTGGTAAGGTCAGTATTTATTGACCATAAGGAAATAAACACACAAATAGCACTATCTCTTAAAAACCACATGGGCTAGGCGGAATGTGAAAACCCTACCGTAAACAGGAGAAGGCGCTCTGTGCAAAGCTATAGGTATAAGCAGTAGTTAGTGCTTATTGTGTATGATAATTCCTCGGGGCGAGCTCTACTCTCTGTGTACCCGTAAGGGACCAAACGTGTCTCAGTGCGAAGCTGGTGACGTCGCTGGTTCTTCCTTAGGTAGTGTAAGAGAGGATCTTCGGCCCCATGAGGGTAGCTGTGAAGTTTTTGGAGAGGTGTGAGCCTCTGCACCACAGTTGGAGCGATGAGAGCTCAGGAGAAGAGGCAGTAGACTAGATCGAGAACTGAAGCAGAACTGCCGATCCGGAGGAATTTTTTTTAATTTCTGGCGAGCCCCCAAATTCTGCTACGCCAGCGTGAGTACCTTCACAGTTCTGTGTGCCCTCCGGCATGCTTGTTAGTAGCTAAGATTGTTGGAGAATGGGATGCATCTCAGGGCAAGCCCTTTACGCCTTAGGTCGGATTTAATTTTTATAATGGGCGCATGCATCACTGGTAAGCAGGGTTATAGTGCCATGGCTGCAATTGTAGCCATGTGCACACCCCGAAAGAAGAAGAGTCTAGATGAAAGAGCACAGCAAACCAAGCAAAGTGGAGAGGGCCGTGGAAAATCTATGCAACAGTCGTAGAGGATAAAATAATTCCTTTTAACTGGATTAGGGCTGGATAAAGTAGGGTATTTGTTAGTTGGGGAAGAAAGACTTCTGTTGGTTTGATGCGGGGTGAAATGAAATGAGATCGCAGCTGGTGTGTTTTGCGGGGGACAGAACAGCCCCGCGTCGATGCCAGTCATTGTGTGGGGGCAGGCGCCCTTGAAGTTGAGCTACTGTCAATACTGATGTGTAGGCGAACCAGCACTGCAGTACCGACAGTAACTGAGGATGCAGAATAAAACATGGTGACCCATACTCTTCTACTGTAACCAAGGCACTGATTAACTCTCGGAAGGTAAGCAAAGACAGGTTAAAGGGCCTATCGATGTGAAGAGCCTTGTCTGAAGGGCGAGCTACAAGAGCACAGAACACACAAATTAGGTAGCAGCGATAACAAATAAGCCCTAACTGAAACTTTAGGTGTCATGAAGGGAGTTTTGAGGTGTGGATTTGACGGCAAGTGTCAAGTGTAAGGAGAGAAATTATGACTCTTCCGGGGCTGCAGCACATACTTGAAAAAGTTGGACGTTGTTGGCTGGTGATCAACTGGTGGTCTCTCATTAGGAGAGCGTTAGAGAGCAGACACAGCAGAGAGCCTTGGCACAACCTGTGCGAAGGCGAGCTGCTGGTATCAACTGCTGTTCTGCAGTAGTGCATGGACATAATATTTATATTTTCCTGCGCTGGGGTGTCCTCGGGTGTCTTCGGTCTTCGGGTAGCTCTGGTGGGGGTGGCTCCTCCCTCGTAGGCAGTGTTCTGCTGCCATCCCTCAAGGTGGCTGGAAGCACGTCTTCCTGTTGTACGGGGTAATATTGGCTGCGCATGCTCAGGCTCAACTTTACTGACGAGGGTTACTGGTATTTGCCCATCACACCGGGTTTTATTTAAGGCGGAGGCGATTTAATATATTGTTCCTTCGGGTGCACTACTGTCTCCAGGCATCCGCCATATTTAAGGAGTCGTAATGCTGGCTTGGGTAGCAGCCTTGAAGGTTTTTGTACGTATCACTTGTAAGTTACATGGTGTGCACGTGTTGATAAGTAGTTGCAACAAAAGAAGTAATGGTGTATGTATGCATCACGCATCTAACTTTAAGTTTTGTTGGCCACATGGAAGCTGCGGCTCTCAGCATGACAGACAGTGCAACTGACTGCGTTTTCCTTCTGCAGTAATCCCTAGATACGTGAAAGTTTCTGCCAACTTGTCTGTGTGTGTGTGTGTGTGCGTGCATGTGTCAGGGCACCAAGATGCGACACCGCGGGCCCTGATGACAGTACCTTTGGGTGTGTTGTGATTGCAGTCGTCGGCAACAGCATTACCACTCCCAGCGGCAGAACAGCAGCAGTGGGCGGGAGCAGCAGAGGCCGTCATCCAACTTCTTTGAGTACGAGAGTGTGCAAAACGTGATGCGGTCCAACCAGCAGCAGTCTGTTGATGCCAACTCCAACTCCCTGCCGCGGCCCCCGACCACTCACCACTTCAACAGCAATGGTATGCAGCTTTCCTTCTGTCTGCAGTAAAACATTTTTTGCACTTCTCAGGGAGTAGAAGAAATGTTGTAAAATGCAGGATAGTGTAAGTAAAGGGAAATGTTTGCAGTATGAGCATTATATGAGAACAAAAATAGTTTGTGTTGGAGTAACTATTGGAAAGTGTAAAATCAGGGTGTTCCGCCATATGTCTCTCACGACCCCTCAATGACAGGGAAGTTAACTTTAAAGTAGGGTTCTGCGAATGTGTCCTTTAGTTTAACTGAATAGAAATAAAAAATATGTTTTTGAATTTTGTGTAAATTAAACAAAACTGAAAATTAATTTTATGGTAACTTACCCAAAGTGAAAGTTGAAAATAAAATCTCTTAAAGTTTCAACATTTTTTTTATGTACAGTAAAGTACTGCCATAACATATTTCACTTAAAAAACATTTTGTTATGTAACAAACTATTGTTTTGGTCTTCCAGAAGTGATTGTTTATTATTATTATTATTAAGTGCTTGTAAGAACGTTGATTTATATGGGATTGTGTGTGTAGTGTAGGGATAAATAGGAATTGTTGGATATTGTAAAGAGTAAAATATTGCATAGAAACAAATCTTTTAACTGATAAAAAATAATTTTCCAATTGGTGATTATATAAATAAATATATAATTAATTAATTAAATATTGGATACCTTGCAACTTTCCGAACATAGCTGATTTCACTATTAAGACACATTAAATACCCTTAAAGACATGAGAACCTAACATATTTCAATACACACTGAACACTGGCAAACTGATCAATATAATGAAAGAGTAATATAGAGTGTTGAATTGAATGACATAATAAGGAAGCTATGGTTACAAAGAGGATCATGTATTCAAAAAAAATTAGTGTTAAAATTATTTTTTAGCATCAAATAATTAAAATTGCTGTAGAAATTTCTACTACATCCTTCCTTACAAAATTTATTGTAAAATAAATTTTAGAGTTACTAAAGTATTCTTCCTTCTGTTGCCTGTTATTTAAAACTTTGCGAAACGTGAAATAAAAAAGTATTCTCTAGAAAGTTCCAAAAGAAATTAAATTTTGCTTCCGTTCACTCTTAGGCTGGCAGAGTAAAAGCCTTGTACAAATGGCTTCTGGGTTACCAGACAAGAAATTGTTTTCAAAATTAATTAAATTTGGTTAACATTCTGGTCATTCGGTGAAATATCTAACAGATGTTCAAACATTATGAAATTTTGTAGGCTGGCTTACAGCACTTCTCTCCGGCAGCAGACCCAAGTCAAAGGCTGTAGCCTTTGTCAATCAGGGCGCCTGGAGACGCCAAGTCCCTCGGGAAGTGAACAGCAGCTCTGCACCAACATTATCTTCAATGAGCGCTTATTTGGGGGCCTCTTCAATGACCCACGCTTCCTACCACACTTTTTTTAACAACTTGGTCCGTCGACTCCTTCCTAACTGGCATTAAGCTGTTCTAGACAACCATGAATAGATGACAATTCTTCAGAAACTTCGGCATCAATTAACGAATGGACTAAGAAAGATGCAAATTAACATCTTATACACAATAGAATGTAATTCGCACATCGCGTAATAGGTCATAGACCTACCATCGCGAGAGATAAACTATGTTTATAATTAAACTACCCAAAGAGAAAAATCCAAATTGATGTGCTAAGCACACCTCGCAAACACTACTTAAACTGTTGTCTTGGCAACCAAATCAATATAAATAAAACAAAATGCTGCTTCAAACAACAATTGTCAAAGTTTTGAGAAATGGGTGACCGCTAACATCAGTGAAGGCCAGCTTTCCATAGACTGAAAACCGTGGATAATAGAAACTTGTACCGCTATTGAAGAATACATCTACAAAAACAAATCCACGCATAACTAAAACTGTGTTTAAGATATGGCGGTTGATGAGGGTTTAGTGTATCTGTTTTTAGACGTGCCTCATATTTTCGAATTTTTCGGCCCAAACTTTTCACGGTTCCTCGGGATTGAGTCGTAATAGAGAGGTGGTCGTAATGGAGGGGTTTTACTGTATCTCCTAATCAAACAAGAGTTCACCAGAAGTAATCTAAGATTGCCCGGTGAAAGTGACCAGTTTCTAAGCTGGGCAAGGTAGTTTTGGCTAGGTGGCTATGAAAACAACTCTCCCTAACTATACTAATACCTTTGTTCAGAAGGGCAGTGGTGGTTGCCGTCACCAGAAGGGTGCACACTAAAGAGGGGTTGTAGATTCCTAGGCTGCAGAATCTCTGGTAAGACCAGAAGCCTCTGGTGTAGTTGCTGAAGAACCTCTTGGTAGATCATTGAGACCTGGGTGTCTGTAGAGAACCCCAGCATTTGTGGTGATGAATCAAACTACTGGAGAGTTTCTTCGGCACCATATAGTGTGGTGAAGGAGCATATACTGATGTTATGAGCAGTGTGCAGATATATATACCGTAGTCTGCCGGCCTGCCCTTGTCTAGGGTGGTGGGTGGTGTGACATCTACTCTGCATGACATCTGCTGGCGGGAGTTTCTGCTGAGACAGTTATGAGTGGTTGGGTAGAGAAATTTATTTCAGGCGGGTTCGGGTGGTACTTGCCTCATATTTTAGGGTTTCGGGCAATTTTGATCGGATATTAAAACCAAAATAAGTCAGTGAATTTTGAACATAAAATATTTTCTTACACAGTTTACATTGATAAATGTATAAAATATTGACGCATGTCGCTTAACTGTCTCAAGTGTTTTTTGGGATAGCGCTAGGTCAGTCACGCACTATTCTAGGTGACTTAACTGAAACTTTTACTGGATGCTAATGTTGGCCGCGTTGGCTGTGTGCTAGGTACAAAGTCTGGTTCCGCTGGTCTGGCAATATGATGGACCGGAACACTGGCCCTCTTGGGTAACGTCAACTTACCAGGGTTCTGCATGTTCGGTTTGTGCAGAGCAGCAGAGGTGCTGTACGATGGCCAGTTGGTCTCTGTTTTCTTACGAGTCTCGTGGGTTATGGAGCTGCGGTAGTAGTTGGTCAGGTGCTGGCAATTCCACCAGTTGCTTTTCCGGCTGCCAAAGTTGTAGTTGGCAATCCAGAGCCTGATGTCACGTATGGTAACTAGGCCCCGAACCACCAGATGGTTTCCACTGCCTGTTCTAGTAGGGTTTGAAAAGTACACAAATTTCCCGACGAGAGAAGTCGATCTCCCTGCGTGTCGAGCGGCTAGAGCTTGACCCCGTGGGGTCTCGCTACTTGGAGCTACGAGGTTGGCAGCACACACCTGATTGTCAATACTGAACTCTGCCTACTTTAACTTTCTCTGAGCCCTGTGCCTGGCGTTGAATGTCATATAAATATAACAACACTCAATATCACTCATTAGCGGCAAGCAATTGATGAAAGCCCTGGCTAGAGTGTAAGCCGACAGTAGTTGACGGTGCACTCCGTAACTCCAAACAGTCCTGGTAACTAGTACTCGAACCGGGAGCTGCGAGTCGTAAGACCGCCTTCGTACCACTGCCGGGTGTAGTTCACAAAGGTAGGACCTCCAGACCCAGAAAAATATCCATGCCAGCACCTGCTAGGCGCTCCGGTTAACGATACAACCTGAGGTGGCTGTCCTGCCTTGTTGGAGTGTGTACCTAGTGGTTGAGGCTCTACCGTTCTGTATATCGGGGTATACAGAATGGGTGGCCGTCGAAAGATGAGGTTGTGTGTGGCGATGTGCAGGCTCCTGAAGGGGGTCTGATGTCCTACTCTTAGATTGCAGTAGTAAATAGCCCGGTCCCTTGCTTGTCCCTTCCGAAGTCAATATTTAGTGACAGAAAGGTTTTACTTCTAGGAAAAAGTACTCTCGGATACAGTAATGAACTAGTATTTATTGTGGTAATAAACACTGGGTGACTCGTACGAAAACCAAGCATAGAGTATACGGAAGTATGCTACGCAAGTTAATGGGTGGAGGTGACACGCTCCTAAGACTACTTAAGATACAAGGGATAATTAAAACTAGATACTTCGCAATTAGACCTATCAGGTTGTCTAGTAGAGACACTAGCTTACGGGGGCCATTACCAACAAGTAGTGGTGGTTGTCAACCCAGGAGGATCGGCAATGGAACTGTTAATAACTGGTTGATGTCTTCAGGTAGACGGAGCTTCTGGTGACGTCAGTGTATCTCATCTTTAACACCACATCTTGGCTTGTTGATTAAACTAAGCATTTCTTTGTTGAGTTTACCATCAATTGAAGAATTAGTCTTCATTTATATACAAAAATATTTAACAGGTTATAAGAATGGCTCAGGGATGCTTTCAAACATTTTTCAATGTGCTTCAGGCTCCTAGAGCAGTCTATATTTTAAACTTCATCTTCAAGCTAAATCAGCTTATCTTGATAAAATTTCAGCAACAAATTTTTTCTTATTATTATTACTTTTTTTTCTTCTCAACAAGTTGAACAATTCGTTTGAATTCACCAAACTAAAAGATCTAGAAAGAAATAAATGGCTTACTGCTACAGATTTTTAAATTTATGAATCAAATTTTGGTAAAAAAAAGTAATTGTATTCTAGATAGCAAGTTTAAAATTCCATTACCAGAGCGTTATGTGAAGATACTTGATAAAAATGCTTTGTAACTACTAAATGAGAAGGAAGTTTTTGTCATATAAAGGTTTAAAAGAAATGAAAAATGGAAAATTTATGCATAATGTAGAGTTCTCTTAAGTGCATTTTAAGCGTTAGTTAATTTTTTTATTCTTCATAGTAAATTTGTTTCTTTATAAATATACTTAACCTCGCCTGTCTTCCCCTGCAGTTTGATCAGCGTTTTAAAAGGTGGCAGTGGTTCAAAGCCACCTTCATATAGATTAGATAAAACATCTGAAGGTCTTAAAAATTTAGTTAATAAATTTCATTCAAATTTACAAAGCCTACAATTATCACTCTTAGATAACATTGATGATAATTATCAACTTCGAGAAATGGGTGAATATCTAGAGCAAATAGAAGAAGTGTTTTAAAAAGTAGTAGAGCATCAAATATAATCATTTTATTTGTGTTATCCAATGGTGGGCGAAACGCCCAACATATAAATATCAATTTTATTTGTTAATGAATATGGTTTATGTAAAAAAAATTTAGCAGTTTGTTGACTGTTTTTATTTTTCTTTATCTTAATAAATTTCTTGCCTTATAAATAAAAATGGAATCGTCACCCTCTTACAAAATGGAAAATAACAACATATGCAAGCATTATAAAAAATGTGGTGGAGTTTTAAACATTGAATGTTTTCCACAACATAAACACACAAAATATAAGCACATTAACACATGTAAAAAAATGTATCAATCAATATTCTAGAAGTCGTTATAATTTATATAAAGAGAAGTGACTATGTGAATGTGGAAAATCTGTTTGCAAGGTAAATCACAAAAAGCCTAAAAATACTAAATTGCACAATACATATGAAACTTTACAACACAATCATTCAACCAAGACATGATCTGTATGCAATGAGAATAAATCTGTTGATTCTTTTGCATCTCATAAAAACACAATAGATAAGCATTTTAACACTCACAAAAAATGTTGTACTGAATATGCCAAATGATATTATGAGTCAAAAAAAGAGAAAGTACAATGCAAATGCGGAAAACATGTATATAATCATTCTTTAAGAAAGCATGAAAATAATAAATCGCACAATGCAGCGATAAATATTCTAAATGAAGTTCAGCATTCGCAGGCTTCATAAATTTTATTATATTATATTTTATCATATATAAACATCGGAGAGCAATCTAAAGTTTGAGTTGAGCAATATAACAGTGAGGGAGTTGAGAATTATAGGTAGAGAATTAAAAATAAAAAATTTTTTATAAATTACATAAAGTTGATCTTATTACAAGTATTATTTAAAAAAGAGAATATAAATTTAATAATCCTATTGAGAATCTAAATGATTTAACAGTTGCGAAATTAAGAACTAAAGCAAAAAGCTTTAACATAAATAAAATATAAAATTTAAGAAAAGCTGATTCAGTTACACCAATAATTAAAGTTGAACAAAGAGAAAAAACTTTGCAAATTTACCTTTTCCAAAAGGCAGACTAATATATAGAAAAGCCAAAAAGGAATTAAAAGAAATATTCCCCTTTTCCACTAATGTAAAATAGAAAAACCAATAAAACCTATCCAGTCAAAAAAGCTTTTAAATGTAGGTGATCTACATACAACATTGAAAATAATTTTAATGTAGTATTGCCCAGAAATGTTTTAACTTCAGTAAAGGACAAAGTGTTTAAAATAATACGTGATCAGCTTATAAACCTTAGAGTGTGAAATCTAACATTAAACTTGTTGCCCATTTTCGAAGCCGAAAAACTGGGGATATACGAATATTTGATGACATTCAATCACACACATTTACAATATTAAACGAAGGAGACATTAAAAAGATTTACAAACAAAAGAAGAAATACACAAATAGAAAACATTGAAAGAAGTACTTCAGATTGGGCCTTACATAGCATACTTGGGTTGTAACTAGCCATAAACAAGTATAATCCACTGAATGGAGCATCTTATATTGAGCTACCAGAAGTGATTAAGAATAAAAAAGCATGCGTTAATCTGAAGAAAGATGACTAAAAATATTTTGTTTGAGAGGTATTTTTTAGCACCAGGTTTATCTTGGGATGCAATGTCAAAAATGACTAAACAACCACTATATTACACAATTGTGATATGATTTTAATGGTAGAAAAGAGTATAAGAGGTGGAATTTCACAATGTTGTAAGCAGTATGTTAAAGACGATATCGAATATTTAGATGATTTTATTCCAGATCAGTAGTCTTAACTATTTAGCTTATCTCGACGCAAATTATTTATATGGTTGGGTAATGTCGCAAATTTTACCATACGGAGGTTTCGAATGGATTGATTATAGCAGAAATTAATTTAGATTTTTGACAAGAATATATATTAAACTTGAAAGATGATTCACAACATGGCTACATATTAGAAGTTGATTTAGAATATCCACAAGAACTACATAATTTACTAAAATAAATCACTAAGATATTCCATTTTGTCCAGAAAATAAGGCAGTTCCAGGAACAAATGAATCTAAATTATGAACAACTTTACACAACAAAGGAAAGCATGTACTACATTATTGTAGTTTAAGACAGTGCTTAAATAATGGTTTGAGGCTTACAAAAATACATAAAGTATTGAAGTTTTAATCAATCTGACTGGTTGAAGAAGTATGTAGATTTGAATACATTGATGAGGACTAATGCCAAAAAAGAATTTGAAAAAGATTTTTATAAACCGATGAATAATTTTGTGTTTGGTAAAGCAATGGAAAATATAAGAAACAGAGTAGATATAAGGCTGGTTTCAAGTGAAAAAGTTTGCGGAAAATTATTTGCAAAACCAAATTTCAAAAGAAGATACTATACTTAACGAGAATCTTGCAGCTATTCATATGAACAAGAAAAATGTAAAATTTAATAAGCCTATTTATGTGGGTATATCCATTTTGGATGTAAAAGATTTGCTGTGCGATTTCCATTATAAAGTGATGAACGCCAGATATGGAGATAAAATTGAATTGTGCTTTCAAGACACCGATTCGTGCTTTTATTACATTAGAACAGAGCATTTCTACGAAGACATGAAGTCAATGTTAGATAAATTTGACACAAGTGATTATCCAAAGGACAGTATATATAACATGCCGCAAATAAATTAAATAGTTTTAGGCAAAATGAAAGATGAATGTAATGGCAATATAATTAAAGAATTTGTTGGATTATGAGCAAAAATGTATGCATATAGGGTTGACGATAAAGAAAACAAAAGAGCAAAAGTTGTCAAAAAATGTGTAGTTAACAATAGAACTACATTTGATGACTATAAATGTGTGTTTGATGAGAAAATTCAATATAGAACAATGAATTTGAGTGAGAAACGCATAATATATACAATTGAAGTTAGTTAAATCGCATTAAGTCATTGTGATAACAAGAGAATTATACTAGAAAATAAAACATACACTATCATATGGATATCAAAAATTATAATTTTGGTTAAAAGTAATGGGGGACTCGCAGTCCCCGCATGTATTTTTTAACATAATAATTTTATTAATGAGAGAGGTGATGAAAATTTCATCACACCTATTTTTGAAAGAAGAGTTTTATATTTTATGTACTTGTTATGGGAGTAATGCCGAGTTACTCCCTTCAAATTTTCTAAGAAAAGTTTTATATTTTATGTACCTCTTTTCTTGTATATTTAATGAAATTTTATGTTTTATTCATAATGGATTATCAGTCCCTACAAGCGTAGTGACTGAAATATTATAATTATTCAGCAGTCGGCGTGCCGACCATTGATATTGCACAAATTATATTTCAAACTTCTTTAATATCCAAAACAATGTCAATATCAGCTCCATCAAAATTAATTAGTTTACCGTTTTCATCCCTAATACCTAAAACAATATAATTAAGCCGCTCATTATTAATTCTATAAAAACTGGATATGAGGGCTCATAACTAACATAATCTCTGAAGCCAAACATAGTTTATGGTGGAAAACAAGCAATTATGTTGTTTCTAAATTATTAGATTCATCATACTTTATGAACATTCCATATGCCAAATTACAATGAACATTTATTGTTTTAACTGGATTAAAATTAGGTAACTTAGTACCTACCACAATTTTGTCTTTTTCAGTAAGAATATTTCTTTCAAAACCAAGAATATCAGATAGTCGATCATTAAATTTAATATCAAACTTAGATTTAATAGATATTCTATTTTTCGCATTGTCTGCTGTCAATTCAATGTTATTTGTTGCAAATGTGTCGATCAGATATATAGTTTCCTTTATAGATTCAGTATCATATTGTCTTTTAGAAATAGTTAGAATTTCGTTATTATTGTCTATATGTAGAGTCAAAAATTTTGCGTGAAAACTAATGAATGCTATAGATTTATCTTTATGAATTATATTGTAGTCAAGTTTCTTCTTAAGAATATAACTATTATCTGTTATCTTGAATACTTTATTATCCATTTATTACAAAAATTGTGTTATTATATGAAGAAAGTCGATTGGGGTGTTGGTGTTCTAATTTCCAAAGGAGATGCTATTAAAAAAAGGAATGGCGAACTTTTATCTGATATTAGAGGTATGATTGTAGGCCCAAGCAATTGTGGCAAGACAAATTTAATGATCAATTTTATTTGTAAGTCAGGATGGCAAAATTTTAATAAATTGTATGTTTTCTCAAAAAGTTTGAATCAACACAAATATATTCAGTTACAAAATGATTTTGATGTGATATCAAGTAAGTTTAATGAAAAAATAGCTTATTTTTTTAAATAGCAATAACGAAATTATTCCGCTAGATCAATGTCAAAATAATTCTTTAGTTATTTTCGATGATGTAATTTTAGATTGTCAAAATGTCATCCGTGAATATTTTATTAGAGGTCGGCATAAAAATATTGTTGTTTTTTATTTGGCACAGGCATATTCGACAGTGCCCAAGCAATTCTTCAGAGACAAGACAAACTTTCTATGTATATTCAGACAAAATGACACGAACCTCAAACATATCTATTGCAATTTTGTTGGTGGCAACATGCCTTATGAAAAATTTAGAGAGATCTGTGCAAAGTGCTCGGGCGAAGACTATGGTTTTATCACAATAGTTTTGTGCAGAAAAATGAAAAGCAGGAAGTATCGAAATCAAATAAAAGATTTTATATTTTTACTCTCTTGTGAATTGTATTTGAGAATTCTCTATCTTCTTCCACAACTGAACTTCAATGCACTCCTGTTGCGACAGAAAGAAGCATATCTGCACAGTCGTGCGCTCCCAACCACAGCGAACTTTTTCTGCGATAGGAAGAATGTTATCACACAACTGTGCTGATATCTACTCGTGCTACAGGGAACTCTCGGCGAAGCACTGCAGGGTACTTTTTAGCTATATACTCGCAAAGCGTTGAACACACTGCACAGCTCTTAATAACCAGCTTCCAGCTCTCTGCATGCAGCATTTTTATCACACTGTCGCTCGCTCGACCATCGTGGCTCAGTGGTAGAGTGTTGTCTTGTAACTCAAAGGTAGTGTGTTCGAAACTCCGGTCTGAGAGGATAATTTAATAGTGTGAATATGAAGCACCCTTTTTTGCATTGTTATCATATCACCAAGACATTCTAAATTTGATCCAAAAAAAAAATATTTCATTGCTCTTGCCCATATATTCTATTTATGAGTATTGATGCAAATAAAAATGGTACGCCCATGCTCTCCACATTACAAAAGTAATGTGACATGCATAAGCTGGAGTGTTCTCCGTATGATGTACAGCACCATCATCATATACGGAAGGGGTTCCATAAAAAATTATCATAATCAAAATATAAAATAACTCACCACGTCTCCACTAAAAAAATATATATGAAAAATTGGCAGGCTGGTGGACAGCTGGGGGGTTTCTTCAATTGGAGTTTTGTTGGTGCTAATATCAAGGCCTGAAAAATATATAATAGGTCACTGGTGAGGTGTAACAACCCATAAACCTGGAAGGTTCCTGGCGCTGCATTAGCTTGCTGATAAACCTTTCACAATTTTTAATAATTTAAGAGCAGTTCTAAGTTCACAAAATTTGACGAAAATTCTGAGAAGTGAAAAAGTTTATCAAGATAAGATTTACCTTGCTTGAGTTTTCTAAAGGGGCAATTGTGTTTAACTTAAATGTAAACTTTTTTTTTATTATTATAAATTCAGTAGATGTCTATTGCAGAACCTAATGCAACTCAATAATTAGACTAAAATTCAAGCAATTTCAAGCCAAATTCAAGCAAATTTCTAATTTCCTGTAAAATCTTACAAAGTGCAACTGAAAATCAATC
Source organism: Dryococelus australis (assembly GCA_029891345.1). Classification (NCBI taxonomy): domain Eukaryota; kingdom Metazoa; phylum Arthropoda; class Insecta; order Phasmatodea; family Phasmatidae; genus Dryococelus; species Dryococelus australis. The sequence goes on along the minus strand of CM057006.1, from coordinate 88,698,484 downwards.
AATTTGAGGCCAAAATCAAAGTCAATCTTCAATGCGTTCACTCTTTGTGCGGGGTTCTTTAAAAGCTTATTTGCAAGCTAAATCATCATCACTTTTGATGAAATCCAATAACTTTTATTGAATTTTTGTGAAATTTCTTTTGACTAATTGATTTGGCTTGCAAATTTAGAGTAAATTTGGCTTTTTTGACCTAAATGTGGCCTCCTTCACTCCCGAGAAGGACACTGCTCAAGGCGTGAACGAAGCATGTCTTAAAAAAACTGCGCTTGATTTGGATTGCAGATTTGGGTCAAATTAGTTTGATTTTAAAGTAAAACTTGGTAAAATATGCAGTAAATTTGAAGAGATAAATTATGTCCTGGGAAGATTTTGAAAAAAGTTGCATGAAAGTGAGAAATTTGCTTGAATTTTAGTCAAATTATTGAGTTGCACTCAGATCTGCAATAGACATCTACTCACGAGGTGCAATAAATTGCAAAATAAAAATATGATCCAAAAATACTGGAAACATTGGGCCGGAGAACCAAAATGCTACTGCCTCAAAGACAAAATGGACTGTAAACTTTAATTACTTCAGATGCAAAATTAAAACATTTATTGGAAGTGAGGCTGCCTGATTGGCACTACTTGCCGCTATAATGCTTGAAGAACAACTGACTGCCTCCTCTCGGGGCCCCAGGGTTGCCAATTCTATGATCCAGCACTGGATAAGTTCTGCTAACTGTGAAAACCATGATAGTGGCAGCAGGGGAAATTCAAATATTGAATGTGTCCAGCATGTGGGAGGAAGTCAGTAGACAATTCAAATTTGTTTGGTATACACACAGACAGTCAATAACACATGAAAATAAGGTATTCAAATACTTACAGGTCCAAACAGAATGAATAAAGTATTGTTTTCTAGCAAATATTTAACTTACTGTCTCATCAGGCGCTTCATCTTAGACATGTTTGCAGCACTATTTTAGGCTAATTTGCATTTATATTTCCTTTTCTGAAGAATCATTTATAGAGTTGTTCCGTTACCGATACTAAGGATCAGTATCGGCCAATACTTGACCTTTTCCCGATGTATTTGTATCAGGTATGGTATCGTGCTGATACATTAGTATCAGTTGTAGAGAATTAAATCAGGTTATTACTTTCTTAAGAGACAAAATTACTGTATTTTGGTGTATATAAAGTAAAACCTCATTAATTCTGAGTAGATTAATTCATAATCCTACAATTCAAAGTGTGATTTCGCCCCCAAACAGAAGAATATGATTTTATATGATGGTGCCAGAGTTTTCACGTCTGTTAACTGGTTTTTGTTGCCTCTACCGGCCGCTGAAGAGGTAATAAGATGTGACATTGCTGCGCACTGCGTAAAGTTAAGGAGAGTAGGACAAAGAAAATTCTGGGCTGCCTATTGTGACAGTTGGAGGGAGGAAGGAAGGAAGCTTGGTGCGGTGTGGGTGTGACTTGATGATAGAAAGAGAAAAGAAGTTTAGCGGTGTGGGCTTTGCTGGAGAATGAATGGAACGATGAAGAAAGTGATGGGGCGTGGCTAGAAGAGGGAGGGCGGATTTTGGCGTAGCAATTAGGCCTAAAAGCAACAATTACAACAATTTTACTGCAAATTAACATATAATAATTAATGACAAAGATAAATGCAACTAACTAATTTTTTGGGCTATTTCCTTAAAAATTTTTGCCTGTTTTTCAACCAAAATTTGTATGGTTCCCCAAAACAGGGTTGTAACTGCATATGTCGAGGATTTTTCCGCTAGACCAAAAGAGGGGTGGTTAATCCTGGTTAGACGGTGCGTGGTGAGGGGTGTTTGCTATTGCTTAATTACACTGTCGTCTTGGGGGTTGTGGTTGATGCGGGTGTCACCCAATAGTGGCTATCTCTGTCTACTCCGAAGTGCGATTCCAGTCATAGGCTTCACGGCTCCAGAAGTTCGGGTTTGCCCAGCTGTATCTTGTCTCCTTACGGTTTAGCAACCCTCTTACCACCGGGTGGCATGATGGGTGAATGCCAGCACTGACTTAGTACTCAGGGGTTGTGAAGAAACAGGTAGCCGTCTAATGTGGATGTCAATAATCTCTGAGTTCCTGTTGGCAGTGCACGGCGTACTATGTCCCTGACCATTAACACAGACAAGTACCCTGTAAATGAAAAGCAGAAGGGTAATGAACAATGGGTTTTTATTGGAGACTCAATAAACACATGACCCGTGCTACCTCCTATCAAACCGTGGAGAGTTGAAGGTAACTGTGGCTCCAGGTGTAGGCGACCTGGTTCTATGTAAAAAGGGGGGTGGCTGGTTCTAGACCAATACAAAATTATTTAAAGTTAAACTGAGGTAAGAAAAAGGTGTCTGGAAGAGATAACGTGAAGTAAAATATGCGTGTACATGTTCGATGTATATTGATGCATGGTAAGTAGCAGCTGGGTGCGTACTTCAAGCTTATGAGGTTCCCGGAGGTCCCAGCACTGAATTAGTGCTCTGGGATATCACGAGAGAGTTTGCGAAAGAATGACTGCCCAAGCCCGGCAGCATCTGGACTTATATAGGTGAAGCTTGTAGACTGCCAGCACAGGGCTACGGGGTGGGCAAGTCTCCTACCCTAGTTGGCGTGGGAGTCGAAAAAATTTGGGTCACCACTCCTGCTTCGTGCCTCTTCGGCGGCGCTCGGCCTTGCCGGGTTGCGAGTGGCTTGTTGGCTTTCTGAGCAGGGGGGGGGGGGGGGGGGGTGTGTGGCATGCCAGCCGGATTTTGTAATCTTCAGGTAAATAGAATCCGCTCATAAGTTCCTGTTGCCTGGTAGAGTAGGTGGCCGAGAATTCATGTGGGAAATTCTCTACATCTGTAGCATTGGAAGTAGGGGCATTTAGCAATGAGTCGTAATTGTGGTTAATTTAGTAGGTTGAGCAGCATGCATCAATTGTGACACGTCTCCTTTTAAATATTTGTGTTTCATTAATAAACATTGTTTGGTTTTCTTTTGTTAACAGTAGAAACAGTCTCATCGGTCACTGTAAATGACCTGACATTGATATAGAAGCTCAAATTTTTTTGATGTGAAAAATGTTTTGAGCCCTGAACGAGCTGCAAGCAGGAATTATGCTTGAGTTCGATTTTAGAGTACTTCAAGACTTCACTATAAATGTTTTTTCTCAGTATGGTTTGTCATGTGTTAAGGCATGCTAATGTTCAGGTTTAAAAGAGAGAAGTAAGTTTCGTGATCAAATCATTATTGTACAGTGGTTTCTCTTTCATAGTTGCAGATTTGTTCCCTTAGAATATTTAAAATATTTACTCATGTACCACCAACATTTTATTCTCAGAAACAAATTTAAAACTAGGGGTGTTGGCCTCCTCACATGAGATTAAAGTTTTGGAGGAAAACAATGGACTGAAAAGTGTATAGGGTTCATCATAACAAACTGTTTTTCCTTCCATGTATGAGCGCATGGCTACAGCAATATTTTACTGCAGCTGCAATTTGACATTTATTGAATCAAAGTGAATTTTTGTTACGGAGGTGGGACGGACACATGGCTTTGCAGGCTGATCTGCAAGCATGTAGTTGGCCCAACTGGCAAACTGTTCACAAAGTTGTTAATGTTTTCCATAAGTTGAAATTGATGTGCTGTTTGCATTGCACTCGGACTGTACCTGTTGAGTGGCTTTTTTCCGGTTCTGTTACTGATCGCCTGGCAGGTATTTGCCCTCATTGCTGGTTGGCAAAACTGCCGAAATCACAAATATATCACCCGTCTACCCTATTTCTGAGATGCCAGTTTTTATAAAAATGGGGTGTTTATTTTTAGTGAATGCTTACAGCTCGTGCCATGGGTAGTTATGTAACATACGTGTAGCTTGTGCAACACGAGTATTTGAAATGCGAGGTGCATGTGGTTCTAGAGTAATTTTGGTAATTTTTTCTTTGTCAGTAGGAATTTTCCATGCACTGACAGCTTTTCTAAAAATGTTATAAAAATATGTAACCGGTTGATTCATGGCTTGACATTTAAATAGAATCTGGCCTACTTGAGGTATGATCTGAATGTGTATTTTATAGGAACATAATAATATGGTTCAGCAGTCGTGTGTAAAGAATGCAGGGATGAGTCAGGTGGTGTGTGATTGCAGCGAGCCAAGTGGCGTACAAACAGAGAGCATCCGGTCAGCAGGGCAGCGTGTCCTACCCCAACAGGGGCAGGCACCGTGGACCCTTTGTGACTCACGTCACCATCGGCCAGAACCACCCCGTACCCGGCTCCAAGGTGTGACCCCGGTCCCACGGCCAGCGCGGCACCCTCGTCTGACAGATGCTCCATGTTACCTCCAATAGGGTTGTGCGAATGTCATTTCTTGTTCCACAAAACTAAATTATTTGAAATTTGTGAAACTGTGTATTCATGAAACCTGAACCTCAGCCCTCTTGAAGGTTTAAAGTTCAGTTTTCTACTATGTAGTTATTTTAGTACTGTTGTTATGTAAAAAATAGATAGAAACACAATTTTTTATTTCATAAAATTGGAGCAACAATTTTTTTACTCTATTCAGACATCAAAGCTTCGATTTTTCATTATCAGTTTGATATACTGTATATTCGCACAACCCTGCCCTCTGTTGGCCATGCAGCTGTTGCAACTGGTAGTTGCTGCCATCGCGTGACCTGTGCAGCGCTGTCCACTTTCTGCATCTGCCATGAGAGACTGTTGTGTCAGTTGTGGCAACTGATGGAACAGACTTTTCTCTCCTACCTCCGACTGCAGTACCATCGCAGGAGCTGCCTTGTGTCCTTTTCTTCCAAAAGCCACACTTCCCCTATCAAAGTTGTCACTGATCTAACTTTTATCAAGGCAATGTAATTAATGTTTTGTGATTAAGCTCAGACAGCTATATACCAATTTTAATGGAAAAATTATGTATGTATTATAATATGATATATATTTATGTATATTTAATAATAAAGTGTGTGTAGATTTACTTATTGTAAACAAAAATAATTTGAAGCCAAATGTTAATGTACTTAAAATTGATTAATTTTTAATATGAAACAAATTGAAGAAGTGTTGTTAGTTTTTATTTTTAACCTTTTTGTCTATGTAGTTTTGTACAGTTACTACATTGAGAGAAACTTAAGTTGTTTTTGATAAGGTAATACCATATTTACCGGAATGCAAGATGTTTCAAATTCATAGTGCATTCCAGAATGTTGTTTAAATGGACTATTTTGGCAGTAATTTCCAGTACACTGTGTATGTACTGTATAGTGCAGTGCTATTTGTTACTACCCGAGTCACTAATCAAATATCTATAAATCCGTATTTACTCGTGTATAGCACTCCTTTTTTCCCAAAATAAAGGAAATTATTTCTTGGGACCACGCTATACACTGAAAAAACATTAGGGACTGGGGAGTGGTAGTCATAAATTGTTCGGAGATGTTTAGATAGAAGTGTAGCGGAACTGTCGGTCGTCATACCTCTTGCTCTTACATCACTCCTCTCCCTTCTATCTCTCTTTATCTCACCGCACCTTCAGTTCACCCTGTCAGACCTCCCCCGTAACCATTGATGCTAATGTCTCCCCCTTATTTCTGGCTAATCTATATCGCTGTCCAACTGCTACACTTCAGTGCTTATGCAATAAACGTGTAATGATAAATATCGGTAGTTCACATGCATTTTACACTGCAAGTTTTAAGCTGTAAGTCATAAAATATGTCCTCCGAGAGTGACAGTGATAACTGAAATTCTTTTTTTATCCTCCACCAGTAATGGTACTGTGATCCATTGTTTCTATCATGTTTATAAAGAAAAGCTTTTATAGATATTGTCGTGTGTTATTGGGAATTATTACAATTAGGTATTTTTATCATTTTCACAAAAGTTCCCGATCCCCACCTCCAAGTTTTGAGTGCAGTGAAAAACGTCAAATTCAATACTAAATGTTGTTTCCAGTTAAATATTTTTATTGGGAAAAAAGTCAGTGACAAATCATTTACTTGAAATAGTTGTAACATAACTTGCAAGTAAATATTTCTCGTAAAAGTGGTAATCCATTATTAGTGTTTAATTAGTCTTGCATCGTTTCACTTTGTGTGTCCTTAAAAAATAATTAACAATCCATTATGTAACCTGAACAGCACGCGAAACTACGTTACTGTTCAGGCATTGCGTCAAAGTTACATGTAGGTCGCAGCCCCATCCACAAAGCTTGCACCTTGACAGTTCTGTGTACCCTCGAACATGCATGTTAGTAGCTAAAACGGGTGGAACATGGGATGCATCTCAGGGCTTACCCTACACGTCTTAGGTCGGGTTTGGTTATTAGAATGGGTGCATATATCCCTGTTAGCAGAATTGTAGTGCCATGGCCGCAATTGTAGCCGTGTGCATACCCAGAAAAAGAGGGGTCTAGATGGAAGATCATAGCAAACCAGGCAAAGGGGAGAGGGCAAACCTATGCGACAGTCGTGGAGGATAAAAATAGCCCTTTTAACTGTATTAGGGCTAGATAAGGTAGGGTATTTGTCAGTTCGGGAAGAAAGACTTCTGTTGGTTTGATGTGGGGTGAAATGAAATGAGAGCTTAGCTGGTGTGTATTGCAGGGTACAGAACAGCCCCCGTGCTGATGCCAGTCATCGTGTAGGCACAGGTGCCCTTGAAGTTGAGCTACTGTCAGTACTGCCTTGTAGGCGAACCAGCACTGCAGTACCGACAGCAACTGAGGATACGGGGCCCCCCTGTTTCTCGTTGAGTGCATCGGAAAACCAGACAGCTGTCATGACACCGACTAGATCTACGCCTTCCACGCCGACGCCAGTATCTCCACTCCATGTATGAAGGTGGGGAGAGTTCTTCGGGGTGCCATCCCCGCCCCTTCCTCCAAAATAGCACATCGGTCTGGGAAACGCGGGACATCCGGGGCCTACCAGTGGTGGTGGCAAATCCGCTGGCCCAGGAGTGAAGGTTGACATCGGGGTGCTTCCAAGGTCCGATGCATTCCAATCCATTCATCATGCACCCGCAGTCGGCAGCCTGCAGAATCCAGCAGTGAGGATGACTACACTTCACATTTTTCTGCACCTCGAGATCCCCCTCCCCACCTTGATTGTTGGGCCACGAGTGCTGAGACTGTACCTTTCAACTTTGACAAGGGTCTCCTTATCTCATGTCGCACAGAGAAATAAAATGCTTGAGTAGTAGTAGGGGCAGGCTTGTTCTAATTCACTAGGCAAATTATATGTTAATGGATGGTCTAAAAATAGAGTTTGTGGATTAAGGACTAATCAGATTAATGGCTAATCCTTATCCGATTAATTTGCAAATGGCTCCAAAAAGGAAGTACTTAGATGGGAAGAATAATGGTTCAAGTTACATAATATATGATGTACAATTATTTTTTGCTTATATGACAAACTTTCAAATCTGTCTTTGAATATGCGGAATAATCTATTTTCATGACTAAATTTGATTCATCAAATCAATTTCGTACATAAAGAGTCGATACAATACTTCTGGCATGGAACCACACTTGTATTTTACTAACAAATTCCCATTAAGTCTGTAAAAATTGCATTTTATTATCATATTTATCACACTGCAAAACTCAGTTGTAAATGAGGAAAGTAAACATATACCAATTAAAATGTGAGGTGCCGAATTAAGGTTGGAAAGATAATAAAGTGTTTAGCAATATAAAAAGATATTTCCCAAATAATTTCATTTTTCTATATTGTGCAGTAAAATTAGATACTGACAATTATTTTACACTTAATGCAGTTTGGACTAATTTGTGGGCATTTTGTTGGGTTGAGGTTACGTTTTCATGTTTCACTAGCCATATGTGTGACAAATATGGGATAAAAACGTTGATATTATTAAGCACACTTCTTATAAGTTGCCCAAAAGTATTTCTTTGTTTCGAAGTTTGAAGCAAAAATTTTGATTTTGAATACAGTAGTCTGCTATTATAGCGAGATATCACGGTTCCAGGTTCGATCCTCGCTAGAAGTGTGCCCTCGCTGTTGCCGAATTAGACCAAATTTGATCCCCAGTAGGGCCTACTACTTAAAAAATCGCCCTAAAATTGCTTTTAAATTGTGTTCGAACCACCATAATGTAAAAATAACCTGTTATATGATAACTGATTGTGTGAAAATGAGCAGAAAATCTGACTGCGTCACGTAAGTATAACCGCTCGCCCTGTAATCAGTTCCTTTGCCTACGCAGCATTGTCCTCCAATCAGTTGCCTGGCATATGTATCATTTCCCACTATTGCTTACTCAGCCGCCAAAGCACTGCCCTGCAAGCGATAACTCACCTGTCACAGCTGCACACGCATAATTCTCGCACCTTTTTTACAGGATTTTAGTGCCAAAATTAGGGTGCGTGATTATGCAAGAAATCGCCAAGACGTGTGTATATAAACATTAAAATGTTGTCCACTATATGTCATCCTTGCCAACTGCGAGGGACACATTTCTTGAAAACACTGCACTTTATTTATTGATAATAGATATGAAGATACATATTCCAAATTAAATCTCTCGTGTGCTGGGGCTAGCAGCAAAAACATTGCTGTGTGCATGTAGCTGGGCGAGCGCATAGATCCTTGCAGCATGGCAGGATGCGACAGCTTGCCGCTGTCGGTCGGTCGCTACACAATTATTCTGGCGGGCGGCCACCGCCCGTCGTTACAGGTCCGGTTCACAATGTAACAGCGGCCCAGTATTGGGAAAATATGACATGCACGTTAAACGCAAGTAGTGTGTTTTAGGGTCTAAGACAGTGTGGATGCACATAGCGGCCAACCTCATGGGGCCCTATCCACTCAATACGAAAGGGAACCACTACCTGCTGGTAGTAACCTAACTGTTTTCAAGGTGGGTATAGGAAACTTCCCCCGATCATTCGAAATATAGAAACCTAGAAATTCGCACGATGGGGATACCGAAAGGCCATTTTAATTGACAATATAATATGCAAAAAGGAATTAAACTATTAATACAACACACATACACATTTAACATGCGAATGGGTTACTCCGCGGCAGCTCTCCGTATACCTATCTGTATACCTACTCGCTCCCGCTATGTGCTGGGACCTTATCGCCGGATGTACTTCAGGGCGATAAACAACTTCCGGTTAAAACCAAGCTCAATGTACTATCGCAACTGATAACATTCTGTTATATGTAACACACACAAGTGCAAACATGCTGGCCAACATAAACATTTGATCCACCAACTTAACATAATGACTCCTTTTGGGTATGTTAAAGGGATCATATCGAGAGGAAAAGAGGGGGGAAAAAATTTAACTCGTCTTGCATGTCTTTTGTCAATCTAATGTTATTTATATATAGTTCTGTATACCCTGTTGGACATTTTCCTAAGGAAGTGCCATAAATTTCGCTATTAATTTTAATAATGGGATTTTTGAAGGGTTCACTTTTTGAGTATCTAGTGTGATGTCGTTGACATGTATTTATATCACTCTGTATATTTAATAGCATAAAATGAATGTTCAAATATTTCCCCCTTTTTAGTATAAAGGAAAGGTATATAAAAACACAAAAAAAAAAGTTTATTTGCAAAATAAATATGTTTATGTTGGGCAACATGTTTCCACTTGTGTGCGTGTTGCATGTAACAGGATTTTATCAGTTGTGATAGTGCATTGCGCTTGGTTGTAACCGGAAGTTGTTTGTCCTGCAGCTTAGACCCAATGAAGATACAGTGTACCTATTATTTGTTTGACGTATGTAATAAGATGGACTCCCACAAAGGGATAGTTAGGTTAATTTTTTTCTATGCTTTTCAGCATTAAATCTGATTTGATGTGTAGGCACACTATTATATATATAATACATTTTAAAGTGAATATGTGATCATCACCTTCAAGAAGAATGCAATTTTGTAGGAGAGTGTTTTTATGTTATGCTTTGTATGCTTACATTTTGTGTGTGCTTTCGTTTGCATTATCTTGTGCGCCAACTCAATACTAAACCCAAAGACTCTGACCTTCAAAGCTCTCAAAACCAGGTGCAAGATATTTTTAACTTCAATTTTATTCAGTGTCTATGTTATAAGTAACCAATGTGTGAACAATTTGCTACTAAAGTCATGCATATAGTGTACTCGCTTTGTTATTCCTTAACTGGTCAACCCACGTGTTTAAGGGCGTGTGGTTGTCCACCTCGCAGTCTGTCACACGTAACTATTTAGCTCTCTGATGGAGACAAAGGTTCCCTGGAAAGATTTTCCTTTTCTTTCCTAACTCACTGCAGCAAGCGCTGAGGTTGTTAATGACGTTTCCTCACCTTCCGCAAGTAAGGCTTGCACATATTTTAATTATTACTACTTTTATTACCCTGATTTTGACGTACCATTGTTTTATATAATTTTGCTTACAGGTTTTTTATGTATAATTCCCTTTTAGTATCCACCATCATTATGCTGGTTTTTGTCAATGGCACGCGTAAGAAATATAGGCCGGTGGGACACCCGACACGCAACTTCCTAACCCCGTAATCTTTGCAACACGGGGGGAATACACACACTTGCCGCATCATCGGGGGGGGGCAGAGAAGGATGCCCGCCCAAAAAAGAGAGAGAAAACCAAGGTCGCCAGCCGGCCACCGCAACTCTACATCTCACATGTTTCGCTTCACTGCCCGGGTGACCATAGCGCACAGAACATGCGCCACTACAGCGGTCAAGCCACCCAAGCTTAAGAGTTCCACCTAAATTTTTTTCCATGCTATCTGCCTCATCACGTCTACCCAGATCTTTTAGACATTCCTAAGAGGGGGCCTACGCCTTTTTTCCACCACCTGTACCATTATGAGTCTTCATCGTCACGGAGGGGAGGGGGGCGATTTGACACGTGCTGCTTATAAAACTAATCAACTATGATTGCGACTCATTACCAAGGTACCTACTTCCACTGCCACAGACGTGAGATACACGTTGCCTACTCTACAGGCAACAAGAACTTAAAAGCGAATTCTCTTCACCTGAAGGTTACACAACCATGGGCAGGGCAGAGCGCTACCAACGAGGCACGAAGCAGAAATGGTGACCAGAGTTTGTGGACTCCCACGCTAACCAGGAAAGAAGGACGTCATGTGCAGCCCGCGCCGGCAGCCTACAAGCTTCGCCTGTATATGTCAATATGCTGCCGGGCTCGGGCAGTCATTCGTGTTCCATCTCTCGCAACATCCCACAGAACTGCTCAGTGCTGAGGCCTCCAAAGAACTTCGAAGCTTTGAGTACGCCCCATGCGGCTACTTCACCATCGACGATCAATCAACCCAACAACCAGCGAACACGCTTACCAACACATGTCTACTCAAGGCACCTTTATTAAAATAGTTTAGAAGTATTATATATTTTATCGTTTAGCTAATTCTTTCCCGTCTTCCATCAGAACCAGGTTGCCTACACCTGGCCAGCGTAGTAACCTTCAGCACTCAATTGCCTGGTAGGAGGTAGCACACACAGCATGTTTATTGAAACTTCAATAAACATACTTTTGTTTCCTACCTTATAGCTTTTATTTCTTAGAGTATCTGTCTGCCTGCTAGATACAGTTTGCCACATACACCCTTGTAGTGCTGGCGGAGAGGAACAGAGGAGCCACAACCACTAGTAACACCACCCAGGGAAGAGCAACAATCTTAAGTTATTACCTTATCCAAGAGCATTGTTAGTGCTGGGGTATATTGTAGCTTGAGACCTGCCGCCCATTTCTGTGTGGAAGTACATCCATACATCCATTGGTAGCATTGGTGACCCAAACAGCTCCCTGTCTCTGATCAGCCCGCATAGCGTAGGGGATCAGTAGAGACTTTACAGAGCCTTGTCAGCAAGCCAAAACTGGACTTACACTGTAAATTGTGTTTAGTTTATTTGCGTCAGGGTTATCCAGTAAACTGTGAGCAGATACTCAATGCCTTATGGCCATAGGCACGGCCGAAATCGTAGGGAACGAAACGCAGCATTCCTTGCTGCCAGAGTGCACTTCCTCAACCTACACCGGAAAGGTAGGCGGAATGGGACCACGCCACCCAACTCGGACACGAGTCTGTCGACTGCTCCGGTCACTATATTATAGGTATCTCCTTGTTAAAATATTCACCCCTCGTTACACCACGTGGTAAAAGGGTTGCCGACCGGTACTGAAATAAAATTCGGCTGGGACAACATCCACTTCTGGACCAACGAAGCCTACCTGTGGAATCGCTGTTTCGGCGTGGGCCAATCTTGCTACATTTGGGTAAAACCCACCATGACCACAGCACCCAAGAAGCAGGAATAAGTAAGTGCTAACCAACACCCCTCGCCTCTTGCCGTCTATCTAATCTAAACCACCCCGCTTTTGGTCTAGCATACTAAATCCTGGACCATCATGCCTGTCAGTCTAACCGGGCATGCGTCATGTTTAACAAGGTTTTACAACCGAGTAAGAAAAGGCTGAAAAAATTTCAGAAGGTGGAGAAAAGGCCTTGAAGAATGAGCATTTGGAGAGTATCGCTTTAGCCGATATTATTTCATCCATGAAGGAGGAATAAGAGGATGCAGAAGTCGCATCAGTATTCAAAATGTCAGATATTTGTATAATGTACGAGAAGCACCTTGAAGCATGGGGATACAAGGGAAAGAATGGGTGTTGGCATTTAAGCAGGATGTCGGAGCTGTATAGGATGTCTCCTGCCCAAATTTTAACCTTGAAGCTTCAGATCTCGTAAAAGCTGCAGAAGCAGTTCACAAGGATATTTTCAAGCATGAAATAACTTCACCCAAATCTTTACTGACCTCCGGTCAAAGGGAAAGCATACCAGAGTCTTTGTTTGCACCAATTAGAGTCATTGTAAATGGTCCTTCAGTGACAGTAGATTAAAGAGAAACATCCAACAGAAAACCAGAATAAAAGGGATATGCGAGTACCCAAATACCAGGAAAGTCAGGAATATGCTCATACCTATGCATCTTGCTGCCAACGTTAATTCGGAGACAAGGAAAAGGGAGTTAGTAGACATTCTTTACAACTTGGGTTTTTGCATTTCTTATGAACTTTTGAGATCTATTTCTACTGATATTGCTAATGAACTATGCTGCATGTACTCCACTGAACAAGTGGTTTGTTCTCCAAACCCTAACGCAGGATTGTTATACAACTGCATGCGTAGATAACAGACCACAATCCAAGCTCAAACACTGCCGAGAGTTTCCTGCATGGATCAGCTATTTTACTCGTGCAACACTCTACATTGGAAAATTCAGGACACACCAGAGAAGCAGTCTTACAACCAGAGTGCACTAAGAGTCGGAAAGTAGCAACCCTTCCTGTGTCCTATTCGATAGTACCTCCATGCTTTATGTCGCCCCAATCTTCAGGGAATCAAATAGCAGAACCAGAAGAACTTCTTCTGCCACATCTAGAATCGGCCCCAAGTGGCTGGAACAGACTTTGAATCTAGGAAAGCCATTAAATTGGGCTGCATATCAGTCATCATTTAATGGCCTAATTCGGAAATCAATAACAACAATGTCAATGTTACCTTTATTCCTTGAGAACTCCAATTCTCCTGCCATGATGTTACATTCTATGAATGTTGTTACAGAATGTGTCAAATACCTTATCCCAACCAAACACTTGTGCTTGTTGGTTACCAGCCACTCTTTGCCCTGATGAAGCAAATTCAGTATTCTCTTCCAGAACATGGTGAAAATAAGTTCATTGTAATGATAGGTGGACTACACATAGAACAAGCTGCTTTTTGCATAGCTGAACACTGGCTTGAAGGCAGTGGGTGGGTATGAAAATATATATATATCCATATAGTGATCCTACTTGCCCAATAGTTCTTTGCCCTAGATCACACAAACTATGCACGTTGCCTGAGTGTGCACATCAGAGATATGTTGCTGTTGAAAGAAAGAAACCCCGATGTACATGATGCCTTCGAAAATGGTGTATTTGTCGGACGCAAAACAGAGCGATCGTTCTCGGCGATTGCATTAGACAATGCACATGAACAGCTGAATTCGATTCTGAAATCTGATGGAGGCAGTGTTGGTCTCACACAGAATATAGAAGCACTATCAGATTTATGGTGGCAGGTCCTGAGTTAGCACGAATGCTGCATTTATTTGAGGAAATGCATTGTTACAATAAGCCTCAACTCGGGCACCATGGAGAAACACTTTTATGTAGAGAAAAATTCTCAAAACATGTCGATGCCTTACTTTTGGCTTGTGAGATTTTAGGGAACCATTTTGGTGTAACAAATGGGAACCTACATCGCCAGCATGACCATGTTGTAATGAGTGATTAGGTGGCAGCTTCGATATTAGTAATTGAGAAGGAAGGACAGGAACAATTCCAGGAGTTCATGATGAAATGATTGATATCTGCAGAAAGAAGATAATGAATCCGATAAAATGTAACAAATTTTCGACTTTCAAGAGGCCAGTGACTACTTCAATGTTAAAAGAAAAAGTTTAAAAATTATACTTGAAAACAGATTGTGCCCTACTCAGCCATTTGTATATTGCCTGCCAAGAAAAGGAGTGTAACCTGGATGAGATTTCCACCATGAGAGCCAGCCTTATCCACCTTCACTCTGTGCATATGGTTTTCCACGTATGTGCATGCAATAATGCCAAAATATTTGATGGAGCAACAGTTATTCATATGATCAAACGTGGTGATGTGCAGACTTTTCACGAATATCTAGATAAGTACTTACCATATATGGAGAAACAGAAGAACTCTGTTCAGTGCATCAATGTTGTATGGGACATCTACAAAAGCGACAGTTTGAAGTAAGGTACTAGAGTGAAGCGTGGCTCTGGACTTAGAATACGAGCAGCTTTAAATGCACATCTTCCAAAGAAGAGCAATTGGGAAAAATATTTAAGGCTTGATGCTAACAAGGAAGAGATTTTCAAACTGTTGGGAAGACACACTATAGCAATTGGAATTGCAGATATGGAGGTGTACTCTACTTAAGGCAGCACAGTGATTTGTTCTTCAGACAGAAAGGATATTGAGAGTATAAGCCCCTGCAACCATGAAGAGACTGATACCCACATTTTCCTGCATGCTGCCGATACTGCAAAATGTGGACTTCCGAGAGTGCTTATTCGTGCCACTGACACTGATGTAGTAGTCATAGGAGTATCCATGTATCAATATATGGGACTGTAAGAGCTCTGGCTATCCTTCGGAAGTGGTAAACATCTTAAGACACATAACACTGCATGATATTTCTGTCATTGGGACCTACAAGGACAAGACTGGTTGTGACACCATGTAACTGTCGCAACAAGATAAATATACATGAAATGAAAAACCTTTTAGCACAACACATGAAAGAAAATTATACTAAATGTGTAAAAGAAAATATTTTACAACATAAACATATTTACTGAAAAACTTGGTAAACACATTTTACAAGAGGATTAGTTTACTGAAGACAAACATTTATGTGGTAATAATTATTTCCCTTATGTCTAAGATACTTTTCTTTCCCCATACATACTATTAATCTGATGCGTGCCCAGTTATGGACAGTTTGGCACAATCGTTGTGGTTTTATTGCACTAGACCAAGTGCGTGTTTCAACAACATTTATGGTTAGAGAGTTTGTGGGTTTACAAGTTGGCATGGAGTCTGGAGTTGATACCTTATTCCCTGCGGAGGGTCGTTGTATCGGAAGCTGATGGAAGGAGTTAGTGTTACCTGACTTCGGCTTAAGATCTTCAGCCAGTTGGTGAAGTTGGGTTGGTGGCTGAGCGAAGATGGTGTTGCAGTCCTCGGGTTTCGGGTGGGTTGTACTGTGCTAGCTCACAGAGTACTGTTGGTTCCAGGCCACTGACTCTTGGCCCCAAAACCTGGCGTTGGCGATTCCGTACCTAGCTTCCGTTCTGTACACTATACCTCTCAACACAGGATGGCAGTGTAGGCTTGTACGGGCGTGCAGTAGAAAAGATATGTAGCACGCCACAGGAACAGTCGGGATTTGCTCGTAAACTTAGTGAGGCGGCGCTGTCCAGTTCCGCCTGTCTTTCCTTCGTAGGAGAGGCTGAGGTAAACCGCTGCTTGGCAGCAAGATGGGTTATATTTTGTTCCCTATGCCGTCCGCCGTTCCTTATCTTATAAGGCATAGAGCAAGGTTCGCAGCTGAACAATACACTTCTTACACCACGGACGAAAACTATTTCCTTTAATAGTGTAGTCCAGTAGCTGCATGGCAGCACGAGTTCGGTGCCTCAGAAGACCCCCCATTTTAGTGGGCAGATCAGCAACGTTGAGCAGTGTAGACCACCACTGCTTCTACTGAATATGATATCCAGCCAAGGCCAGGCCGCAACGCCCAAGCAGATACACCCACCACCCTCCAGCACCTTAGTGCTCTGGTGGGCGATACAACCTAGGCTTGCTGTCTCTCTCTGGATGGAAGTATTCGTAGTGGTTGTATTACACGACTGGAGGACTCCAGAAAGGGGTCTTCAGTCAACTCTAGTTCGGATTTAAATTTACCCAATTTCTGTCGGTAGTGCACAGTGCGAATTATTCTTAGCTGGAGAAGTAGATATTACTCTAGAAATAAAAACATGTGGCTAGAGAACAAAGCTGTATTTATTGAGGACTCAATAAACACGGTGACCCATGCTATCTCCTACCAAGCAGACGGAGTACTGAAAGTAACCTACGTTAGCCAGGTGTAGGCGACCTGGTCCTAGGCTAGATGGAAGGTTGAACTAGAAGACAGCATAAAATTTTACTGATTTAAAACTGTCTAAATAATGGGTGTCTGGAAGAGACAAAAGAAGTTGATGTTTCTTTGCTGTAGTAGCAAGGTGTGTTCGTGTTAAACTGCTGTTGCAGACGAAGCTTTGGTTGTCGATGGCTGTTTGCAGGGAGCAGCTGCTGGGAGCTGCTGACAACTTGTGATTTGCTGGAGGCCCCAGCACTAGAGAGTGCTCGGGGTGAACTCGAGAGAATAGCAAGACCAATGACTCCGGAGCCCGGCCACACATTGACTTATGTAGTCAGAACAGTATGGTGCTGCGGTGAGCACAGGGAGGACGTGTGACGTCTCTCTGCTGTGAAGCCGGCATGGGAGGTGAGAACTCTCTCGTCAGCACTCTGTTTCGTGGATCTTCAGTGGCGCTCGGCCGCGCCCCGAAGTGGCTGACATCTTGTTGGCGTTTGGTGCTAAGGGAGAAGGGAGGCGGCGTGCTCGGCAGGTTATGCTACCTTGAAAGCCACGTGTTCGGCCGCCCGTTAGGATTTATACTGCATTCGACTTCCGTGTATTGGTTTGCGGTATTGACTATCACATGGGTTGAAGTAAGAATACTTGACGTGATGAGCGAGGAGTCGTAACCGTATTTAATAGTGGTGTAAGCGGAATGCATTAATTCGCCCTCCCCCCCCTTTTTTCTGTTTCGATGAAGACTCATTGTGAAAATTCGGTGAAGAAAGGCGTAGGTCCCCTCATCTAGAAGGTTTAGGTATAAGTAACAAAGAAAGTTGGGAAGAAAAAATATTTTCATCAATTAGGCAGGACCGTTAATGTTTGGCTGCTTAACCGCTGTAGCGGCGCTCACTCTGTGCGCTAGGGCCGGCCGGAGAAGTTGAGGCGCTTGGGACGCCGAGACCTTAGCTCCGTCTCTCTTTCCTGGCGGGCGGACTTCCCCTCTCTGCCCCTCGCCCAAGCGACGCGAAGCTCGCTTTGCAACATGTAATATATTTTAAGGTTTTAACCATAATATCGCAAAATGGCGCTGTAGATGGATTAAATTTTTTTCTTCTCCATTTGTATAAATCATATCTCCTATATTTGTTATAATATTGTTATTGTTTAGATTTTCTGTTACTAACCATAATCCAAATCTTTCATTGGTTGGCTAAATTTGATTTCCAATTAATTCGTTTAGAGAATATTATTTAGTAGTTGTCGAGTTTGTTTCTTTAGGTTCCATATACTTTTATTTAAATTTATTTATTTTTTAATTTAAATAGATAGACATAAGAAATTATTGAAACTACGGTAGTTGAACGTAAAATAGGATTTTTTTTTCTATAGGAGGAAGGTAGAAAAAATGACATGATCTTGTTCTAGAAAGTTTGTTAATTTTTTTATATGGATGATTTTTATGGAAATTTTAAATTTTTGTTTTATTATAAAGTGCACTAGTATTTTAAAAAGATGCTAGCATATGTTTTTGAGTATAATTGGAATAATTTAGAGGTAAAATGGGATTTCACTTTGTGCCACTTCCCCTTTTATAAAAATATTTATTAGGAAAAAAATTGCCATGATTTATATGGAATTAATTGTAATAGTAGTATAAAATAGCTGGTTATGACCCACCTGGCTCCTGGCTGTGGACAGAGGGAAGCAAATAAATTAAGGTATAGTCATAAAATGGTGGCCATTTTGTCAGCCAGTACCAATGACGGCCATTTCGCCAGTCAATACTGATGACCATTTTGTCAGCCAGTGCCAAGGGCGGCCATATTGTCAGTAAGTGTAATTTTTCGGAATTCATCATCGATTAACATGTCGACCACAACTGCAACCAACATTTTGCCATCAAGTTGATGGCCTTCATTTTACTAGCCAGTACAGATGATGGCCATATTGTCAGCAAGTACAAAATGCTACCCCAAAATTCGTTATCGATTAGCATGCTACCCTGATGGCGACTGTCATTTTGTCAGCAAGTGGAAGTCCACCATTTTTCCAGTCAGTACTGATGGTGGCCATATTTTCAGCAAGTACAATATTTTGTGAAATTTATTATCGATTTGTGTGATGATACCGACAGTGACCGCCATTTTGCCAGCCAGTAAAATGTTATTGGCATTGAATATGGTGACCATTTTTTTTTTTAAATGTGACCATTTTTTCAGCAAGTACAAATTTGTATTTGTGATGGGATCTTACATATTTGTGTCCCTGTGACCCCAGCCAGGAGAGCCAGAACACTGTTTTTTATACTAGTACACAGCCCCCTCCAGCAGTCTGTAAAAAACTTCTACTCACACACACCATGTTGCATGCCGCCATTTGATGTGAAGACAACGAACCGCCCCACTCACCAATGTCCAACTGCAATGACCTGCAATGCCAGCACTGACCCTCTGCTGCATCTGCCAGGCAGCCATCATGACCAAGACCATCACCTGTAACAGAAAGCAGACATCCAGCCACCTCCCTCCTGCTTACTGCCCCATATGACATACACTAAGTGATGATGCATGGGTAGAGCCTGGACTGGCGACCAGCTACCCACTAAACTGCCAATGCCGCTGTCAATCATTTGAGCCATATATACGCAGAATGTATAAGACACAAATAACATAACTGTCAGTAAGGATGGCAGAATAGATTGGATATGTGCGGTTATGATGGCTGGAATTTGAAAGTCAACATTGAGAAATACAACAAACAAGGTGTGAAACACAACAAATATGACAGCACAGAGAAGAGTAAAGGGGGGACAGACAGAGGAAAACAGAAGTGGGGTACAGTGCAATGTGTGTATGGCAAAAAGCATCTACGATATGGGCGACCAAACACACTTCAGTGGTAAACGATAAATATACTAGACTCCACATACACATCACCCCCGATAGGATATGCATCCGACCCCCCCCCCCCCCAGGGATGGTGAAAAAACAGAGTTCCCCAGGTCGGAGACTCAACATATTCCCTCGAGAATGCTGTTGAATGCAAAACATGTACCAGGTCACTGGTCATGTGCCTGTGCAGGAATAGGACTGCTCCCTGCATGTTCTCCAGTGCACGACAAGCTGGTATATGTGACAGAGCAGATCAGACCCGTATGTGCTCCAGTATGCCAGAACCAAGCCACACAAAGTATACAGGATGTGCTGAAGATGACTCATGTGCGGTATACTGCGTAGAGAGTGATCTGAAGTGTGGGGGGGGGGGGGGGGCAAAGTGTGAGGAAAAAGGCTGGTCATATACAAGGCACCATGGTGTACAACCGGCCAGCACGCCTGACCAGCTTAGTATGCTCTCCAATGTGCTGTAAATGCTCACAGCACAGACACAAAACACACACTGGTGACACGCTTGACAATAACATTATACAACTTCTGCATGTACTCGAGCGTGCCATCTAGGGAAGCCAAAACATCTGGTAGGATAGATAGAGCACGTACATACGCTACAGTGTGTTGGAACTGGAGCAGGAGAAGGTCGGCATACCTGGCAGGATTGCTATACAGTTCCTGCATCAAGCTCCAGCATGCTGGGGCAAACCCACATACACAGGTAGTTCTATGCAGGAGAGGGGAGCAGAAGCACTTCAGCTTCGATGGTTCCGATGCGAGGAACTGCCTCCTAATATGCATCCCAACCCTGTTACTTTCCCGAGGGCAGAAACATATACGATTATACATGCCTGCCCGGGCATGTGTGCACTGAGATTTACCCAATGTAGCCATAGGGGACAGTGTGTATTCCATCGTCCAAGATCTGACGCTTGTTGCCCACACACAACAGTGCTAGCTTATTACTGCATTCTGTGTAGACTTCATGATCGTGCGACCTCTTCTACACCTTGTCACTGCACACATACATATAGAGTTTAGCCCTTGGCCCGACAAACTCTATAATGTCATTCCCTCCACACTCACCCTTAAACTTGCCTATTACCTTGATATTCACATTGGAGTAGCCAGAATTAGTGGGAGGGTAGCTGCTGACATCGAACTCAGCCATGAATGCCGGGTCTGAGGCCAGGTTGCGGTAGAAATCAGGACACAATATGGCCATGATGAAGGAATTGGTATCCACGTCAGGGCCATACCGCACCTTCATGATGACATAGTGGAAGCGATACATGAGGGTCTTCGACAGGTCCAGTACAGCAAAGCCGGCATATGCTGTATATTGCCCGACAGAGGAATGCCAGCTTGGAGATGAGCTTCTTTGCCCACACCTTGTTGCAGATGAGCGGTTGCATTTGTTCTCCATCAGCTTGCCGTACTTAGCATTATTCATCAGCTTGAAGAAGTCTGCTCGAAGGTGTTCATAGCAACTTGACATTTCTATGTGTTTAGCTCAATGTAAGGCTTTAGCCACATCTTCTAACGTAACTCCAAGGCACAGTGGACAACCTTTAGCAATAGCCCATGTGACAAAGCCTGCTTAAGGGTGACAAAGTCCACGATGTATTGCATCTTCCCCTCAAGTGTGGTCATCAGCTTGTGCTGTCTGGATCCAGGGGTATGCTTGCTCACAAGCAGCAACAGTAGATCTCGGTTGTCATTGTGGAGCGCAGTAGGGTAGTCTATGATCACCTCCAGTATGTATCCAATTGGTCCATTGAATGGTATGGGCATCACGTCAATATTTGTGCTGGTCTATTCAAAGCCTCCATAGGACAGAGGCACAAACATCGCCTATCCATACAAGTTGTTGTCATCCACATACTGGAGGTAGGTAGATGACCAAGTGGCATCATACATGGCAGGCAAGTTTTTGTTGTTCACCATCACATGATGTGTGATGCACTGGGTCACCCCTCCCTGGATACCAGCCTCGATCAATAGGTGGGTATCATAGTCCACTAGGAGCTCCAGCTCCACACCCATCTTCCACAACATTGCATTAAAGGAGAATGCCGGGGCACTCACGTACTGTACACAGTCTAGACCGTACATGAACAAACAGAATGCCCAGAAGTTCTCGAAGACTTTGCAGAGAAGCAGAACATAGGTCTTCAAGTATAGCTCCACATACTCCTTCAGCAATATGCAGCCAAAGGTCAGCCAGACCATCTGCACATGGCGGTACTCTTCCTCGCTGATGGTGGGGCCAGTGAGCCTGTTGGTGAAGTCCCCAATCCCCAGCAGCTGTGGCTTGTCGAGTGTCTCCAACAATGTGATATAATCATATGGGAACACCCCTTTCCAAGTCACCATCTCGAACTATCGAGGATCGGTGAAGAATGCCACCATGGTATGGAAATTGGCAGATGGCAGGTTATGGGCGAGCATTGCGAGGCTAGTAGTCATTAATCTATATGTATCTATAATCTGGATGGTGAAGTTGTCAGCAAGAATTTTGCTAAAGGTAATTAATTTATCCTTGTTCGATATGATAAATATGTCCTCCGTGTTGTAGTCAAGCTGGGTGATTATGAAATGTGCATCATACACCAAGGCATGGAACAGGATTGGCAGATGCTTGGAGCAGCGGCGGAGCTTGTTGCAGTTATTAAATGCTGCCCTAATAAACACCCCAGTGAAGTGGTCGTGATCACAAACCTTCCAGGTGTTGACTTTGGTGAAGGTACCAGGGCAGTGATATCAGGTGGTGACCATATTATAGCCAGCCCATTCGCCTGGCGTCAGTGGTCACATCAGCTCGGACGAGCAATGTATCTCCTTCACCAGAGTGCCAATCCATACAATCTCCTCCATGAACTTCTTTGCCGCACCCTCCCCAGTGTAGTGACACACTCTGTCTGTGGGAAGGCTGGTAGTCCTGGTGGCAGGTATGAGATCATTGTCCACCTTAAAGTACGCCCCATAACTCTAGGGCACGTGCCTGTGGTACCTACACCATAGGGTCCTGCTCAATGTCCGTGTACACTACTATATGTATATTTTCCACATGATGAAAGTTCTGGAACCTGAGTATGGGAGGCTGTCCATTCTCCATAGCAGGCATGTCGGCACAGACAGCAGTGTGGTCATTACAGTACCTCCTGTGTCCAGGCAGAGTCTCTGTACCAGTGAGCCCTGTCACCCGCAGCTGGTCATTGTACGCTCGCAGACACATGTAGTAGACATGGATAGAATGACCATCGGCAGTCATCATAAAGCATACAAGGCAGAAGAAATCAGCTATGAGGCAGTAATGCTTATTGCCATCTTCCATGATCATGAGAAAGAGATCGAAGTGGCTGGCCCACTCCACCTTCGATACTTGTATTGGGATGATGGTATTGTCTTCCTCATGAGCATAGATATTCTTACTGACCCTGGGTTCTTCTGCTCGAACAGGGGCACCTGACACAGAGGTTGGGGAAGGCCAGGCCAGTGAAGTCGAACCTGGCCTCCAAGTTGTGGTACTGTTGGTTGACATGGTCATGGTACCTCCCCTCTACATAACATGCCAGGATCGTCCATTTAAAACACTGCTGGTCTCGGTTACATGGATTGCTGATCGCCTTCCTAGCCGAGATCACAGCAGATAGGGCGATGTAGGAAGGGGCTCGATGGGGGTCAAGCTTATTGATGCGCAGCTGGAGCCTCTTAACCATGGCAAGCCTCCAGCTGCTGCCCTTCCCCATGTAGTCCGCCTCCTCCAGGCATATCTTCAATATGGCTGTCATCACGGCATCTTCTATATTGGCTATATTGGAGAGCAGAACATTCTTCGTCTTGAAGGGACATTGATCCATCTCTTCCTCATGTAGCTCGGGCTTACCATATGTACACTCCAGGAGTGTATTGAATGTAATGGCACCCTAAACCAATAACTCCTGCTCGAGTTGGCCAATGATACCAGCCTATATACTTTCGAGATAGCCACAAATATTAATGGCATCACTCGAGGTATTCTCCGCGACATACATCCGCATCACACCCCTCAACTCGCTCTCCTCCTCCACGAAGCCATGTTTGTTGACCTCACCAGCTCTGGTGAAGACGGCCGTGCGGCGATGTCTCTCGGTGGCGATCTGTCGTGCAGGCACAAAGGGCGAAGGCTGTGGAGCAGTAGATGGCCCTGGCTGGGGAGCAGTGGAATGCCCTGGCTGAGATTGATCGATGGTGATATGAGCGTGTTTGGCAGGTGTTGGGACGCGGGTCTGGTACACTTTGCGGTGTGAGCATGCAGCTTATAGTTCTGTGTAAACTGCCTACTGCAGCTCCCACACTCTAGTGACTTGGCATTGGGATTGGCCCAACAACTAGGTTCGTGCCACCTAGCATCTGAGGAATGTTGAAATCCCTTGTTACAAAACTTACAACGGGATATAGCAGCATGTGTGGTCAGCCTGATACACATGCCATGGTGATCAGCAAGTTTAATCAGAGTGGGCAAATGTTTTCCCGTGCCACTTGCAGACGTACTGTACCTGCCTGGAAGGGTTGAAGACTCAGTTTTGTCCTTGGCGAAGACCATTCCAATGGTCTGTGAAGGGGCGATCACAGAAACCACACTGAAGGGTGGGCCGCCATATTGGAGTTGCAAGAGTAGGTGATGGAGGTGGCTGAGATGGGGCAAGCACGGCGATGACGCTGTAGAAGGTGCAGGCGATGGTGGACGATGCTGTGATGATAACGAGGGAGAGGAAACAAAAGTGAATGATGGATGAGAAGATGCCATGTTTGAAGCGCAAAATACAAATCAATGATGGAAGGCATCACTCACTCCTCTTCGTCTTCAACTTGACTGGAGGTGTGGCGATGGAGCTCGGCTCAACACCACACACACACGCAATGCAGGCCAGGAGGAGGTGAATGCCTATGGACCACAGTATAGGTCTAAGGGGAGGGGGCCATGTGGTAAAAAAAAACCTTAACCTAACAAAATAGTTTGATGTGAACATGTCATAGAACAAATGACAATACTACATGTAAGAACACTTACATGAACATAACCAATAATAATTTTCATTAAACAAATATGAGTCGTAGGAGAAAAGGGCCTATGTGGGGTGCTCCTGCAGGCAGCATGTGGGGTCACTCCATCCCCAACATAGTATGCTGGAGGTAGGAAGCAAAAAAAATTGTATTGAACCTATTGTGGGAGCTTCGCGACAAACACACACACACAGAGGCTGGGACCAGATACCAAGGGGACTGGTGGTTATGCTGTATGCTGTGGGATGCATGTCGCATGTGCCCCGTGGTTTATGAAGAGATTTGTGTAGCTTGTAACAGCGAGGTCCTGAGAGCCAATGAGGGTGAGTGAAGTGAATATGGAGCTGAGTCGGAATGATGGGGCGGGCCGACCAATGGCATTACCCGACATTATTCCGACTTGTGACAAAATAAAATAATTTGGACCCAGGTCGCCTTGGTGGGAGGCAAGCGTGCATCTGGGGAGCATAATATGGAAGAAATCAAACATGGTTCATGCTCATCAGAAATATTTAGGGAGCCTTGCGCACACAGAGGTCGGGAGCAGGTTTAAAAACCCTGATCCTGCGGAAGTAGGCTCTGTTCAATACCATGCACTCTATGTATTGGTATAAACCATTCACAGTAAAGTGAGCACTTTTGAAGCCCTAGTTACTTTTTTTAATTCAACCTTCCACCGCTTGTTAAGGTAACCATACCATGGGAGCAATAATCACAGTGTATACCCAAAACAAAAATATCAGAGGCCACAATGAAATGTATTTATTGGTTATTATGTCTAATGAAACAACTTCAAAAGTGCTCAGTTTATTGTGAATGGTCTATACCATGCGATGGGTAAGTGAATCTGAGTAAATGAAAAAAGATTTGTGTGGCTTCTAACAGAGTTATGTTGAGAGCCGGTGTGTGAAGTGGAGCGCTGTCGGAAAGATGGAATGGGCCCTGCTGGCCAACGGCATCACCTGACATGATTCCCACATGCGAAAATAAATTCTGATGGCCCGGCCGGGGATTGAACCCATTTCGACTTGGTGGGAGGCAAACGGGCTAAGTTACAGCACCCCGGACATACTAGGGAAATAAATACACACTCACTTTTAGTCTATACCTGTGCATGGACATGGGCTTGTGCTCTGTGAGCACGTATGCGAACGAAACACGAGACTGTCAGGCATGATACCACCCAAACCTGTGATACTGGTAAATTTATAGGCGGTTCACTGTAACGTGAGCACCTCGGAGGCCCTAGTTTATTTTTAACATAAATATTACCACCACAATACGAAACACAGTGAATTCATCTCTCGTCGGACTCGAAATGTAACGTCTAAGGTTACAATAAAATATATTTATTTATTTACTATTATTCCAAATGAGAGGGCTTCCAAAAGTGTTCACTTTACAGCGAATATCCTATACCCGTGCATGGACACAGGCTTGTGCTCTCTGCGTACGTACGTGAACGAGACTGTAAGACAATTCAGATGTGGTTTTTAATAGACGTCAAAAAATACCACAGCACAATATGAAAGGTAATGACTGCTTGTGAAATAGGCCTTAGGAAATACATTGTCACTGTTCATGACAGCATGACGTTCGTAACAGGGGCCCATGTGCAGAAAAGGCACCTTCCTATGGGATCTTCACGGTAAGGTGAGCACGTTTGAGGCCCTAGTTACTTTTTCTCTTTCAGTAATTCGTTTTATCCTTTTAAAATAAATCATTCCTATAGTAATATGTGCATAGGGCTGGAAGAAGCAGTAAATAATTTCATCTCAAGGGAAAAATGATCGATACACACATTCACCACAACGGCGAAGTAGATGTTGGCTGTGTAGAGACACTGACGGCGATGAGGCTGGCGTGAGAGGTGAGAATGCGACGAACACCAAGACAATAATGGAGACATATGTGTGATGCATCGGACTATATAACCCACGTCTCTGGCCCACCCCTCCCTCTTACATTATCCGATGTGTCTGCAGTGCGCCTCTGGACGACAGAATTGTGATGGCAGCTATGAGTCGCCCTCCTGGCAGGATTAAAGCGCGCTGAGCGTATGTGCGACTTTCAATGCAGGATAGATTTCAATGGAGGGGTAGAATTCTATAGAGCAGCGGTCTCTCTTGTGCTGCGACGGCGGAATGCCATTCAGGCCACTTGGGATAGCCCCTCCAGTCACATGCTCAAACATCACCTGCCAGACATGGGCTGCCTCACACAGACCCCAACACCTGGTACCTTTCTCGCCACGTCCGGACCAAGAGTGGAGAAGGCACACAGCAGTGATATCGTTTTTGCGAATATGAATGCAATTGCATAAAGTCATACATGCTACTCTCGATATACAGCATACAGTGTGTTTTCTACACATGACCCAAATGTGAAAAATGATAGTAATATGTACTTGTAGTGGTAGTAGTATGGATGTGTAGGACCTGTCTCTTAGTACATGGTATACATTTATCAATTAAACCAGGCATACCAAGCATTCCAAATAATGTGAATTGAAGACAGCACATGTACCGGATGGGGAATAATAGTCAATAGTAGGGGTGTGTGGATCATGTCACTGAACTTACGTCATTTGGTTTGTGAACAGGTAACTAAGGGGAAGAAAGCAATATACCAATACATATTATTACTAGGTGGTTTTTTGCAAGTAGTGGGAGCATGTCAGACACATTTAAGTTTTTTCGTGTACTATTATTATTTGGGGTTAACGTATGACATATATATCTACCAATAATATGTAGTCGGCACTCAGCTGCTTCTTCCATGACTGGCTGGCGAAGTCCAGCAGCACTCGGGCGGCTGCCTCGTCCTCCTCCCAGGAGGTGGTCACTGGTTGCCTGGTGACTTCGTCGTCCCATTGCAGTGTGATTACAAGTGGTGAGGGTCGGGTGACAGCTGGAAGGTCACCCTCCCCGACGTCTATTGGTGGTAGTTGTATGTATATGTCCAGTTCATTCCTCGCTCCATTGACATGTCTTGCCATTTTCCCCGCGCAGAGCAAAGTCGACTTGTCTGCTCCCATGCTGGCATTCTGTAATGTCTTCAAAGTCTGCATGAACTTTGTGGATGTACCTGTTGGCAGGAGGTGACTACTGGGTCGCAAATGGACTGCATATCTGTCGTACTTGTCGCATGGCTGTATTTTGCTTGGAATTCATACTGGCATCCTGATAACCCCGCATGTGATTGGTACTGTCACACGCCTGGACCTGCTAGTACCCAAGCTCTGATTTAAACGCCACTTGTTGGTAGCCCACATAATAGTGTTAGTAGAGGTTAATGTCTTCTGGCCGGAACTGCACACAGTCATGTTGGTTAAAGAACATGGTGGTGGTGGTGGTGGTGGTCGTTGCCTCTCCTGGAAACTGAGCTGCCAATGACTGCAGGTCAAAACTCATGTCTCTTGGGCAATGCACGGACACAGACTGCAGGTATACTGTACCACTCATTGCTTCTTATACGTACTTGGTGGCCAGAAACACCTCACAGGTGAGCGGCATAGATGGTGTCTTCCCCACCACTGTACCACACTTCATAACAGTCATATGCTGTTCACTGGTGCAAGACTTGGTCCACCAAGTAATTCCGGTTAGCTGGTACAACTCATATGCAATTGTCCACTGTAACCATACCTGGCTTGCACGTTCCATCAGGGCCACTGTGGTACACTGTAGCTCGGAGTTCGGTCGTAAGTAGTAGACCAGACAGGCCACAATGCTGCAGGCTGTTGGATAAAGGATGAGATAGTCTCCATCGCTGTGACTCACCCAGTGTTTAAGTACAGTGCAACATTCAACATGCTCCAGCCATCCTGGCAGTTCGAAGTGCATGCTCCAGTTGCAGATCGTTACAGCTTTGTACTTGTCCACGTTCAGCAGGCTAAAAGCAGTATACATATTTATAAGTAAGAGAGAGAGAGAGCCGGTGAGGTAGTGTTTATGAAAATGATATGACATGCATCGTCTTCCCATTGCCTATGGGCTTAATTCCACCATATGTTATAAACACAGTCGGCTCGTTTATCGCTGCCATGCCACTGTCAGTGATGAGTTGGGCGTAACATGATGGTAGGCGTACCCAAACCGTGCCTTTGTAGCATGCACGTGATACTCTTCTCGTATGTTTTTTTCAGTCTGCCGGAAGTCCTCCACTGCATACTTCTTTCCTATTACAAGGTCGGACAATGGCATGTACTGAGAATTATCATTCAATTTCGTGAATAGAGCTTCCGTTTTGCCACGAGTGTGCGCAGGACAGTGGTCTGTCCTACCCATCGGCTGGGGTTTTATACTCCACCGAGCGGTGTACTCTGGTGTTCGTAGTAGTGGTAATTGCCGCCTACCTGGTGTACCTACCCTTCATACCTATAAATATACATCCTCCATCTGACAACCATCATTTTGCCCCCTCCAGTGCCCAGAAACAATGAGTGCAGTAGTAGTGAGTTCATGTTCGGACACGCCCAGCCCTGCACACACTTGCAGCAGGAGTGGTTCGGTAAGAACCGAGACCTCAGTATCCGCAATGAGGGGCAGTTGTACTCCGTCTATACATTGCACGCCTTCGTGCCATTCTACAATTACTACTTAGCCGGTGCTTATATTCTCGTCCGGCAACATAAGTGCCCTTGCCAACATACAGGTGAGTACTTTTCATATTTATCATAGGCTACATTACCATTGTCCCAATGAATGTCATGATAATGTTTCTCCAGTCATGTATTTGTCACCTTACTCTTCTTATCGAGCAAGTGCCATGGCAAGGTTGGTAGGAAGGCGCACAATGTCAAACTACTGTACTCGGATGCTATGCAGATACATTTAACTATGAAGCTACTCTGCGAGATGCAGCCCTGGACATTAGTGAACATTGTTATGAATGTGATGTGGTGAGTAGTCTTTAAGTACACTTTATATCAATACCTGAACTATGCGGTCTCGCACATTGTATATTACGAGCCAGCCGTGAAGTATCAGGGCATAGGCCTTGGGTGTTGGCCGGGAAATTAGCTGCGGTGGTCATTTCGAATCTACAGTCCATGACTCTGCTCTGTATTATATCGTCCTGCTTACTAACATCGAGCACTAGCAGAGGGGCAGTGTTCACGAACTCGGCGGCCGCTAGCATTGGTGACTGTGTATGGCCATAGTAGGTTCGCTGAAATTCAGCATTCATCTGATATGGTACCATGTACATCCCATTTGTGAAATTGATATTTAGGTCACCATAGGGATAGCACTCTGAGTCGAGGTGAACTTTCACATTTATAATACTCGTGTGGTCGAATTTCGAGCGGTCTGCGCTGATAACATTTTGTTTTCCCATCTGAAACGCTATGATTATGTACTGTGGCTTTTCACTTTGGAAGCTGGTTTTTACATTTCAGTGGACACTCATGACCTGTGGGATGCTCGGGTATGTTTCTAAACTTCACATGTGGAATGCCATGATGATGTTCCTACCGTTCTCGGCATACTTCAATAGTTTCACCCGTTCCGACATTTTCACCTGCACGTGTCGCAGAAGCCTTTCCATGGACTGGATAGTCAGCGCCGCGACTTTGGGCGTGGCTGCGGTATCCAGCAAGGAGTTAGCTTGCATATTCGCCATGAGAATAACCAGTTCCTGTTTCGCATTGATAATCACATGTTTGTAGTCCTCGGCAAAGGCCAACATTATGGCCAGCAGAATGCAAACTTCGAATTTTTTTACTGTGGGTAGACCGGGACCATGTAGTCCTTCTCAATACCTCATCTGGTCATTCATCTATTTCATCCCCTTTGAGCTAGGAATTACAGGGTACGGTATAGACATCTTGGTTCTGGACCGGTATACACGCCTCGGATGAGGGGGCATAAAGACCTGGCAAATAGGGTATGTATGCGTGGAGTTCTGCCTCCGTGATCGAGTCTTCGAAACCCACCGGCTCTGTCACGTTTAGAATTTCTCTGTTCATACCACTTCACACATAGTCTCAATCTAAGCATAAAACTCTCATTTGCTGATGTTAGCATGATGGACACTCGCCCTGTACTGACGCCTGGTTTTGAGCAGTAAGCTGCTTTTATTACTTTCGCATGCTTGAAGTTCAGTCTCATCTTTGAGCAGATCAATTCGGACTGTGATTTCTTCGCATCGAAAGTTGATCACATGGCTGTCCTGGTCGACGATAGACACAGGCACTTCCTGTAAACTCTCTGTGAGGACCAGGACATAAATGGGCATATTTGGCACATCCACTAGTTTAAACCCCGGCGGCACCATCGCCACAAACTCGTGCAGTGTTTGGCTGGGCACACCATTAAGGTATGAGCAGGCCACTGAATTCCAATTTATTTGTATCATGTTCACGGGGAATATGTTTACACGTAGGGTCGATTTGTATAGGTTATTGGCTTCATACATCGCGTTCTTGAACCTCAACATAGCTACGAGCATGTCGGTTTGTGTGAAGTCTATGTGGGTGGTACTGGACATTCGCTGTGTAGTGTGTTGGCGTTTCCACGCAGCTTCACTGCCACATCCTGTCCCAGATTGTGCTTCAGGTACTCTTCAATATCCTCTACCTAGTACGATCTAGTGGGCATGCACACCTCGTCTCTCTTCCCATTGTCCTTGATGTATCGAAACATGAAGTTGTGTTTGTCGATGTTCGCTATGGAGAAGTAGGTTTGGAAGTCTATTAGTGCGATTATCTATGCCCCCTTTAGTTTCAGCAGCTGGAAATGCACAGCCCGCAGTTTCGAGCAGATGCCCGACAGGATCAGCATTCATAGGTGTCTGCAGTTCCATTTCCGTGGCCGCTGCTAGGCCGTGTGGTTGTAATAGATCAATGTGTCTCTTATGTATGTTTTCAGTTCGGGTGGGGCCCTCAGGTTGCAGTTGCTGTCATAGTAGTCTACCCTACATCCTTGCTTCACATATGCTATCCAGTGCATCCCAGGTCCACATCTGTTATCTAGGTTTATTACTCCTCTCTCCACTCACCATGGGCAGTGCAGGAGGCGGTCATGCATGAAGACACCCTTAAAATTTGGTATTCGCAGTTTCCAAGCACACTTGTGTATATCGATGTTTGTGAGTGGGTCATCGGGCAGGGCTCTTAGGATCGCTTCCTTTGTCATCTTCATGCTGCCGTCCTTCACTTCCTTCCACCCCCCTGCTTGAACAGGCAGAAGTACAAGCCTTGACTGTTTTTTGCTCCCCGGACGAGAGCTTCCATTTTCCTATTATGCCTGATTGCTTCCAAGAGTCGTTGGTTTTCTCCTTTAGCACTGTTCACAGCTCTCTCTATCCCACTGACCCCTCCTATTAGACTACCGAGTAGTCTGATGGCTGGTAGGAGGAATGGTAAGACACTGCCATGCTTAACTCGGTTGTGAAATTTCCTATGCATGGTTGCCTTCTTCTTATTCCTCCCGAACATCAGGCTCATTCTATGCTTCACTTTCGCATGCATAATCTTGATCACTACCCAGGCTGCCAGTCGTTCACCGAGTTTAGTTGCCTGTGAAATGCCTACCATGCAGGCTTTGTCTGCGAGGATCTTGTCCGCCGTGTGTCTATCCTCCAACCTGCTACTTGTCTCATATGCAATATCGTGCTCTTGGCACGCCTCATCGAGGGTATTGATAGGAACGTCCCCTCACTTCAATCTCCTTGCTAGCTGGGTACCAGACCCACAGAATTTGTAGCTGGGAATATGCGCTTCGAACAGAAGGTGGTTGATCAGTGTATTCAACAGTCCAAATCCCCTCTTGACCTTGCTCCCACGACACATTACTGCATACTAACGATGCGGTCAGTATGTATAGCATTTATATGTTGTGTCTGGCCATAAGTACGTGTAATTTAGCATTCCTGGTTCAGTACGATGGAGAGTGTTCCTCAGACTACTACGCTTCCTATTAGCATCACTGCTGAAGACGAATCTACTGCCCAGGAATCGCAACAGGGGAAACTTCTACCAAACACTGTTTGTACTGTTATTGCCAGTCCAAGCAACTGTGGGAAGACATGTTTGCTCCTCAGCCTTCTGGAGCATCCCAATAGTCTTTGCTTCGAGAATGAGTATCTCTACTCGAAGTCTCTCCAACAGCCAAAATACCTTCACTTAGCACAGGTTCTACAGGCAGTGGATTGACTTCAGTATTTTCCATTTATCAACAATGCTGATGTCGTGCTGTCGAGTGATGCATGGCCGAACTCTGTGTTCGTGTTCGATGATGTCTCGAGCGAGAAGCAGAACACGATGGGTCGACATGTCGCTGTGGATGCGATTTATCTCTGTCAGATGTACTCATGCATGTTGGAGCAACATCTGCATGACAATACAAATTTTTTGTTCTGTTTCATATGGATGACTTAAATCTCCATCATGTGTACTCTGATCATGTGAACACCGATATGACTTTTGATAGTTTTAGGAATATGTGCTCGTGTTGCTGGCACGGCCCACATGGGTTTCTCGTCATTGTCAAGGACTTTCTGCCTCATAATGGTAGGTTTCGACGTGGATTCGATCAGTTCATTATCACACACCAGTGAACAATGAGCTATACCGTGTCCAAATTTGGCCATACTGGTCTGAAGCATGTGCCAGACATTTGTATTATGTCTACCAATGATGGAAACTGCGGTTTTTGTGGGAAGCAGGCCAAACATCTCGGAGGGCCTAAGCACAATGGTGATGCAGTAAACGTGTTATTTGTCCACAGTGTTACTTCCACAACTGTGGAACCTCTGCGAACCACATGTACCGCCACCCGAGTCTCATCTTCACATGCTCAAGTCCGATATGTCTTGGCTTGTGGCCCTTGAGCCGAAGCTTAACAGTGTGGGCGAGAATCTAGCCAACAAGGTAACCAACCATTGGCTTACAGGCACTGGCCACTGATGTGCACAAATTGATTGGCTTGGGTTAGAATCTGACCACTCTGGAGACCCAAATTTATGATACTAGTGTACTGGTCATGGACATGGATATGAACCTTGTCGAGCTGGCCATGACTGTGTCCAGTCTCACCGATTTCGCCTCCAGTGATGCACTCCGGATCATGGAAGGGCAGATACTGACCAACACGAATGCTCTGTCTGCTAAGATGTAGGCCCAGATTCGTTTGTTGACTTATACCACTGTGGATATGCTTACCACCCTCGGCAGGCAGCTTGAGGCTTTGGAGAAGAAACTCGATGTTGTGGGCGCTCAAGTTACCATCAGCGACCTTACCGACCTGACTGCCAAGCTGACCGGTCTGGAATCGAAATTTGCAACCATGAAGAAGAAACTGGATGTTGTGGGCATGCAGGTCGGTGGCCTGCCCTCCAAGACTGTGCTTGAAACTTTCACTAAGAAGCTGGTGGACCTGGAATCGAACGTCGATGCTGTCTGTATGTTATCCGGTTAACTATCTAGTCAGATATCGACCATCATGTCCGATGTGCAGAACCTCAGCGGGTTGGGCGGTACACTTGCCAGTGTCGTGAAGAACGTAGATGACCTGGGCCCTCGTGTTGTAACCAGGGTGCTGACAGCCCTTGGTGCCAATCTGAAGGAACATTTGCTCATGGCAAACGACAGTACAAGCAGACTGGCTGCTCTGAGTACATAGATAGAGCACATATCCGACGTGGTCGCGAACCCCTACCTCTCGGCCAAACTCTCTGCTGTGAAAGCGCAACTCGGCACTCTCTCTGCGATGTTGGACGGTCACCGTACTGCTCAGGGTACACTGTCTGTGCAGTTGACAGCTGTGGCTAACCTGAATTCAAGAATCGGCACTATGATAACAGGGATGACTAACAAAAATCATTAGCGACATTGGCACCATGCTCGCCTCCTGCATCAATCCTTTGGGTGTACAGATAGTGTCTTTGAAAGATGTTGTACGTCACACAATCTCTCTACATCTATCTGACATATGAGTCGCTGAGGGCAAGTGTGCTCATTACAACCATGTACGGGATGCCGTCATACGACACATTGGCAAAGCAGAAGACAGCCTTACCAAGTTGATCGAACGTCGACACTAGTTATATATACTTTGTAAATTTGACAGTACGTATCAGTGGTATGGCTACCCCTGTCGAGGATCTGCAACTTGTTATTGCGAGCATTCGCAAAAAGTATCTGCTCGCCAAGAGGGCACACATGGAACGTGATGTGATATTGTCGGAGGTCTTCCAGCCAATAACATCTCGGCTCGACACATTGCAGCCACTGCCACCTGTTCCCTCTGCTCTGAAGGCTGAGCCATGCTTCGCACCGAAACACAAGACTACTGCGAAGGAGGCGATCACTGATGATAACGAGGATTATATGCCCCTGGCAACTTTGAAATGTAAGAAGATGCAATCCAATCCATGCTCTGCAGTTCTTCGACATTATCTCGCTTCATACACGCCTCGCCTAAACGATTCTACTTATGGTTCATACAAGCGGGGGAAGAAGTGGTTCCTCGGCGACAAACAGTACTGACTCTGCCAGTACCAACAGTTGTTGGAGTTCACGCATGCATATTTGGTGGACAACGATGCCAGCAGCCATTCATATAAGGATGAGACCCACCCTAAATTCGCTATTATCGAATATCTGTTTCCAATCATTGGTGTGCGTGGATCGGGTCTGAAGCTTGATGGTGGCATCCAGATGGAATATGTGTATTGGGATGATGTGAACGAGCTCGTGGACCGTCTACATCTCCTCATTGCATCCTGCAAAGCTGGTAATACGTCTCACACGAACGAAATAGTGAATATCTTGGAAGAGCTCCGCGAAACTGACCATATCCTGTGAGGGGCCTGAGCAGCGACTATGTGGAAAGCACAGATCGCCGCTGAGTTGCATCGCCTTGCACGTCGAAACTTCCCCAGACATAAGGTGCTTCTCTTTGGACTTCATGACCTGTTCCAGGCCGACTTGGTGGGAATGATTCCTTATGCCCATGTCAATAAGGACTTTTGCTACATCCCGACTGTTATCAACTATTTCTCCAAGTGTGGTTGGGCTGTCCATGTGCGCCGGGAGCATGGTGTTGACATTGCGGCCGAAATTAAATTGTTTTGGACACGATGGTCGTGCCGAATAATGTCCAGACGGACAGCGGGAAGAAATTCTACAACCCTGTGTTCCGTGCATTAATGGCTGCGAAGAAGATTCATCACTACTCTACTTTCAGCGACCTCAAGGCTTCGATTGTCGAACGTTTCAACCGGACACTTAAGGGTCTGATGTAGAAGGCATTCTCGGCACAGGGTAGCTACCAGTGGTTGGATCTGCTTCATAGACTACTTACTCATTGCAATACACGCAAGCATAGGATGAATGGTATTCGCCCGTCTGAAATTACTGATGCCAACGCCGCTTCTCTACTGCAGACTGTGTACTGACACTCCAAGATGTTGGACCTGCGCTGACCACAGGCCAAGATGGGCGACTTTGTCCGTATCTCCAGGAGTAAGGGTGTCTTTGCTAAGTCTTAAGTCTTACTATCCTAACTGGAGTGTGGAGGTGTTCCATATCGTTAAGCTGACAGACATTGTGCCACACACCTTTATGCTCGCTGATATAGCAGGCCAAGAGATCAGCGGTTCTTTCTATGACTACGAAATATATGTCACGAAATATCCTCATGACTATTTAGTGGAGTATGTGGTCTGTATACGTGGCGACCAAGTTCTCATGGAGTGGGTAGGCTTCAATTCCTGCTTCAACCAATGAGTGCCCACATCGTCGCTTATGACTGTGTAATGTATGTACCTTTTAAAAAATAAATAGTAGTATTGCTCTTACTGGTGTATGTGACTATCATTTGTTACCTCTATGTTTACTCCTGCTTATTCTGCCATGCATGATGGGGGAGAGAAGCAGGTTGTCTGGTGTGTGTGGGAACCTCGGTTTTTTGTGGTCCCTGCCTGCCTCTCCTTAGTGTGTTATTGTTGGCAGGTCTACACAACTTGCATTTCTGAGAGAGAGGCAGGTGTGTGGGAACCTCGGCTTTTTGTGACTCCTCCGCCAACCTCCCCTTATTGATAATGCTATTTAGGACAGGGCTATATATTTCTTGTCTGAGAGAGAGGCAGGTGGTCTGGCGTGTGTGTAGGTTCCTCCGTTTTTGTGTCTCCCCATTATTGATAATGCTATTGTGAACATGGCTATACATCTCCCTGCAGGCTTGTGGGCTCAAGATGGAATTTCTTCCTCTCTATTTATTCGTATTCCACACCTGCAGTGTTACATATCATGTTCTCAACCTCCCTGTTCGGTGGCTCATTATTCTTGACAGGTTTCATTGGGCGTGGTCTTGATGCCATTTATCTCTCTCGCTTTGTTATAGTATTCTGTGGAGGCCTGGCTACATTTTCCACCACATGCCTAGGCTGGGTGGGTCATTTTATTCTCGTCCTATTGTATCCTGTGTGACCAAGATGTCTGCCTGGGTCAGTGCTGGCGGGACCTTCGTCGTGATCGGACATCGGTGAGTGGGTGGTGGTTCGTCTTCACATCAACATGGCTGCCTGCGAAATGGTGTGTGTGAGTAGAATTTTTTTACACACTGCTGGAGGGGGCTGTGTAGTAGTAAAAAAAAAGGGTTCTGGCCCACCTGGCTCCTGGCTGGGGACACAGGGACACAAATATGTAAGGTCTCATCCCAAATATAAATTTTTACTTGCTGACAAAATGGTCATCATCTGGCAAAAAAATAGTCGCCACATTCGATGCCAATAGTTTCTTTACTAGATGGTAAAATGGCGGTCACTGTCGATATTGTCACACTAACCGATAATGAATTTCATGAAGAAATTGTACTTACGGACAAGATGGC
Organism: Dryococelus australis; assembly: GCA_029891345.1. NCBI lineage: Eukaryota > Metazoa > Arthropoda > Insecta > Phasmatodea > Phasmatidae > Dryococelus > Dryococelus australis. The sequence continues at coordinate 88,660,983 of CM057006.1, read as the reverse complement.
TGCCATCAGTACTGGCTGGAAAAATGGTGGCTGTTTACTTGCTGGCAAGATGATTTTCGCCATCATAGTCAGCATACTAATCTATAAAACATTTTGGGAAATTCTTTGTATTTGCTGAAAAGATGGCCGCTTTATGTACTGGCTGGCAAAATGGAGACTGTCCACTTGCTGGCAAAATGTCGGTTGCAGTGGTGGCCGACATGCTAATTGATAACAAATTCAGAAAAAATTATTGCTGACAATATGGCCGCGCACCAGCACTGACTGACAAAATGGCCGCCGCTGGTTCTGGCTGGAAAAATTGCCGCTGTTTGTGATGAGACCTAAATTTTTTTGGCATCCTTGTGTTTCCAACCAGGAGCCAGGTGGGTCAGAATCGAGTATTTTATACTATTTTTAATTTTAGCTTTAAAAAAATGGGCGATTTAAATGGAAAAAATTGAATTTTTTTTATATTTTAGAAAGTGTGCTCGCTTTATAAAAAGTGCTAGCACACATTTTGGAGTAGCATTTTAATAGTTTAGGGGCAAAACTAATTACATTTTATGTCACTTTACTTTAAGCAAAAATAAATTTCAATGAAGAGAAAAGAAAATTGGCACAAAATTGGTTAATTTTTGTTATACAAAAAAAGGCAATTTTAATGAAAAATTGAGAATTTTTTATCTTATTTGTAAGGTGCGCTAGAATTAAAAAATATGCTAGAGAATATAATATAGAATTATAATAATTTAGAAGCAACATGGGATTTTACATTGTGTCACTTTCGTTTTCGCAAAAAAAAAAAAAATTGAACAGGCAGGAAAAAATTTCCACTATCTTTTTTCATTTTTGTTTAAAAAACGGTCGATTTGAATGAAATTTGGGTTTCTAAAATCTTTTTGGAAGGTGCTCTAACTTTTTTAATAAGTGGTAGCGCAAGTTTATGAGTAGACATTTAATAATTTAGAGGCAAAATCGGATTTCGCTTTGTGCCAATTTCCATTTCACCAGAATAATTTGAAGGAGGAAGGGAGAAAATTGGCAAGATTTTTCTTGAAATTTCGTTTATTTTTGATAAGAATAATTGATTGTTTTGATGATTGATTTTATATTGATGAAAAATTAAGTAAAATGGTAAAAATTGACAATATTTTAATTTTTTTGTAAAAGTGCACCAGTAGCAATATAATGATATAGATACTTGCCAAATACTTCATCATTAAAGTTTTCTTACTCAGATCACGTGACCATAAAGAAAACTATAGCTGCCAATTGTTGACCAGCCACGTCCGCAGGCCATTTTTTCAGAAGAGGCAATCGAAATAACTGGGAATTTTTTTAGAAAGATTTTTCTTGGGAAGGGGAGCGGGAGAGATTTTGATAAAATTAGCTAATTGCTAATTGCCTCTTTCAAAGTGGTGCTCCGAGTGTTTATACCCTGGGAAAATGTTTTAATTCAAAAGTTAAAAATGTAATGCTAACTAAACTTATTTGATGACATAATGTGTGTTTTGTTTGAAACGAATTTATTTTTTAACCAAAATGTTTAATTAAAGTAGATTTTTTTTAAGGCACATTTGACAAACTCCAGCATTAAATTTTGCTGCCGCAACATTTAAATATTTGGAATTAAAATTACATTCTTACATATTTTCCTCGTACAAGAGTACGAAGCACGGATGTTATTTTCCAAATTCGACAATATTGTACGGAGATAACTATCCGAAAATTCAGCTCCTCAGTTCCCTCGCTTACGACGCTCAGCTTTAAGCTGCTTACAGGGACGCCATAAGCATCGAAAAGTTGGGGTAGCAAAAATGAATTCAGATCAGGGGCGGATCCAGTGACAACTGATTGCGTTGGTAGGTGGTAATGGAGTGGGGGACTTAAGGGGGCGGGGACTTAACGACACTGATATTCCCAATAAAGGGGGGTCCGGGGGTGTTCCCCTGGGGAATTTCCGATTTCAAGGTGAAAAATGGTGCTATTTAAGTATTTTTAGTACCTAAACATTGAATGTATCGCTGGTAAAAATTGTAATATTTTTAACATAAAATTTGTTTCAGTGAAGAATTTTACAAAGATACCTTTATCAAACCCGGAGCCTTGTCCACTTAATATTTATATACAATTAGAAGTGTTCAAAATAGCAAGCTCAAAATAAGAACATTCAAATAATAATAATATTCAGAATTAAATTTAAATCGCATAATGCTACATTTCTTGCAAACTATTTTTCTACATACTTACTTTTTAATATGTAATTACAGTGTGAGCTGAGAACTAACACGCCACAATTTTTAGTTGTTGACGACAAATTGCTGCATGTAATTATATTAGTGAAGCAAAAATTATCTTTAACTGAAAGAGATGAGCTATATATTGCAATGTTTATAACAATGAATTTTATACGTGAGTCTCTTACAAAAAATATTTGGCAGTAATTGGAATTGCTGTATTGTTTATTACATTTTACCAAAAAATCGTTTCAAGAGATGCAAAGTCACAATAATGTAACAGCACAATTTATAAGTTCGTAGGTGATTTGTATTTTGTCAATAAATGCCGAACACGCATTTCCTTTCGGTAGTTTTGCAAACAAAATCATGCATTGCATTACTAAGGTTTAAGGTTCCTGTGCGCTTTTGATGTATATGAAGCAGTGGCAAATGTGTGAGAAGTTTTTGAGACATTTCTGTGCGGAGATATGTCTCAACTCGTTGGAAAGCACTGAAAGAACTTTCTCCTCTAGCAGCTGAAGTTGTAGGCACACTAGTCTCTCCACCTGAACAGAAGTAATTTTACTTTGGTGTGGCAAATCTCTCAGAGTATCAACTATTTATTGTACAGAGCAAACACTCTTATGTAGAATAGATGGCAGCATAACAAGTTGAGCCAAAAGTTTCAGCTAATCAAAATCTTCTTTGTATATACGTTGATTTAGTTCTTCGTCAGGTATACGCTGCCCTTTTGCTGCATTAAGAAAAACACTTTCCAGCGAAAGTAATAGTTTCATTCCTGGTTGGTCAAAATTATCTCCAATTTCATTTGTGAGCTTGTCAATAACCGCAAAATACTCTTTGCGCAGAAGTCTTCTCTCGTCTAACCTGACGGGTGACGATATATTAAGAGAATACTCGTAGCTGTTTGGTGGAACTACGACTCTCGCATGTTTTGCCCCAGCAGTAGTAAAATCAGGTCACTGAATAGCTTTGGTTAGTTGTTCACAGGGTCAGAAAACAAGTGATGAAATCTCTAATGCCAGAAGTGTTTCAAATTTTTCTCGTTTTTCCAGGTAACCATTCATAAAAATGCTCTCGTCTTCTGCTTCTATCTTGAAGAATACTACTTGTTGTTTCAATTACTCGAGAGTTGCTGTCAATAAATCTCTTGATGGATTTTTACCTCACAGTCCATCGGGTTGTACACAGAACAAAATTCATTTCGTTTCACTGGTAGTGCTTTCACTGTTTTCGTTACATGTATTCAGAACTACGTTCGAGTAAGTAGTTTTGCGCTTTGTAGATTCCACAATAAAAGTGGAAACATCCTTCACTACTACGAGTACATCACAAATAATTGAATTTTTTTCTCCTATTTCTTGCAATGCTAAATCCAAAGCGTGATTTGAGCAGTGGACAAATATCACCTTGGGCTGAACTTTTGTTATTTTGATGCGAACTCCTGTTTACACCCTAACATATTCACTGCTCCATCAAAACATATTCTTCTGAGGTTGTTGGTGCTCAGGTTCATACGTGTGAGGAAATCACTGATAACAGAAAAGATCCACATATCTCAGGCAGATAGTAAATTGCTCTTGCCCTGATATGTCTGTGATGCTATCTGATATAAGACCATTATATATATATATACTCCTTAACATCTTCTACTAACTCGCGTTGGAGCATGAGGGATAGTTTTTCAATTATTTCATTCTGTATGTCTTCACTCAACCATTTTTCACGCTTGCCAAGCCAGTTCTTAAGACAAGGCACATCTTCACTTCATTCTTGCAGGAGCTGCATGAGATTTACATTATTGTGTGCAAGACCCCGAATAGCCAGACCACTATGGGAACATTTGAAATTAGAGGTTAAGTTTTCACAAAACTATTTCATTTTGAATCAAAATATTTTACACACTGTATCCTGTGAATGGCTTGAGTCACAAGTGGCATCCAAGATGAGATTATCTAAAAAATAATTTTTAATATTAGTATTATAAAGTGTTTACAACAAACTACGTTGATTGACATCAAAGTTGACAAGATCTGACAGGCGCATAGACGTAGCAAATACTCAAAAATGATCAAATATCTAATTCTTTAAATTAAACATTTTAGTGTTGTGATGCCCGTGCGGTCTAGGGCTGAGCACAAACACTTAAAAAGAAATCATCTAAATCAATTTAACACATTTAATAAAATCAAACACTAAAACGTCTACACTGGCACTTATACAGCTACTTACTTGGCGATGTGGCGGAAGTTGGCATGACATCTGTCAATATAAAACAAAATTAAAACTCGACTGGAAGCAATAACATATTAGAGCCATGGTGATGAAGGAGTCAGAGTGTCAGCGTAGCTCAGGTGAGTCGTCCCACACGGTGATGTGCAGTCTCTGGCGTCTACCTCTGAAGTCCGGCATCCTCAGGCCGTACATGGCATAATAAAGTAACAGTAATGTAGTGGGGAGAAGACTCCCTCCACCAAGAAGTAAGTGAATGAGCAGTCTTCCACCAATGAGAAGTCAGGGCGAGAAGAGTCGCCAACCAATGAGAGAGCGAGGTTAGGGCATCGGCCAATAAACTGGAACTATGCACACTGTCCCAAAGTGTGATATTGAAATCATGTGATGGGAAAATATCGCGTGATACAGCGTGTGATTCAGGAGTCATGGGACTGAAATACCGTGAAAAACAGGACGTATTTCCCATCAAAAGTGGTCTGTATCACAGTTATGCGGTGCTGAAATCATTGCAGATTGTATAAGGTCGGATATAGCTTCCTGCTGCAGGCACTGCAAATCTTGATAGTTGTGAAAATACTTCATAAAATTGTTCTTTCTCTGAACTGGAAAACTAGCGGAGTGCCCACGGCACTACATCACTCCCTCTTATAGAAAATTTTTGTTCGGGCTGAGCAAAACATTAGAAAGTTGTGTGGCTGAAGCTATATGTAAGTCGGTCATCAAAGTGAAGCTGGTTGAAGTATCGAGTCTTGGAGTGCAATTTCTCTATCAAAAACAACAGGATGTAGACTCGCCAGCAATGGAAATTCAGGTTTCTGGTCGACCAACTAGCAGCCATCGGCATAGCAGCGACGTTGACACAGGAGTCTTCTTTCTTGAGGCTTTATGAAATTGCTTCCATACTCGCGGTCAACTGAATCATAAAGGTTAATAAAAAAGGGAATGAAGTTAATCACTATTCCATCAAATAACTTTAAAATTAATTGAACTCAAAATGGGGAGTGTCATGTCACCTTCCTTATTATATAAGTTCGTCTTTGTAATTTTTCAAAGTGCAGCTGAAACAAATCCCATACACAATATACACATTGGATAAACACTAAATATCAACACATATTACAAATATTTGTTAAAGCTCTGTCTTGTGTACCAAGATTATTACCTTTCGTTTAATAGTTCAATTATAATTTTTATATTGTGAAATATATATATATATATATATATATATATATATATATATATATATATATATATATATATATCTGTGCGTGTTCGTGTGTGCGTGTGTTCATAACACAATGTACCTTGTGTTAATTGATCAAACTTAAATGTCTCTTGTTTTCATTCATCAAACTTACAATAGTTAAAATTGTTTTCATACTTGAGTTAAGTTATCTTCATATTAGAAGAAGAAAAGAATTATCAATCATTATATTACAATCAAGCAATTGAATAAACACATTGGGACATTTTATGTTTGTTGCTCTCTGGAATATCAGATTCCTAGTGTAATATCACTTGCTGTAGCATTAAATCTTCAAAATTACGCGCACTATATTCTGTTTTTCAATAACTATAATTTAATTTTGCCTTTGGGCATCAACACTCAAATCACTTCGACGTATAATGGAATTCTTAAAGCAAGTAGTGGCTGTCATCCTCGATGTCGGCTGCGGGGCTGGAACTGTGCTCGAAATAGCACACATCTCCATGGCATCTGCTTGATCCTCGGGAAGTTGGGCAGGCTCTGTGGTCTCAGCTAACTTCCGACGTGGGAGGCAGGCGCATGAACATCTGGCCAGTGTCTCACACAGGTGCTGTTTCAGGAACCAGATGACGAGTACCAGACATCCTATCATAACGAACCCCACCAAGTAGTGACTGTGGCGTTCGACGTGTTCACTCAGAAACTTTCTATGTTTTAAATCGTGAATGTACGACATGAGATGATTCAACTCTACATCTTCTTCTGTATTTAATTCTGACAGACCAATATTGAACTCGGTTTTCATGGATGCAATGAACACTTGTTCACTATTTGTTAATAAGGTCTGAACTGGAGAGAATTTGACTTCATTAACTTTGTACTTGATATGTGTTACCTTGTTACTCTGTGGTAACAACTGAATTCTCTCGTTAATTATCAGGCAACTGCTTACCTAGGACATGACTCCCTGCGTCGAGATCCACTCCTCCACCACAAGTGCTTCACTCTTTTCATAAGGACACATTTTAGTAACTTTCATCTTTCCCAGTACTGAATAAATCCAACTATCACCATCTACTGATCTAATAAACACTGGTACGAATGAGTTACCGAGAACTTCTCTATTAAACAGCTTATAATGGTAACCATGTTGTAACAATATTACATTCACTAACCAATTCGGAACCTTTATGGAAAACGTCGGGACGTTAGCTGGACAAACTATATTATTCTTGCCTTTACATTGACTCATGTCTGCTTCAGGCATTAATGCATAAAACTGCTTATTCTCTGACAGCATGATGTAAGGTGCCTCTGGCACTATCTGAACGTATCTCGCTGAATGTCTCCCAAACACGGGAAAAGGGTGAGCTCTATAAACTGTGAAATACCTATTCGCGGATCTCATAGGAAACTCAATTATCAACTGTATACTATCAATTGTAGCAAGTGCATGTACTGTCGTTACTTCATAGTAATTGTAAAACCTGATCTAATTCAGTTCCTGCTATCAAAGTCTTGTCCGCGGGTAATTTAAGAGCAACACCTTGAATTATTTCTGACAAATATCCTGGAGTCAATAACGAACTGGGTAACCTACCAGTCGCTATTATATCCGGAGCCATTTTTTTTATTTAATACCTCTTGTTTATAAATCTGAAGAGTTAATTCTAATGCTCTCAGCAAACTACTGTATTTAAGTGCTTCGCCTAAATTGCTAATCGTTAATCTGTGATTTCTTTCAATCACTGAGGTTACTAAAGTATTTCAAGCAGTCATGTGGTTCAAGGTTTTTATTACTTTCGATAACTCTTTTGCTAAAATGCCTACATCTTTCGAGTTTTTCTCTACTCTGGTATTCATCCCTTTCCCGGAAGTTAACTGTTTCTCTACTATATGAATCAGTTGTTTTTGTCTCGTCCCCAACTAACTAGCGACTTGGTGAATACGGACATAATCATCATTCGTAAGTGTACCAAATAAAAATTTCTGAATACTACCACCTGCATCTACCAAACCTCTCTTTTCACGAGACTATTTTCTGGGTAGTACCAAAGTTAATTCATTTACTTCCTCCTCTAATACTGCAATTAATCTATCAAGAACGTGGTTTTTTAATCTCTTGGTTTCTAGAAAACTTCATCACTTTAATTACGTTCAGTTGGTTCCTAAATTCCTTATTAATACTCTCCAACTTTCTTATGGATATGTCTAGCACTATTGTCCAGCTGTTTCCTGTTAATACGACGTTAATTTCTTGGACCAGAATCACGCCAGCGCCTATGGTGTGATCTGGAATGCAAACCAATATACCTCTTATTTAGTTTTTGAACTCGTAATCACTATTAAATTATAGGTTACATTATTTTCTGATGCTATGCATCGCTTATTTATATTCCTCTTTTTCCATTGAGGAGTTTCTTACCCTTGAAAGCAAATTATACCTGACATTAGGTTCACCTATTTTCTCATCAATTTTCCCTTTTAAATAACTCGACGGTTCCCAAACGTCGTCAGTTTCTACATTATCATAACACTCGCTATCATCGAGGGTGCTGTCATCCCTAGGGCATTCAACACACATTTCCTCTACTTCACCTATTTCCGCTAACTCTGTAATGTCTGCTAAAATTGGGCGTGACTTTGAGCCTATTATTTTCTTCAATATTTTCCTCACTTAATTCTTTAACACTTTCAGTATCGCAAAAGTTCTCAACTGATTCTACTTCATCGATAACTTGCGGGGCTTTTTCCCTACACTCTGTGTCTCTACCTAGACACGAGCTCCTTGTCTCTGTAGAATTCTTAGACAACTTTAATCTATCACCGTGCACAATAACTTTTCTCTTCTCTAATAATACTTCAAATGTGACTGAGCTCAGTTTTCTCAAAACTTTATGAGGTGCAGACCAAAACTTATGAAACTTAGATACTCTGCCTTTCTTAACACTTGGCATGTGTAGATACACGTAATCACCTACATCAATATCTGGCGATTTTGATTTTTTATCATAATACTCTTTTTGTCTCTCAAAAGCTACTTTATTCCTTTCGCTAGTTACTTCGCGTGCTTCTTTTAACTTGTTACTCAAAATATCAACATGTTCCTTGGCTGTCATACCTCCCTCTAGCACATTAGGCTGACTATTCAATTCACCTAAAGGGAGTAGCCTTACTTCTTACCCATATAACAAATAATGTGGGCTATAACACATCACTGAATGTGGAACCGTCCTATATGCGTACATTGCATATGGCAAATATTCTTCCCAATTACTACCGTATTCATCTACGTAATGAGATATCATGTCCGCTAGGGTTCGATGAAATCTCTCAACACGTCCGTTACATTATGGTCTGAGAGGGGTCGTCTGTAACTTTTTAATTTTTAACACTCTCCACATCTTTAACATTAACCAAGACACAAAATTTCACCCTTGATCTGTCAGCAGGCTTTGAGGATAACCATGCCTTAAAATAATCTGCTGTACAAAATATTTCGCTACTGTCTCTGCAGTTTGATAGGGAATCGGTATCGCTTCACATTACGTTTTGAAATAATCAATAAATGTCAACACATATTTATTCCCTTTCTCGCTCATCGGTAAGGGGCCTAAAATATCTAGAGATACCAACTGAAACAGGCAATTTACTTGCGGCAAAGAGCCTAATGGTGCTTTCGCCATTTTCATACTTTTTCTCCTCAGACAATCATCGCATATCACAATATATTCATCTGCATCTTTATCCAATGTTGGCCACTAATACAAAGACTTGAGGAGGTTCTGCGTTCGCCTCATGCTTTGGTGATCAGAAAATGGAGTGACATGGTGATCACTAATTACTCTGGTCACCAGCGAGTTTGGAACAACTTCTAAAATGTTGTCCTCTTCGCTCTTGTATAGGATGCTTTCCCTATCAATAAAGAAATTTCCCTTATCTCCCTTATTAATTATACTTTGACATGTTTCGTCGTCCCTCTGTTCATTCGTAATTATCTCTCTAGTTAAATCTTCTGAATTTATCGCATATACCATTCGCAACAAACAATCTGCATTCGCGTGTTTCTTGCCCGGTTTATGGACTACTTCAAAATCAACTCTGCTAAACGAAGTGCCCATCGAGTGAGTCTCGAACTAGGGTCTTTCAAATTCAATAACCATCTCAATGCAGCATGATCAGTAATATCGGTAAATCTATGCCCGCACAAATACACTCTGGACTGTTTTGTGGCAAAAACTAAAGCCCACAATTCTTTTTCCGTTGTGTTGTAATTCCTTTCTGCTGAATTTAACTGTCTACTGGCATAGGCGATTGGTTTCTCGTGTCCGTTCCTCATCTGAGACAGGACAGTGCCTACAGCATAATTACTAGCATCTGTACTCACAATAAATGATTGTGAAAAATCACGATACACAAGAATCGGATTTGAAAATAATTTTTCTCTTAACATTTTGAAAGCTTTCTCTTGTTCTGCTCCCCAAATAAACAGTTCATCCTTCTTAGTTAATTTTGTCAATGGTCTCGCTATATCCGCGAAATTCGGTACAAATTTCCTATAATACTGAAATTAACCTACCGCTGAGCGAACTTCTGTGACATTTTTAGGTCTGGGGAGTTTTTTAATTGCTTGTATATTTTTCTGATTCGGTTCTACGCCTTTTGAACTTACAACATGCCCCAAGTATTCTACACTATATTGTACAAATGAACACTTGCTATGCTGAATTCGCAAATTAGCTTCCTCCAGTCGTTCCAATACTTTACTCATGAGTTCGGCATGTTCTTTCACATTACTACTAAATATTACAATGTCGTCAAGGTATACAAAACACTGATCACCTAACAAACCTGTTAGAGCATAATTCTCCATTAACCTCTCAAATGTAGCTGGGGTATTACACATTCCAAACGGGATCCTATTAAATTCATATTTCCCCATGAATGTAACAAAACTCGTTTTCTCCCTATCACTTTCTTCTAACTCAATTTGGAAGTAGCCGTTCGCTAAATCCAATGTTGAAAAATATTTCGACCCGTGCAAGGAATCTAATGCCTCCCTGACATTCGGAATAGGATAAGGATCATGCTTTGTAACTTTATTTTACTGACTGAAATCTATACAAAATCACATCTTAAAAGAACAGTCTTTATTTTTCTGTTTCTCCATCACTACAGGAAACTGCCAAGATGATTTAATCTTTGAAATAATATTCTTATCAAGCATGTCATTTATTTGCTCTGCAATTACTAGTATCAATGCATGCGGTACTCTATATGGATTCTGCTTTATTGGCCTGGCCTCTCCTTTATCTAGCTTATGTTTCAACAAATTCGTCCACCCGAAATTTAAACTACCTTACACTTGAAGTACATATGCAAACTTCATTAACACTGGGAACATTAAATTAAAATCACTCTTACTCAAATGTTTCAATTTATCTCTAACAAATTTCTCTACCTTCATAAATTCATCTTTTGGTAGTTCTGGTAACATTTTACCCTTCTACTCCACTGATTTACTACTATTTGCCGCGTGAGTTTCAAAACTCTGACTACCGAGAGTCGCTAAACAATTTGGCAAATTTAATATTTTATTCTCGCCATTCAATGATTTACAGGTATTTTCTGTGCGAGTCTTACTCTTACTACCTTGAATCTGTACATAATTCGACTCATTTATTCTCAATTTACGTGAACAATCTGACATCGTTACCGATTTTTCATTCGTATTTTCAAAGTTAACTTCTCTGTTTCTACTACTTTTCACATTATTCTGACATCTCAAATTATCACAACACTTCAAATGATCTCGACACTTCAAATTATTACAACCACTGAAATCATCACAACATATCAAATTTTTACAACAGGACTCGGGGTTTTCATTTGGAATCGGAACTGCCTCTGCTCGGCATACTCTATCTCGGCGGATTTTGGGGACACAGCAACAAAATCTGTCCTGTTCTGTGATCTCGCTTACTAACTCACTCACTTTATGGCTAACACAACTCGAGGGAATTACTGCTTCGGAACTTGGAAGCGAACACATTTTATCCTTGTTTCTAGGGACATCTGCGAGGATTTTCTCCCGTGGTCCTATCTGTGGCGACACTAAATCACTTTGTTCCGACCCAAGATTATACAACTTCTCTGGGATATTCAAGGTATGCTACTTATGCATAGTACTGTAACAACATCACTGAAAAGTGTGGCAAATCCTATTACCATACCCTTTGGCACGACGAGCATCTCATTAGTAATGTTCACGATTTTTGTCACTGCCCTTACTGATTTTACTAACGCTCTGTGAGGTTTCCTTTAACCCTCAACTTGACCTACCCTGTCAGTAGTCCTCTCGACATGACCACCTACTTCACATGTCGCTCCTGCATCTTCCGTGCGACTAGGACTCCATGTCCTCTTGCCCCCGATGAGGAACGAAACACTGGGACGCATCCCTTTGACCCGAAACAAAGGGGATATCACACTGGTCACTCACACTCATAAGTGCCTTCTTTTCAACGACACAGGTACCCTGACGGTCGTTCACCCTGTCCTCCAGATTCATCTCACTGAATCTATTACATGTCCCTATAGAGTTTCTAGCCATACTGCTCCTACAATACACCTTGTTCTCTGGGACGCTCTTACCGGTAAGAATTACGTTGCATATTGCCCTTGCCACAGGGGTGCCTGGTACATTCGTCAATGTCGGTTTGATAAGAAGCAATTTCGAGTCAGTGTCCCAACCCGCCGTGTGCAAAGCACCATGTATCACTGTCTCCGATTTTGGTGGCAGAATCGTGTGCTGTACCATTTTCACTTCATTATATTGACTAGTATTCACAGACCCGAATGCGAGTTCAAAGTTGGCCAGGCTCTCGGCTTGTTTTCGCTGCTCTTCCTCAATTATGCAAGTAATTGAATTATATGTATCTAAATCAATCGTATTTTTGAGATACAATGTCTGTTCTTTGAAGTCGATTCTGGCATTAAAATAATGGAGAAAATCGGTTCCAAGTATTCCCTCGAAAGGAAGTTCTGATGCGCACACAAGGAACCAATACAGGTAACATTGACCATTTACCCACAACTCTACATACTGGGTACCTGCGATCTGGAGAGAGTCCCCAGTTACACCTTTCGCTCCTAATTGAGATTCATCTATAATATTCCCGCTGATTCTAGGTCGGACGAGAGCTATATCGGACCCTGTGTCAATTAATAACGAGTGAGACTGGCCCTCGACAAGAACTGATACTATGGTCTCTTTTCCCCCTACAACTGTAATTACCGCCATGTGGTGCCCGGGGCTGACACTCCATCTCTCGTGTGTGGACGATTGTTACTTACATTCTCGCCAGTTTCACTAATGCCGTGCCCTACGTTCCTAGGTACTTGGGCCCGTTGTGGGGTTCCCAAACTTCGACATTCCCTTACATTCTCGCCAGTTTCACTAATGCCGTGCCCTACGTTCCTAGGTACTTGGGCCCGTTGTGGGGTTCCCAAACATCGGCATTCCCTTACATTCTCACCAGTTTCACTAATGCCGTGCCCTACGTTCCTAGGTACTTGGGCCCGTTGTGGGGTTCCCAAACTTCGGCATTCTCTGATCATGTGTCCAAAACATCGGCATTAAAGCAGCTAATATTACAGTTATTGTTTTGTTCTTGTCTGTAACTAATGTTCTTGGGAGAAACACCTGCTCCCGACAGACTCTTTCTACTGTTACTGCTATAATTCGGACCACGGTAACAATTGTTATAACCTCTTCCGAAACTCTGTTAAAGGAAGTATTTTCGCCACTTTTCGCACTACCCCGTGCCACAATTGTTTGTTGGGAGACTATGTTATACATCTTTCTCCTCCTATGTAACCTCTAACGCTATAGCCATGCGTTCAGGTTCGTCCATGGTTTGTGGTATCTTATATCTTAACTGCTGACATCTGCTACCTTGTAACCTGTCAGTGACAGCTGCTAATAACCTCTTTTCAGTTTCTTGATTCAAAATTTTCTGTTTTTCTGGATCATCTAAATGCTGAACTGTTTTATCACATAATTTACGACACCTACCTGTAAATGTCTGTACATCCTCATTATGTTTCTGCCTTACATTGTGCAGCATGTAATAACGAAATTGCAACGGCAGATATTCCTTGAATCTGTCGTTCAACTCATCTTTCAATATCTTTAATGTTATGTCTCCTCTTAATCTAGGACATGTCGCAACAAAACGCGACGTTAAACCCTTCAATTTCCTTTTCGCTAATTTTACTTTGTCCTTATCTGCAAGATTTCCTAGTCTTGCTGAGCTTTCTGCACTTTGTAGAAAGTCGTGTACCAGTAATGAGCCTGTTTCGCCAGTCCATTTTTCTACTAATGAAATAACCGCCAATCTATAACTTGAGCTAGTACTTGAGCTTGAACTGGTATCGCGTGGGTTAGTTGACGTCTCTCGTCCTCCATGTCACCAGACAAGTGCTACTACAACTTATTAAATTTAATTCATTCAATTTAGAAAGAGGAATCCAAGTCTTACGATCGTGAGTCTGTTTCTTCGGAGTATCGAAATGAGTACTACTACTTGTAGGTTTAGTTTCATGAATCGTGATCAAATTTTCTCTCTTAGGAACAGCAATATGTTCCGAACGTGAAGAACTTGATCGTGTTTTACGTTTGCGTTTTCCGAAGTCGAAGGCTCTGTATTCGCAACTAGGTCAAGCCTTTCTGTCTCAAATGCTGGATGAACACGATCTCGAGGTATGAACCTCTTCACTATACGAATTTCAATTTCCAACACTACTCGTCCAGAAGAATTTTTGTAATCGTATACCTTATAAGCGGGAGTCGGAAAAGATCGCTTTGGTTTTCTCTTGAAAGCTATTTCCAGTCCTGAACCTGTAGTTAATGCATTCAACTTAGCACGAAATGACTATACTTGAGACAAGTCAAAAGATGTGTGCATTTGAAAAAATTTATGTATTAATTTATATGAGAACTCTTCTAAATCCTTCAATGCCTCAGTACTACGAGTTAAAACTACTTAGATTGTCAAAACCGTAAACTCTACTACTTACCCTTCTTGCCTCTGAAAAAATAAGCGTCTTAGCATAACGATTCAGTGCTTTTGAAAAATACAGCGAAGAAATGGGGCTGAATCCAGATAATCTCTGCTAAATTCAACTCTAACCCAAGTGTGCGGTGTTATATCTTCCAAATCTACATGACAATCAACGTCACCAGTTACTCTGTTATTCATAGGTCCGTGGACATACTCAACTTCACAGCGAAATGATTTTCTGCAGTATACGTGTTCGTTATAATCCTGAAAATCTCATCTTTCACGAACTATCGTATTAGATTCGTCAACTGAAATGAGTGCAATCCTGAATGCTTCAGGACACGTTAAAAAGTCCCACTCAGCAACATTGTTCAGCTCAATTACAACTTCACGATTCGCATTCATAACACAACGTGCGAATAAAATAATACTGTTTTCAAAGACCTAACACCTATCCCCTATCACCTACAACCTATAACCCTTCGAAGTGGGTCCAGTTACAGCCGTCTGGAGTAACTATCCAAAACGCTGCCACCAGTTTGTGATGCTCGAGCGGTCTAGGACTGAGTACAAACACTCAAAAATAAATATTCCAAACCAATTTAACACATTTAATAAAATCAAACACTAAAACGTCTACACTGGCACTTATACATCTACTTACTTGGCGATGTGGCGGAAGTTGACATGACATCTGTCAATATAAAACAAGATAAAAACTCGACTGGAAGCAATAACATATTAGAGCCACGGTGATGAAGGAGTCAGAGTGTCAGCGTAGCTCAGGCGAGTCGTCCCAGGCGGTGATGTGCAGTCTCTGGCGTCTACTTCTGAAGTCCGGCATCCTCAGGCCGAGCAAGGTATAACAAAGCAACAGTAATGTAGTGGGGAGAAGTCTCTCTCCACCAAGAAGTAAGCGCATGAGCAGTCTTCCATCAATGAGAAGTCAGGGCGTGAAGAGTCGCCAACCAATGAGAGAGCAAGGTTAGGGCGTCGGTCAATAAACTGGAACTTTGCACTCGGTCCCAAAGTGTGATATCTAAATCATGTGATGGGAAAATATCGCGTGATACAGCGCGTGATTTAGGAGTCATGGGACTGAAATACCGTGAAAAACAGGACGTATTTCACATCAAAAGTGGTCTGTATCACAGTTATGCGGTGCTGAAATCATTGCAGATTGTATAAGGTCGGATATAGCTTCCTGCTGCAGGCACTGCAAATCTTGATAGTTGTGAAAATACTTCATAAAATTGTTCTTTCTCTGAACTGGAAAACTAGCGGAGTGCCCACGGCACTACATCACTCCCTCTTATAGAAAATTTTTGTTCGGGCTGAGCAAAACATTAGAAAGTTGTGTGGCTGAAGCTATATGTAAGTCGGTCATCAAAGTGAAGCTGGTTGAAGTATCGAGTCTTGGAGTGCAATTTCTCTATAAAAAACAACAGGATGTAGACTCGCCAGCAATGGAAATTCAGGTTTCTGGTCGACCAACTAGCAGCCATCGGCATAGCAGCGACGTTGACACAGGAGTCTTCTTTCTTGAGGCTTTATGAAATTGCTTCCATACTCGCGGTCAACTGAATCATAAAGGTTAATAAAAAAGGGAATGAAGTTAATCACTATTCCATCAAATAACTTTAAAATTAATTGAACTCAAAATGGGGAGTGTCATGTCACCTTCCTTATTATATAAGTTCGTCTTTGTAATTTTTCAAAGTGCAGCTGAAACAAATCCCATACACAATATACACATTGGATAAACACTAAATATCAACACATATTACAAATATTTGTTAAAGCTCTGTCTTGTGTACCAAGATTATTACCTTTCGTTTAATAGTTCAATTATAATTTTTATATTGTGAAATATATATATATATATATATATATATATATATATATATATATATATATATATATATATATCTGTGCGTGTTCGTGTGTGCGTGTGTTCATAACACAATGTACCTTGTGTTAATTGATCAAACTTAAATGTCTCTTGTTTTCATTCATCAAACTTACAATAGTTAAAATTGTTTTCATACTTGAGTTAAGTTATCTTCATATTAGAAGAAGAAAAGAATTATCAATCATTATATTACAATCAAGCAATTGAATAAACACATTGGGACATTTTATGTTTGTTGCTCTCTGGAATATCAGATTCCTAGTGTAATATCACTTGCTGTAGCATTAAATCTTCAAAATTACGCGCACTATATTCTGTTTTTCAATAACTATAATTTAATTTTGCCTTTGGGCATCAACACTCAAATCACTTCGACGTATAATGGAATTCTTAAAGCAAGTAGTGGCTGTCATCCTCGATGTCGGCTGCGGGGCTGGAACTGTGCTCGAAATAGCACACATCTCCATGGCATCTGCTTGATCCTCGGGAAGTTGGGCAGGCTCTGTGGTCTCAGCTAACTTCCGACGTGGGAGGCAGGCGCATGAACATCTGGCCAGTGTCTCACACAGGTGCTGTTTCAGGAACCAGATGACGAGTACCAGACATCCTATCATAACGAACCCCACCAAGTAGTGACTGTGGCGTTCGACGTGTTCACTCAGAAACTTTCTATGTTTTAAATCGTGAATGTACGACATGAGATGATTCAACTCTACATCTTCTTCTGTATTTAACTCTGACAGACCAATATTGAACTCGGTTTTCATGGATGCAATGAACACTTGTTCACTATTTGTTAATAAGGTCTGAACTGGAGAGAATTTGACTTCATTAACTTTGTACTTGATATGTGTTACCTTGTTACTCTGTGGTAACAACTGAATTCTCTCGTTAATTATCAGGCAACTGCTTACCTAGGACATGACTCCCTGCGTCGAGATCCACTCCTCCACCACAAGTGCTTCACTCTTTTCATAAGGACACATTTTAGTAACTTTCATCTTTCCCAGTACTGAATAAATCCAACTATCACCATCTACTGATCTAATAAACACTGGTACGAATGAGTTACCGAGAACTTCTCTATTAAACAGCTTATAATGGTAACCATGTTGTAACAATATTACATTCACTAACCAATTCGGAACCTTTATGGAAAACGTCGGGACGTTAGCTGGACAAACTATATTATTCTTGCCTTTACATTGACTCATGTCTGCTTCAGGCATTAATGCATAAAACTGCTTATTCTCTGACAGCATGATGTAAGGTGCCTCTGGCACTATCTGAACGTATCTCGCTGAATGTCTCCCAAACACGGGAAAAGGGTGAGCTCTATAAACTGTGAAATACCTATTCGCGGATCTCATAGGAAACTCAATTATCAACTGTATACTATCAATTGTAGCAAGTGCATGTACTGTCGTTACTTCATAGTAATTGTAAAACCTGATCTAATTCAGTTCCTGCTATCAAAGTCTTGTCCGCGGGTAATTTAAGAGCAACACCTTGAATTATTTCTGACAAATATCCTGGAGTCAATAACGAACTGGGTAACCTACCAGTCGCTATTATATCCGGAGCCATTTTTTTTATTTAATACCTCTTGTTTATAAATCTGAAGAGTTAATTCTAATGCTCTCAGCAAACTACTGTATTTAAGTGCTTCGCCTAAATTGCTAATCGTTAATCTGTGATTTCTTTCAATCACTGAGGTTACTAAAGTATTTCAAGCAGTCATGTGGTTCAAGGTTTTTATTACTTTCGATAACTCTTTTGCTAAAATGCCTACATCTTTCGAGTTTTTCTCTACTCTGGTATTCATCCCTTTCCCGGAAGTTAACTGTTTCTCTACTATATGAATCAGTTGTTTTTGTCTCGTCCCCAACTAACTAGCGACTTGGTGAATACGGACATAATCATCATTCGTAAGTGTACCAAATAAAAATTTCTGAATACTACCACCTGCATCTACCAAACCTCTCTTTTCACGAGACTATTTTCTGGGTAGTACCAAAGTTAATTCATTTACTTCCTCCTCTAATACTGCAATTAATCTATCAAGAACGTGGTTTTTTAATCTCTTGGTTTCTAGAAAACTTCATCACTTTAATTACGTTCAGTTGGTTCCTAAATTCCTTATTAATACTCTCCAACTTTCTTATGGATATGTCTAGCACTATTGTCCAGCTGTTTCCTGTTAATACGACGTTAATTTCTTGGACCAGAATCACGCCAGCGCCTATGGTGTGATCTGGAATGCAAACCAATATACCTCTTATTTAGTTTTTGAACTCGTAATCACTATTAAATTATAGGTTACATTATTTTCTGATGCTATGCATCGCTTATTTATATTCCTCTTTTTCCATTGAGGAGTTTCTTACCCTTGAAAGCAAATTATACCTGACATTAGGTTCACCTATTTTCTCATCAATTTTCCCTTTTAAATAACTCGACGGTTCCCAAACGTCGTCAGTTTCTACATTATCATAACACTCGCTATCATCGAGGGTGCTGTCATCCCTAGGGCATTCAACACACATTTCCTCTACTTCACCTATTTCCGCTAACTCTGTAATGTCTGCTAAAATTGGGCGTGACTTTGAGCCTATTATTTTCTTCAATATTTTCCTCACTTAATTCTTTAACACTTTCAGTATCGCAAAAGTTCTCAACTGATTCTACTTCATCGATAACTTGCGGGGCTTTTTCCCTACACTCTGTGTCTCTACCTAGACACGAGCTCCTTGTCTCTGTAGAATTCTTAGACAACTTTAATCTATCACCGTGCACAATAACTTTTCTCTTCTCTAATAATACTTCAAATGTGACTGAGCTCAGTTTTCTCAAAACTTTATGAGGTGCAGACCAAAACTTATGAAACTTAGATACTCTGCCTTTCTTAACACTTGGCATGTGTAGATACACGTAATCACCTACATCAATATCTGGCGATTTTGATTTTTTATCATAATACTCTTTTTGTCTCTCAAAAGCTACTTTATTCCTTTCGCTAGTTACTTCGCGTGCTTCTTTTAACTTGTTACTCAAAATATCAACATGTTCCTTGGCTGTCATACCTCCCTCTAGCACATTAGGCTGACTATTCAATTCACCTAAAGGGAGTAGCCTTACTTCTTACCCATATAACAAATAATGTGGGCTATAACACATCACTGAATGTGGAACCGTCCTATATGCGTACATTGCATATGGCAAATATTCTTCCCAATTACTACCGTATTCATCTACGTAATGAGATATCATGTCCGCTAGGGTTCGATGAAATCTCTCAACACGTCCGTTACATTATGGTCTGAGAGGGGTCGTCTGTAACTTTTTAATTTTTAACACTCTCCACATCTTTAACATTAACCAAGACACAAAATTTCACCCTTGATCTGTCAGCAGGCTTTGAGGATAACCATGCCTTAAAATAATCTGCTGTACAAAATATTTCGCTACTGTCTCTGCAGTTTGATAGGGAATCGGTATCGCTTCACATTACGTTTTGAAATAATCAATAAATGTCAACACATATTTATTCCCTTTCTCGCTCATCGGTAAGGGGCCTAAAATATCTAGAGATACCAACTGAAACAGGCAATTTACTTGCGGCAAAGAGCCTAATGGTGCTTTCGCCATTTTCATACTTTTTCTCCTCAGACAATCATCGCATATCACAATATATTCATCTGCATCTTTATCCAATGTTGGCCACTAATACAAAGACTTGAGGAGGTTCTGCGTTCGCCTCATGCTTTGGTGATCAGAAAATGGAGTGACATGGTGATCACTAATTACTCTGGTCACCAGCGAGTTTGGAACAACTTCTAAAATGTTGTCCTCTTCGCTCTTGTATAGGATGCTTTCCCTATCAATAAAGAAATTTCCCTTATCTCCCTTATTAATTATACTTTGACATGTTTCGTCGTCCCTCTGTTCATTCGTAATTATCTCTCTAGTTAAATCTTCTGAATTTATCGCATATACCATTCGCAACAAACAATCTGCATTCGCGTGTTTCTTGCCCGGTTTATGGACTACTTCAAAATCAACTCTGCTAAACGAAGTGCCCATCGAGTGAGTCTCGAACTAGGGTCTTTCAAATTCAATAACCATCTCAATGCAGCATGATCAGTAATATCGGTAAATCTATGCCCGCACAAATACACTCTGGACTGTTTTGTGGCAAAAACTAAAGCCCACAATTCTTTTTCCGTTGTGTTGTAATTCCTTTCTGCTGAATTTAACTGTCTACTGGCATAGGCGATTGGTTTCTCGTGTCCGTTCCTCATCTGAGACAGGACAGTGCCTACAGCATAATTACTAGCATCTGTACTCACAATAAATGATTGTGAAAAATCACGATACACAAGAATCGGATTTGAAAATAATTTTTCTCTTAACATTTTGAAAGCTTTCTCTTGTTCTGCTCCCCAAATAAACAGTTCATCCTTCTTAGTTAATTTTGTCAATGGTCTCGCTATATCCGCGAAATTCGGTACAAATTTCCTATAATACTGAAATTAACCTACCGCTGAGCGAACTTCTGTGACATTTTTAGGTCTGGGGAGTTTTTTAATTGCTTGTATATTTTTCTGATTCGGTTCTACGCCTTTTGAACTTACAACATGCCCCAAGTATTCTACACTATATTGTACAAATGAACACTTGCTATGCTGAATTCGCAAATTAGCTTCCTCCAGTCGTTCCAATACTTTACTCATGAGTTCGGCATGTTCTTTCACATTACTACTAAATATTACAATGTCGTCAAGGTATACAAAACACTGATCACCTAACAAACCTGTTAGAGCATAATTCTCCATTAACCTCTCAAATGTAGCTGGGGCATTACACATTCCAAACGGGATCCTATTAAATTCATATTTCCCCATGAATGTAACAAAACTCGTTTTCTCCCTATCACTTTCTTCTAACTCAATTTGGAAGTAGCCGTTCGCTAAATCCAATGTTGAAAAATATTTCGACCCGTGCAAGGAATCTAATGCCTCCCTGACATTCGGAATAGGATAAGGATCATGCTTTGTAACTTTATTTTACTGACTGAAATCTATACAAAATCACATCTTAAAAGAACAGTCTTTATTTTTCTGTTTCTCCATCACTACAGGAAACTGCCAAGATGATTTAATCTTTGAAATAATATTCTTATCAAGCATGTCATTTATTTGCTCTGCAATTACTAGTATCAATGCATGCGGTACTCTATATGGATTCTGCTTTATTGGCCTGGCCTCTCCTTTATCTAGCTTATGTTTCAACAAATTCGTCCACCCGAAATTTAAACTACCTTACACTTGAAGTACATATGCAAACTTCATTAACACTGGGAACATTAAATTAAAATCACTCTTACTCAAATGTTTCAATTTATCTCTAACAAATTTCTCTACCTTCATAAATTCATCTTTTGGTAGTTCTGGTAACATTTTACCCTTCTACTCCAATGATTTACTACTATTTGCCGCGTGAGTTTCAAAACTCTGACTACCGAGAGTCGCTAAACAATTTGGCAAATTTAATATTTTATTCTCGCCATTCAATGATTTACAGGTATTTTCTGTGCGAGTCTTACTCTTACTACCTTGAATCTGTACATAATTCGACTCATTTATTCTCAATTTACGTGAACAATCTGACATCGTTACCGATTTTTCATTCGTATTTTCAAAGTTAACTTCTCTGTTTCTACTACTTTTCACATTATTCTGACATCTCAAATTATCACAACACTTCAAATGATCTCGACACTTCAAATTATTACAACCACTGAAATCATCACAACATATCAAATTTTTACAACAGGACTCGGGGTTTTCATTTGGAATCGGAACTGCCTCTGCTCGGCATACTCTATCTCGGCGGATTTTGGGGACACAGCAACAAAATCTGTCCTGTTCTGTGATCTCGCTTACTAACTCACTCACTTTATGGCTAACACAACTCGAGGGAATTACTGCTTCGGAACTTGGAAGCGAACACATTTTATCCTTGTTTCTAGGGACATCTGCGAGGATTTTCTCCCGTGGTCCTATCTGTGGCGACACTAAATCACTTTGTTCCGACCCAAGATTATACAACTTCTCTGGGATATTCAAGGTATGCTACTTATGCATAGTACTGTAACAACATCACTGAAAAGTGTGGCAAATCCTATTACCATACCCTTTGGCACGACGAGCATCTCATTAGTAATGTTCACGATTTTTGTCACTGCCCTTACTGATTTTACTAACGCTCTGTGAGGTTTCCTTTAACCCTCAACTTGACCTACCCTGTCAGTAGTCCTCTCGACATGACCACCTACTTCACATGTCGCTCCTGCATCTTCCGTGCGACTAGGACTCCATGTCCTCTTGCCCCCGATGAGGAACGAAACACTGGGACGCATCCCTTTGACCCGAAACAAAGGGGATATCACACTGGTCACTCACACTCATAAGTGCCTTCTTTTCAACGACACAGGTACCCTGACGGTCGTTCACCCTGTCCTCCAGATTCATCTCACTGAATCTATTACATGTCCCTATAGAGTTTCTAGCCATACTGCTCCTACAATACACCTTGTTCTCTGGGACGCTCTTACCGGTAAGAATTACGTTGCATATTGCCCTTGCCACAGGGGTGCCTGGTACATTCGTCAATGTCGGTTTGATAAGAAGCAATTTCGAGTCAGTGTCCCAACCCGCCGTGTGCAAAGCACCATGTATCACTGTCTCCGATTTTGGTGGCAGAATCGTGTGCTGTACCATTTTCACTTCATTATATTGACTAGTATTCACAGACCCGAATGCGAGTTCAAAGTTGGCCAGGCTCTCGGCTTGTTTTCGCTGCTCTTCCTCAATTATGCAAGTAATTGAATTATATGTATCTAAATCAATCGTATTTTTGAGATACAATGTCTGTTCTTTGAAGTCGATTCTGGCATTAAAATAATGGAGAAAATCGGTTCCAAGTATTCCCTCGAAAGGAAGTTCTGATGCGCACACAAGGAACCAATACAGGTAACATTGACCATTTACCCACAACTCTACATACTGGGTACCTGCGATCTGGAGAGAGTCCCCAGTTACACCTTTCGCTCCTAATTGAGATTCATCTATAATATTCCCGCTGATTCTAGGTCGGACGAGAGCTATATCGGACCCTGTGTCAATTAATAACGAGTGAGACTGGCCCTCGACAAGAACTGATACTATGGTCTCTTTTCCCCCTACAACTGTAATTACCGCCATGTGGTGCCCGGGGCTGACACTCCATCTCTCGTGTGTGGACGATTGTTACTTACATTCTCGCCAGTTTCACTAATGCCGTGCCCTACGTTCCTAGGTACTTGGGCCCGTTGTGGGGTTCCCAAACTTCGACATTCCCTTACATTCTCGCCAGTTTCACTAATGCCGTGCCCTACGTTCCTAGGTACTTGGGCCCGTTGTGGGGTTCCCAAACATCGGCATTCCCTTACATTCTCACCAGTTTCACTAATGCCGTGCCCTACGTTCCTAGGTACTTGGGCCCGTTGTGGGGTTCCCAAACTTCGGCATTCTCTGATCATGTGTCCAAAACATCGGCATTAAAGCAGCTAATATTACAGTTATTGTTTTGTTCTTGTCTGTAACTAATGTTCTTGGGAGAAACACCTGCTCCCGACAGACTCTTTCTACTGTTACTGCTATAATTCGGACCACGGTAACAATTGTTATAACCTCTTCCGAAACTCTGTTAAAGGAAGTATTTTCGCCACTTTTCGCACTACCCCGTGCCACAATTGTTTGTTGGGAGACTATGTTATACATCTTTCTCCTCCTATGTAACCTCTAACGCTATAGCCATGCGTTCAGGTTCGTCCATGGTTTGTGGTATCTTATATCTTAACTGCTGACATCTGCTACCTTGTAACCTGTCAGTGACAGCTGCTAATAACCTCTTTTCAGTTTCTTGATTCAAAATTTTCTGTTTTTCTGGATCATCTAAATGCTGAACTGTTTTATCACATAATTTACGACACCTACCTGTAAATGTCTGTACATCCTCATTATGTTTCTGCCTTACATTGTGCAGCATGTAATAACGAAATTGCAACGGCAGATATTCCTTGAATCTGTCGTTCAACTCATCTTTCAATATCTTTAATGTTATGTCTCCTCTTAATCTAGGACATGTCGCAACAAAACGCGACGTTAAACCCTTCAATTTCCTTTTCGCTAATTTTACTTTGTCCTTATCTGCAAGATTTCCTAGTCTTGCTGAGCTTTCTGCACTTTGTAGAAAGTCGTGTACCAGTAATGAGCCTGTTTCGCCAGTCCATTTTTCTACTAATGAAATAACCGCCAATCTATAACTTGAGCTAGTACTTGAGCTTGAACTGGTATCGCGTGGGTTAGTTGACGTCTCTCGTCCTCCATGTCACCAGACAAGTGCTACTACAACTTATTAAATTTAATTCATTCAATTTAGAAAGAGGAATCCAAGTCTTACGATCGTGAGTCTGTTTCTTCGGAGTATCGAAATGAGTACTACTACTTGTAGGTTTAGTTTCATGAATCGTGATCAAATTTTCTCTCTTAGGAACAGCAATATGTTCCGAACGTGAAGAACTTGATCGTGTTTTACGTTTGCGTTTTCCGAAGTCGAAGGCTCTGTATTCGCAACTAGGTCAAGCCTTTCTGTCTCAAATGCTGGATGAACACGATCTCGAGGTATGAACCTCTTCACTATACGAATTTCAATTTCCAACACTACTCGTCCAGAAGAATTTTTGTAATCGTATACCTTATAAGCGGGAGTCGGAAAAGATCGCTTTGGTTTTCTCTTGAAAGCTATTTCCAGTCCTGAACCTGTAGTTAATGCATTCAACTTAGCACGAAATGACTATACTTGAGACAAGTCAAAAGATGTGTGCATTTGAAAAAATTTATGTATTAATTTATATGAGAACTCTTCTAAATCCTTCAATGCCTCAGTACTACGAGTTAAAACTACTTAGATTGTCAAAAACCGTAAACTCTACTACTTACCCTTCTTGCCTCTGAAAAAATAAGCGTCTTAGCATAACGATTCAGTGCTTTTGAAAAATACAGCGAAGAAATGGGGCTGAATCCAGATAATCTCTGCTAAATTCAACTCTAACCCAAGTGTGCGGTGTTATATCTTCCAAATCTACATGACAATCAACGTCACCAGTTACTCTGTTATTCATAGGTCCGTGGACATACTCAACTTCACAGCGAAATGATTTTCTGCAGTATACGTGTTCGTTATAATCCTGAAAATCTCATCTTTCACGAACTATCGTATTAGATTCGTCAACTGAAATGAGTGCAATCCTGAATGCTTCAGGACACGTTAAAAAGTCCCACTCAGCAACATTGTTCAGCTCAATTACAACTTCACGATTCGCATTCATAACACAACGTGCGAATAAAATAATACTGTTTTCAAAGACCTAACACCTATCCCCTATCACCTACAACCTATAACCCTTCGAAGTGGGTCCAGTTACAGCCGTCTGGAGTAACTATCCAAAACGCTGCCACCAGTTTGTGATGCTCGAGCGGTCTAGGACTGAGTACAAACACTCAAAAATAAATATTCCAAACCAATTTAACACATTTAATAAAATCAAACACTAAAACGTCTACACTGGCACTTATACATCTACTTACTTGGCGATGTGGCGGAAGTTGACATGACATCTGTCAATATAAAACAAGATAAAAACTCGACTGGAAGCAATAACATATTAGAGCCACGGTGATGAAGGAGTCAGAGTGTCAGCGTAGCTCAGGCGAGTCGTCCCAGGCGGTGATGTGCAGTCTCTGGCGTCTACTTCTGAAGTCCGGCATCCTCAGGCCGAGCAAGGTATAACAAAGCAACAGTAATGTAGTGGGGAGAAGTCTCTCTCCACCAAGAAGTAAGCGCATGAGCAGTCTTCCATCAATGAGAAGTCAGGGCGTGAAGAGTCGCCAACCAATGAGAGAGCAAGGTTAGGGCGTCGGTCAATAAACTGGAACTTTGCACTCGGTCCCAAAGTGTGATATCTAAATCATGTGATGGGAAAATATCGCGTGATACAGCGCGTGATTTAGGAGTCATGGGACTGAAATATCGTGAAAAACAGGACGCATTTCCCGTCAAAAGTGGTCTGTATCGCAGTTACATGGTGCTGAAATCATTGCAGGTTGTATAAGGTCGGATACAGCTTCCTGCTGCAGGCACCGCAAATCTTGATAGTTGCGAAAATACTTCATAAAAATGTTCTCTCTCTGAACTGGAAAACTATCGGAGTGCCTGCGGCACAACAGTGCCTGACATCTCCATTAGTGTTCATCCTCTTTAAAAATTACATTATGGTTGTTTCACTAGGCACCTCCAACCTGGCCCTCTTCATGGTGTACAGTGCACTCAATAAAGATGAAACAGTACATGCACACGACAATGCATCCGAAAAACTGCTAAACAAGATGAGAAGAACCCATAATGTCGCTCTAGTCTTGAGTTGTGTAGGGGAGTCAGAGTGGAAGAACAGCCACACCCCTCCACTCCTCTAATCGTCATCGCTACATATTTCCGTGTAAACGTGGACACTCGCCCCTCTTAGTTGCTTGCTTTTCCCCAGGAGGGGAGTGGGGACAAGTTGTCGCCAGACTTACAACAATCAGTCTACATATCGAGCTTTCATAGCTCCAGCGAACAACTCCAGGGCAATAGTGCACACCAGGGCCGGAACTAGAATGCTCTGCACCTATTCATTTGTTTTCTAAATATTAAGGCATGACTACAGAGTTACAAAAAGCTGTTCACAAAATATGAAGCTTCATAGCTACGTCTTTAACAACTGTTGTAGAGAAGAATGCTAGGGCCTATTTGCAACATCGAACTATTAGGTAGCAAAAGCGGCTCTTTGCTACCCCACTAAAAAAGTTGGGGTAGCAGCTGCTATCCCTGTTCCGGCATCCCTGGCTTCTTACATAATAGAAAACCTTAGCATTTGCCTATACGTTTCCTTTCCTACGACGAAACCACCAATACACAATAAAATTGTAAAGTCAGAGTTCAGACAATTGAACATCGGTTCTGCGAGCTTCGTAAAAATGCATATCTTGCTATGTAAATAATTATGATGTTATCCAGGAATGCATTTTACGTACATTTGTTTTAACTAGGCTTAAAATTTATATAAAAATTTATTTCAAACCAAAAACGCATTTGTTTACTTTATTAAAATATCCCAATTCATATATTTCCTCTTCACATTATATTTGTTTGCCATTTATTAATTTGAAGACGAGCTTTGTTTAATATACCGAGATTAAAATCGCCCTACAATAAAATAACGCACTTTCCACATAACCTCTGTTAGATTCTCGGCAAAATGGCTGCTTGACTTTGACTTTAAATTTCAACTTTTCGAAATCGTAAAGTCAAGAGTGCTTGACTTTACCTTTGGCAGTTCTAGTGTGTCCAGCTCCATAAGAAACACGCTGGAAAGCAAACCTAAAGTCAAATGTTAAAGTTTTCAATTGTGTAAGTGCGGTACACTACGTGACCTCACAGCAGGTAGTCGGGGCTGTGTACAATTCAAGGCTGTGTCTGGCCACAAAAACCGACGGCAATTAATGTGCGCCGCAGACGTGGCCTCCAGCCACACACACTCGCCTTCACACTTGCAAGCTTCTAAAAATCTCTCCACACTGCCACACCTAGCAGGCCCCGAGTATCTCTGCTTCACCCGCGAGCACAACATAAAGGCTGTTCACGGTGAAGTGAGCACTTTCGAAATTTACCTTAGAAAAAAGTCACTGACCCTGCCTGTATATACTTCAATGGGCGCACTGAGTAATATACGCCCAGTAAAGTTGGTAACGATGGATGGCAAGTAGTTCCATATCTTAACGGTAAATAAAAAGTGTTAGGTAGCCATTTGAGAATAATTGAAACGATTACTTTCGCTTTCTGTTTTTTAATGCATCGGAGTGTAAAAATTAGCATATTTGTAAAATATTTACTTTCTAGTAATTCTACAGTTTCACTTGACCGAAGCATGAATAAAGTGATGAGGCCCATTGCAATGTTACTTTTACATAAAGCAGAAGAATACGCAGCGTGAATACAATTAGATCTTAAGCAGGGCTTTCAAAAGTGCTCATTTTATCGTGAACAGCTTATATATGCCCTTAATTTCAACTGTCGTTTTAATTCGAATAACACACTTTTGAAATAACCAAACCACATTTCTTAAATATATAAAATGATCTCTCGTCCAAGAGCAGCAACTGCGGCGACTAAGAATACTTTAGTTGCTACAAAGACTCGGAAAACAGTTGACCACAATCATGCTTGTCATCTCCAGAGAGCCCTATGTTTGCTGGCTACGTCTGGCTGGAGAATGACCACGTATGGTCCACGATGTAAGCATTCTGAGTGCTAAACTTGCCCCTCGCTAAGACGAACACGGATTTTCACATGTGGAAACTTGGCGGAAGTTGCCACTGGATGGCTGGCCGTTTACTCCTACTCTTGCATTCCGCCCCTGGTCCTCACTTCGCCCTCACCTTGCCCCAAGACCTCTCAACTCAACACTAAGAGTGTTGAGAACGTACGCTGCACGCGGAATATCTGGAAAATCGAGTCACGTCACAAGTTTAGGAAAGGCAAGAAACTATGAACAGAGGAGAGGAAGACGAGTGATTTCCCTTTCTGGATTTTCCCCCTACTTCTTCATTCCTGTGTACACTCACAACTAATGACAGAAAATGTCTTTCCCTCTGAATACAGTACAAGCCTGTATAACTTTTCTGCATATAACATTTTCCTGCGTATAAAACTATTGTTTCATGGTTCCGTAATAGTATGGGAAATGTTCCTTCGGGAAAAACAGCATCTGGCATAGGAGCCAGGCGCCGGCTGGCCGTCATTTTGGAGTTTTCTTTTATCCCTGAAAATTTCCCTTTTTTCCTAACAATTTCCTAATTTTTCCAGAGCAGGAACCAGGATTCGTGACTCCGGAGAGACAGAATTGGGACTTCGAGCAAGGAGAGCAGGACTAAGGACTCAGGACTCTTGCCCATTAACCTTTTACCTTCGAGCATAAAACAAAAATTAATAAATAAAAAATAACAACAAATTTAAAAATATCATAAAACAAAAAAAAAAACAATAAAATATTATTTAAAACGATTAAAAAATTATTTTATAAATATTTAAAATTAATTTGAAAATTATTTAAAAATTGAAGTCCTCAGCAATCATTTTCCCTAAAAATTTCCCTTAAAGTTCCCCATTTTCCTCTTAAAATTTTCCTTTTTTCCCTAAAAAAATTCCAAAAAATCGCAATGAATTCATAACAGTCAGTGAGCATATTACATTATTGACTTCTACCACCATATTGGATACAGGTGAACTTAACCTTACCCCATAACCATGAATGACATTAACCCTACACTGCATGATTTCTTTAGAATTGTTCCAAAAATGGATTTGATTTGCCTTTACTATACAAATGATTTTAAAAATTCATAAAATTTTTTTGAACTTTTTAAACTTCAATTTTATGAAGAAAATTAAATGTTGCATATATGCAACACCATGCACTAAATGTCATAGTAGTCTCTTCACAAATAATCCATTCAACATTGTCATCAATGCACCATGTAAATGCATATTTATGTAATAATAATATTAACGTATAGTACAGTACTACATAATTTCACTTCTTTTTTATCATATAAAGTAATTAAAAATATTTTATACTAAACATGTTTTCCGAAGATCACATAACATTGTAAAGGCATGCATAATTATTCTGCACAAATCAAGTATAACACTATTTATAACGAAATATGTAATTACTTTGTACAAACCAAGTAAAACACTATTTATAACAATCAATGTACAAAATGTGAAACCCACTAGTATCAGACCAAGAGAAATTGTGTCATAATTGTAAAGTCTGAGTCTTAAGTGACGTACATTACACTGTGTGAAATTTCTTGAAACAGTTTTTGTTCTTGTTGAAACAAAGATGAACTCCACACTTCCCAAAAGCAACAAAGAAATATCTACTGCAGCCAGTAATTTTGCAGCGTTGCCTCTTATCATTCCATTCAGGTAAATGCTGCATTTGATCGAGTCTGATATCACTAGGAGGAATGTGTGTAGCCGGAACTTTCTTCTTTTTCTCGGCGAACTGCTGATTGAGCTCGCTGGGTCTTCCTCTTTTACCGAGTGTCTGCTTTCCAGTCATACAAAGAACAGTTGCAACTTCCATTTTGAAGTCTGCTAGGTTCATTGTTTTATTTCGGTTTAGGCACTTGGTTGCAGAAACACGCCTGTAAAGAAGCCAAGCATTGATAACTGACATCTAATAATTGGTAAAATAGTCGGAAGTACCATTTCTTTGATCGGAGAACAATTTTGTAACGCACTACAATACTAACAGGTCTACACCACCCATATGATGGTTGTACTGGGAAATAATATCTTGACACTGAACTTGTAATATTGTTTTTTTTTCTGTCATATCTCTTGACTGAGAGCATAGGCTCGGAGCCAACAAATGTTGAAAGAAGCGTCACACATTTGTTATCTTTCCTAAGAACATTGACAATATCAATACCACCATGATGTGCCACATATTCCACAATAGTCCCTCTTGGCTTTTGTTTCATTTCGTCTTCACTGGGTAGTTCACAGTTTTTTATCCTGTTTCGTCTGGCAGTACCTAAAGATAGGATTCCTTGACTAGCAAAATATGCAACTAGAGGCAATGAAGTGAAACATGTGTCAAAAAATATTTTATGGTTGCAATTACGTGGAACTTCTCTGCAAAGTCGAATTACGACATTACCACTTGCTCCTATATTAGGTTCACAGTTTTCGCGCTTAGAAGCTACATTTTCAATTCCTGTATATATTTCAACTTTGTATGCAAGCCCGGACACACCACAAAGAACAAATAATTTATAGCCCCATTTGTGAGACTTTAGTGACATATACTGTTTGAGGCGGTGCCGAGCTTTTGAGGCGCAAATTTGTTCATCAACGGAAAGATATTCTTCCATCGGCACTGACAAAAAACATTCACCAAGTTCGTCTAAAACTGGGCGTAACTTATGAAGCTTATCAAAACCATTTGCTTGTGGATCTGTAACTTGATTGTGGTTGTTATTGAAATGAAAATTGGATCTAATTTTTTCAAAGTTGTTTACGGACATTGTATTCCGTATAATATCCAAACCTACACTTTCATTCCAATACATTCTTACGTTTGGCATCTTCACAATGGATGTAAACAAAACAATTCCAAGAAATTTCGAAATGTCATTAGATGTTGGTGTAATCACATTATTTATGTCTTGGGAAGCACTATTGATTTTCATAAGTAATTTTTTCAATTAGCTTGTCTGTGAAAAAATATTTGAAGAACTGATATAGTGTTTGTAGTTCCGTAATAGCGGAAGGAAGTGAATCAGTAGCCAGGAACTGTTTTTGTTGTAATGCCAGAGAAAGATTTTTTCTTCCAGATGACACGATCAGGGTTTACAAAAGTAGCACTGTTTGCAGAAGTAGTACTGTTTACAGAGGTACGTTTATTTGCCGTCTTTATTGAAACAATTGTCAATGATGATGCTACATGAACAGTGTTTAAGAGGTAGTAATATTTACAGAGGTGGCATTGTTTACAGAAGTGGCATTGTTTACAGAAGTATCACTGTCAACAGACATAGCACTGTTTGCAGGGAAAAGTTCCTTTACAGCCTTTTTTGAAACAGTTTGTGTTGATAGTGCTCCAATTGTTTGATTTGTAATGTGTGCAGAAACAGATTGATCAATAATATTTTCAATATTGCATGTTAGAGCTATATGCAAGTTTTCATTGACAACATCAAAACTTAGTATGTCTAAAAGCTCTGGATCAGTTACTGGCAATGTTACATCATCTTGAGCGGATAATATTTCACTCCCATTTACTTGGTCAGTAATAGCGTAAGTAACATCACCTATGTGTAAATAATCAGTGGCATGTGCTTCGTCACCAATATTCGTTGTCACATTTACATTACATACAGCATGAGAAACATATGTAGATGCCAAACATTTCTTTGCACTAACCTGAACACTGTCTATCTGTGGTGCTTGAGATAATTTGTGGCAAAATGATGAATTCAAACATATATCATCACTGCTGTCACTGTCATCTGCACTGTCTTCACTATCTATTGGAAAATTTTAAATTATTGAAAGTATTTCCTCACTATTTAAATACCGTACCTCGCCATTATCACTATATTTAAACTTAGACATTGTGTTTACAATGTGTTTACAAGAACATACTACCGTACAATATTCCTGCCTAAGAATGCCCACTTATTTCATGTTGGTAAACATAAAAGTTAAAATAAGACATATAGCACGCTGTTGCACATATGCGACATTTGAATTTTGCACTGAAATCAATTGTGTAAAATGTTTGTTTGTGAACGCACTCCCAGCTCACAGTTCACAAAGCTAGCATGTAGCATGTAGCATGTGCTATCTACCGGGAGTTCTATGCACTACTTCAAGTTCTAGTCCATTCCTCATTTGTTACACCATGAATTCTAGTTTTAAAAAAATGTTGTGTAACGAAAAACACGACAGATTATAGCTGTTGCAGATATGCAACAAGATGCATTGTAGGGTTAAATATATATATTTAAAAAAAATCAAAATAAATTTTAAAAATTAAAAAAAAAAACCCAAGAATTTATAAAAAAAATACTTTATTAAAGATTATTAAAAATTAACTATTATTTTTTTTAATGTACACTTCCGGAGGTTCCCCCAGCACCAAGCCCACCAGACGACTGACTCCCTCAATCCCACTCCCCTCACCTATTCTCATTCTATCGTATACTACCATCTTGGTTTTTTCGTTTGTCATTTGTTTACACATCGTTGATGCTGCCATCTTGGATTTCTTATGTTTTCATCACATAGTGTATTAATTCACCCACCAGGTGGCAGCCATAATTGTTTATGTTTTTATCAAATATAGGTTGCTCTGATGGCACCCTCCATATTGGATTCTAATTTCAACACATAGGTGGCGTTAATTTTTCGGTTATGCCGCCTGCTAGCGACCTGTACCGAATAATGATATTGGCCATTCCTGCAAAGTATGTAATCTGTAAAATTATTAAATGTAAGTATTTTTATATAAAATATTTTTTCTTTAAAACTACGTTTAAATAAAGTGGAGGATTTTATAAAATAAATAAAATGCCACATATATAGTATATATTTTTACTTACAAAATTTTCCATGCATACAAACTTTTCTTTGTGATGTTTTTTCGAAGGTAAGAAGAGAATATCGCATTATTTCGTAAGAGGTTGGTATGCACTCGCTCTCAGCTGAAGATGATTCACCAAATCAAGTGTCCAGCCCGAATCCTTCATTGCGATTACTTCTTCCTCGCAACATAAATCTTGTATATTAGCATCAATCTCTTCTGTAAGTGTGGTTTATTAAATTTTGTTTCATACTGGAAAAGAACGAGCAAACATCTTTCGGTGAAGCCGCTAGATTCGTAGTAACGTAATCTTTCAGAAGGCCCGTGAATGCAGATTGCCCCAGGAAACATCCATTGGCATTAGGTTTGCCTAGAGCATAGACAGTTTTTTGAGCATGTGGTTTATATTGCATATTGGCTGGTAGGTGTTTGAACGATGTATTAATGATTTAATACGATTAGTTCAAAGACAATATGACGTCATAGAACTTGCATACTCGTATATTACAAGCAGTATTGAGGTCAGCTGAGAGACTTAGATTGACAACAGCTAACGTGAAAGGTGAGTCGATTCGACTAGCTTCTATATCTTCGCATCTAAGTATTATTCTGTATCTGCGATGCCTTCCGGCACTCCAAAGCTAATGGTAGCTATGGCAGTGCCAGCGACCTCGACTTCGAGTGGCATTCCTATAGTAGTAGCATCATCGATCTCTTCGGCTGAGGTACCTAGAACACCATTGCAGGGGTTACCTGCTTCTTTAGCTCCAGCACCTACATATCCGACAGGTCCGCCCGAGTCTTTGCCTGAACCACTATGTCGTCATCAGTA
Organism: Dryococelus australis; assembly: GCA_029891345.1. Classification (NCBI taxonomy): domain Eukaryota; kingdom Metazoa; phylum Arthropoda; class Insecta; order Phasmatodea; family Phasmatidae; genus Dryococelus; species Dryococelus australis. The sequence continues at coordinate 88,626,208 of CM057006.1, read as the reverse complement.
TCACTAATCGTGATAAGGCCATAATGTACAGCGACGTGAGTACTTTAATTGCGCCAAGAATCCCTGTCGCATGCCATATTTGTGTGGCATGTGCGTTAAGCATTTCAGCCGTAGCGACAGTTTACTTAGACGTGGAAAGACCTGTAAAGGTGAAATGCATTTCTCATCAGTACTTCAGCACCAAGTTTACTGCAAGTAAGTCTCTTGTGACTTCGATACATGTCCTCAATAGTGTAGTCACCTACATCATAACCCACCCTGCACAGCGTGTCGGTGTAATAAATGTCGCAATATTTTCGCACAAGGACAATACGAGTGTGAATAGCAAGATGCATAAAAGACAATACCATACCACAAAGGTGCATATATATATATTAATAGTTTTTTAAGGACATGACCATATGTAGTAAATTAATTGAATTTCCAAAAGACTGTGAATTAAAGAGTGTTATAATTTTTGCTCCTAATTTACCAGAATATAATTAAAGTTTAAAAGGCACAGAAATAAAACAAAATTGAATTGTCAAGTATTGAGTAATGTACCATTGTAGTAGGCCTATATGTACAATCATAAACAATTTTTTCTCAAGTTTTCGTTTTCATGGACATTCAAGATAATGGAGTTAAGTTCAAGATTACCTGCACCCAATATGGCGGTATTATTCAGTAGCACAATATGCTCGTTGACATTTATGATTTTTTTTTTTTTTACAATTTTTGGAATTTTTTTGGAAATAAAGAAAAAGTTAAGGGATAAAGGTTAGATTTAAAGAGAAAAGGGAAATTGTTAGGGGGAAAAAAGCCTCTGAGACTGGGATTTTTTATATAATTCAACATTATTATATGTAACTACTTTCCGTCCATCATTACCAACTTTGCTGGGCGCATGTCACTCGGTGCGCCCGTTAAAATATATGCAGGTAGGAGCAGTGACTTTTTTTCCAAGGTTGGTTTCAAAAGTGCTCACTTTATCGTGAACAGCCTTTATCACACTTTGGTGTAAGAGAAACCGGGGAACCAGTGTCGAAAGTGGCCATATGAGCATCACTGTACACACTTGATCGTGTTACAGCAGTCAGTTCAACACATCCTGAGTCTCGGCGTTCATTTCCCGCCGAGTGCTGCTCTGTAGTTCCATGACAGACCGTGGCTTAATGCGATAGACTTTCCCTTTCAGTTTGTCCCATAGAGAGGAATCTGGTAAGCATCGGTGCTAAATGTCAAGGAAAATCGCAAAAAAATTAATAAAAATAAAGATATTTATTTGAACTCTAAAAAAATATATAGTTAAAATGCCAATATTTTATAAAAATATATGAATAAATAAAAAGTAAATTTTTTTAAATAAAATATCGGTATGCAAAATTAGCGTACACTTGGCTAGACAGTTTAAAACATTATAACCACACGACCAATTGCCATTTATTCACTAACATACAATATCGTATATAATTATCGAAATAAGTATTGCCAATACGCCCAGGCAAGGTGGAAGTATGGTGAACAAAGTGGTCGTTAATGTATCTTGTCACATTGCACTCCTCGACGCCACACCGCGCCAGTGAGAATTTGAGTCGCTCAACAAAATTAAAATGTCGCAGTTTAAAAAAGTACATATTATAACTTATAAAATGACAACATTTTAAGGCGAATTAATATTTATTCAACTAAACATTTCCTTATTAAATATTTTTAATTTGTGTAGGTTTCATTAGTGTGTATTTTTTATCCTTAATACGTATTACAGAGCGAGGTGGTACAGTGTGGACTCGCATTCGGGAGGTCCCGGGTTTGATTCCCTGTCCGGGTGATTTCGACTTTCTTTGGTTTCCCGAAATCACTCTAGGCGGATCCTGGGATGGTTCCTTTCTACAGTACATCGCCCATTCCTGCCCCGTTCTGCTTCTCCGATCAACCTGCCCCACTTCTCTGATCAACTTGCTCCGCTTCTCTGATCAACTTGCCCCGCTACTCTGATCAACCTGCTCCACTTCTCCTATCAACTTGTTCTGCTTCTCCGATAAACCTGCCCCACTTCTCTGATCAACCCGCTCCGCTTCTCTGATCAACTTGATCCGCTTCTCTGATCAACTTGTTCCGCTTCTCTGATCAACCTGCCCCACTTCTCTGATAAACTTGCTCCGCTCCTCTGATCAACCTGCTCCACTTCTCTGATCAACCTGCTCCGCTTCTCTGATCAACTTGCTCCATCTCTAATGAACTCGGTGTCCACGAGACGTTTACATTTACCTTAATATGTATTATAAACTGAATTTTTTCTTTGCCTCGTGCATGAAGGCAAATCATTACACGTCAAAGAAATGTCTATTCAACTGAAGCTCTAATCAGTTGGCAGGAATGAATGTGATGATATGTGTGTGTGTGTGTGAGAGAGAGAGAGAGAGAGAGAGAGAGAGAGAGAGAGAGAGAGAGAGAGACAGTGCCCGCCATGTTCCTCACAGAATGACCATGTCGTCTTGTAACTTGTGCCTGTGTCTGCTCTCTGGCTCTTAGCAAGATCGTCTGTAGGGCCACTACTACGTCTTTTGGCAGTTAGCACCAAGTAACGACTGTCTCATGGCGCTGTACTTATTGAAAGTCCACTGGCGAAGGACCATATGATTGGATGTCCACTGTTGAACCATCGAGTAAAATATCCACACTGTAGGAACGTCTACCAGACTACGGAAATGAAATTATCTGTGCTGTGGGCCACCACGTGAGTTTTATCTACCTTCAGTTGCCCGAAGATTCTGTCTCGTAGGACATTGCCGAAATACGCCACTAAGATAAGACGCATGTCAATAACATAACATGTACACTAGCTTCTCCGTCTTGAAGCACTGTACTGTCTGTCCCCGGTAGTGATTGAGGGCTTCGCCTAGCTGCCACATAACTGCGTAACAGACGTTTGGTACGGAAAACATTACTAAATAACGGTCGGATGTTTCGTAGAGGTGTCTGGACATCGAAAGAATTTGAGAAACGTTACGTGCCCAAAGACAATTTTCAAATTCTTATTTTATCTCCAAGGATTATTATTTTACACTCGGTAATGTATAAAACGTGAGTTTCCAGAATTAAGATGTAGATGTTAAATTTTCTCAGACACGCATCATACTGTTTTCATTATTAGCATGCCATTAAAATGCACGGTCGCCATTAAAATTATGCAAGTCACCAAAGGAAAACACTGTACGTCAGTTTAGCACATTGCCCGTAGAGGCGGTTAGGCAAGTAGTGAGTGAGGAAAAGTCAGCCTTACATCTCCCACGTTCAGAGGCCTCGAACGCGCTAAATACGTGCTGGTTTCACAACGAAACATGAGAACAAAACTTAACAGAGTCAAGAAAACTACACTAAAGGTCAACGCGCAGCATTCGTGCGCGCTCAGTGCAGTAATATTTTGTAATGAAGCTATTTCGTACTACGCATTACCAATATACCTGTTTCCTCGCTGTTTTTATTAATTTTAATTACAAAAATATTAATATTATGTATATATAAAAGTCTAGTTTTATTGGAGCCACGGTGGCCGCGCGATTAGCACGCTTGCCTCCCACCATGGTGAACTGGGCTCAATCCCCAGCCGGGTCATCGGATTTTCGCAAGTGGGAATCGTGCCGGACGATGCCATTGGTCGGAGGGTTTTCTCGGGGATCTCCCGTTTCCCACAGCCCTTCATTCCGGTGCCGCTCCATATTCACTTAATTCACCCTCATCGGGTCTCACATCAAGTGCGCAATCGCCTCTATGCCTCTGAACTGCCGTGCAGTGTCTGCCGCGTCTGTCTGAGGGACTTGAAGGATGACCCTAACCTGTAATAACGTTCAACCCAGAGATCTATATTGTTCCGCCCAGAATATTAGCCCAGAATATTTTTAAGCTATATCATCAGAAAATAATGTTTTTTACCGAGATGGAGAGCTCCAAAATACAGTTAACAATAAGCGTGATCTGTTGAAAACCGTATTGCTCTCTAGTATAAAGTCTTATTTCTTTTCGCATGCACACAGATTGTACACAGATTGTTTTCAAAGTACGCGGGCCCGAATTTTTTTTTTCTTTCGAGGCACAGCGATACGGGCGACAACAACACGCGTTCTCAGCGGCCCATCGCTCTTACGCGCAAGGCGCTGAACCAGAGTGTAGTGCCTTTGCTTTCCTCTGCAAATTAGATGAATAGAGTCATCAGGTCCATGACAAGGTAAAAGTTACAAATGGCGGAATGATACAAATAGAAGAAGAAATTGTTCTTAAGTAGGACTTCAAAAGTCGTTAATTATACTGGAATAGCCTATACTAACGGTCTTGCCCACCGTTGCTTTGCATTATTCTAGTGTCCCTCCAATTTTTCCTCGTGAGAGTATAAAGCATTCACTGGATGTTAATGATATATTCGCAGTTTCTTCGCGCTTCTATGATCAAAACCTGTGAAAAATCAGTCCCTGTATGATGTGTTTGGTAGTTTACTAAATATGTCATGTATCACAGCCTGCTTTACTTCTGTTAACATAAGTGTATCTTATTATTGGTTATTATTAATTTATAAATTATAATGTTTAATATTTTTATCAGTACGAATGAAAACGCACGAATTCAGTGTGTTATCCCTTTGACGTAATTATCTAGACTCGGTTAAGCTTTATTTGCATGAAGCGACGAGGTATAGCCTGAAAGCGGAACTAGAGCAGCCAGACTTCAGAAAACATAAGTAAGTAACTGTGCATGGACTATAGAAGGCACTTCGTGCACTATTTTTTTCACATTGAGTTAGTGTTAGCGTAGGTGAGCGGGGTGAGTATGGAGCAGCGCCGGAATGCAAAGGTGGGGAAAACGGCAGATTCCCAAGAAAACCCACCGACCAGCGGCATCGTCCGGCCCGATTCCAATGTGCGAAGATCCGGGAGCTACCCAGCCGGGAAGTCAACCCGGTTCGCCTTGGTGGGAGGCGAGCACGCTAGCTGCAAGGAGCACCGTCTATGAAAGTACTTAATGAATGTACACAAGGACATTGCACACTGCGCGAGCCAACCATATCTCTCACGTTGTGTTGAGTGTCTTCACAGTGTCTCTAACTCACATCCGCCGTGTTAATTGCTTGCTGCGATATTGTGGCGAAATATTATGTGGGAATGGAAATTTCCAGCTTCGCTGATGACAGAGGTAAAACTGTCTTTGTTAGGTTTGCGGCTAATCTTATAGTGTAAACAGCCGAGCACAAAGCAACTAAGATACAGAAGACGAAGCTCAATAATATTTCGGTGGGTCGTTATTTTCCTCTATGTTTGGGCTAATAGGTAGAATTTGCTGCCAACCCTACAACTCTTAAACATAATTTCAATGACTACTCTGTTAACTGCACAATAGTTTATTAGAATGCTAATTGTACACATTTCTCTCTTTTAAAAAGGCATTGTCGTTGATATCAATAACTCTTGTACCGTTTATTCTTAGGAAATAAGCATCTGAATATTCAATAAAGCTCAGTTCCAATTGCTGCAATTGATTGCAAACGTGAACATCCACCTTCTCCAGCAACGAACATAACAACGGGAAAAACACGGTGCATGCCTACATCAAAATTATATATTTTATGAATGATTATAAGAATAATTAAACTTAATTTATTTGCGACTTAAGTATATTTAAAAATAAAATGATATAGTTTATCAAATATGCAGCTCTCTTTATTAATGAACATTACTTTCATTTTTTCAACAGTTGGCGAAGTCATTCTACTCTAAAATTTATTGGCCCACGAAAACCCTATAGATCTTCGACCCCTGCAGCCGAGCTCAGTTCAGCCTATCGCGAACCATTGCACGCCACACGTATACGTAGACTGGCGCTACATAGATCAAGTCTAATATTGTACCGACATTATCAATGTACCAAGTACAGTAATTCCTTTTTATCTGTGAGCTGTCAGTAACTAATGTTGCTGTTAGTGTATTATACTCTCATGCTTTTAATGTAACTGTAATAATAAGCACATTTGTACAGACGTTACATCTTTACTGTACTGTCGACATTACGCGGTTAAAAATATTTTGTCAAATTATTTTGTAGTTACTACAAAATAATTTCTTACTTGTCACAAAAAGGATAGTAGTGGTGACGAGTTCGTGTGTAGTGTTCGTCACAAAACTTATTTGGCAAGCTGAATACTAACAAGACAATTTGTAATTGCCACATTATATATATATATATATATATATATATTTTTTTTTTTTCAGTGTAAGGTGGGTGTGGCAAAACAAATTTTAAATTTTGTGTTGAATGTATGTCAGCATTTGTGTTAGGCTCCTAAGAATTGTTCGTATTTACTTTGCTTTAAAAACATTCCGATCCAAATTAAACTAAGAACAATTATTTGGTCACAAGAAGAAAACTATCGAAAGGAATAAAGGCATAGGAATGAACTGAATATGCGCCCTTTTTGCACGACGATCTCTACTTCTCGAAATGCATTATCTTAACTACTGCTCTATTTTTACGTGTCCAATTTCGTTTCATATTGTAGGAATTCTACAACATATAACAAAAAATGCAGTATTCTTTTCTTTCGTTATATGTAAACACTTTGTGTTTTAGAAATAAATGCATGTTAGGCACACGTAAACTACATTACAAGATTTGAAGGTTATCTAAGTCACATGTAATTGAGTTCTCATTCTACGCTTTAATATGTAAATACAGTGGTTTCATTTTACGAGGTTACTGCTGTTCACTAACATCCGCAATTTTACATTGTCAAGTTAGTGTAAAGTGGTGTTAACTAGTAATGCATTATTTTAACGTGTAGTAACAATAATATTTTGTAATTCCCGTTAATTTCAGAGTAATACACCATTTAGCTGTGGCAACATTACTTAGAAGCCTTGTTAACATTAACACTTCTACAGAATATTTGCATTAGGGTAATTTAAGACTCTCCAAATGGTTAACATTATTAACTTTTCTCAAAGTTATTAATTTTATTACAACATACACGTTCTAAGAAATGGCTCGGTGGTAATTTTTCCCTTGCAGCAAAATTATACTTGTTTCTGTGGCGGAAGTAGCAGTATTTCTTGTGTTAAGTTACAGTGCAGGAGGACCAGCGTTTCTGCATTACGCGAGCTTTCATTATAACACGTGAAGAAAAAACTATGCAGTCTGTTTGCAGCACCTACGCACTTTCTTTAATCAAACCTTTGAAAAAAACCTCCCCGCGTATGACATGTTTGGTTGTTTCCTGAATATACACTGTCAGATATAATGGGAAAATACCTGATAAGTGTAAGGTAATATTCGCACGCACAGATGTATGGGAGAAACAGTTTCCCTTACAGGTAAGGCAAAATTACCGCACTCAGGAGTAAAATTCACGTACATAATAGTGGAAAATCCTATTAATGTATGGGAAAACTACATTACGACACGTGTAACTCTTCAGCATTGTCTCAACAGCTAAGTGAGTGAGTGAGTGAGACGACAGGCGGAAGAAACAATACAGTGATGTTCTCATGCTGTCGTCGTGGTGTAATGGATAGCGCCTCGGCCTATCGTGATCATGGTTCGCGCCCATCCATCAGCCAGTGTTGGGGTTTGGGTTACTATTTGTTATAGGTAATAAAAAATGTACAGTATTAATACCCCAAGATATTCTTTAATTGGATTTAACTATACAATATAGTTGATATTCCTTTACTTGCATGGGATTTTACCCCACTTTTGTCAGGTACTTATTCCCCTACGATTAGGGAATAGTACTCTACTTGTTACGTAAGTTTACTCTACTTTTAAGAAGTAATTTTGCCTTACATATAGAGGTAATTAGTTTCCCTGACTTGCAAGAAAATTTTACCTCAAATTTTGTATACAATGTACTGTTTACCACAAGCGTTTTTACTTATATTATCATAAAAACATCTTATTTTTGTGGTAATTTAATGTTTATAAATTTTTTCCTGTAAGTCATATTTAATTCATAATTAATACAAATGATAAAAAAGAGAGAAAGACAGGTGTGCTGCTTATACCTAGTGAGGAATACTTGTAAAGCAGAATACTATTGATGTGAGTGCGCATGAATACGGTGAGTTAGTGTCATTTCCTAGACTTGTTTTTGCATGAGGCCGACGAGGACAGCGCATGTAAGTGTTTACTTTAGCACAGCTTCATAACAGATGGAAGCAAACATGAATACCGGTTAATTTTGCTACAACTATTAAAGCCTGGGGTTTTTATTTAAAAATTACGAGTTGTCTACTAACCACGTAATATTATTACTGTCAGTGTTCACGCAAAGAGTGCGAGTGCAGATGTTTTCTAAAATGACCGTCTACTTTGTAGTGGAATCTGTGGCGGTAGATAGTCTACAGCCTGCAGCCGTGTTACAGTTGATTTGATTTTCGTTAATTTGGGTTTTGAATTTTGTAATGTTTGAACTGGAACACCATTGCAGTAATCAGTTTACCGTGTAAAGCCTGGTTCACATGCACACCGATCACGCCGAATAGACAGAGCGGAAAACTAGAACAGCCAATCAGAAACCGTCCTCGTCGCGTAGAAACCGAGGACAACTTCTGATTGGCTGTTCTAGTTTTTCGCTCTCTCTGTTCGGTGTGATCGACGTACATGTGAACCAGGCTTAATTCTGCTGCCTGTTGTACGCCTCGACTCGGCTGATAATATATAAATCTATACTAATAAATAGAATTGAAGTGTAAGTCTGTTATTTCAAAATGAATACCAATATCTAGGCGTAATGTGCTATTTAAAAGACGTCAAAGTATAAATAACTGTTTTTAAAATTGTTGTTTGTCTGGCTGTCTGTGTGGATGTTTATCCAGAATAGGCTCCGAAACGGCTGAATCAATTTTGATAAAACTTTCAGAGATTGTAGGGTTTATTTCTATTTAAAATGTGCTCTTTATTTCATCTTGATATCTCAAATGGTTAAAAAGTAAATTAATTTTTTCATGCAATTTTCTTTGTGCTTCATATTTTATTTTTTTGCTAAAGTATTGTTGTCAGAAATCACTGTTGAACCACAACAGTTTTTTTAATTGATCATTCATATAATACGCATCATAGAAAAATATACATTATTTTTTGTAAAAACATAGTAAAATAACATATCAAACAACCAACACTAACGCGATGATAAAACTATTTTCAATAATAAATTAACAATATTTCAAACCAATTATATATGTACGTATTTCAGTAACTCCATAGAATCTGAGCAAAGTGATGGCGGGCTGTGTTTTAATAACTCCATCAAACCTAAACGAAGTAATGTTTATATTTTAAACATATGTAAACAAATCCTAAAGTCCACGCGAACGAAGTTGCGGGCACAGCTAGTGTTAAATAAATATTTGAAACACCAATACCATCTGGATTCTTAAAATAAACACCTCATCTTCATAAAACCATCTTGAAGAATTGTTTTAACTTTTAACAGCATAATCGCAAGCCTGCAAGTTATTCAGACAAAGTTTTCTTCTCAAACGAAGTTACTTCTGCACTGCAGTCAATCATTGCTGTATATTGCACGCCATCGACAAGCACCTCAAGCAGGTTCTAGTTTTAACAGCATAATCGCAAGCCTGCAAGTTATTCAGACAAAGTTTTCTTCTCAAACGAAGTTACTTCTGCACTGCAGTCAATCATTGCTGTATATTGCACGCCATCGACAAGCACCTCAAGCAGGTTCTAGTTTTAACAGCATAATCGCAAGCCTGCAAGTTATTCAGACAAAGTTTTCTTCTCAAACGAAGTTACTTCTGCACTGCAGTCAATCATTGCTGTATATTGCACGCCATCGACAAGCAGGTTCTAGTTTTACGCAATCATTAACTTCGTTATTGTCTAGTCGAAGTTGGCATTCGCTTTCACGTTAACTCAATGTTGCCAACTTTGTGGCATGCAACGAGCTTTCCTGTGGCAGGCCGGCGATAGTTGCTTCCTAAACATGACGTGTGTCACGAGAGTTCTATACTTCTGTTGACATAAATCTCTCTTATTTTTATTTAATATGAACATTCACTTTTATTTTGTAGGTATGTTACATTATTTAATTTACAATCAATATTATTGAAAACAGAGAAGATGTGTGTGTTAGTAATAAGTCGTAGTACAGTTCTTACGCAAGCCATTGTTAAACTGAGTGTGCGCGAGTACGGTGCTTTGTCCCTCTGGTGTAACTTTCTCGATGTAGTTAAGCTGCTTTGTTTTCATGAAGCGGAGGAATAGCTGAAAGTATTTACTATAGCAAAGATTCAGAAAATTGTTAAGTAACGGTGAATGGATTATACAGAATGTTGCAATGCTGCATGTAAATACTTCGGGGAAACATTCCCCACATCTGGAGGAAGAAAAAATGTTATATGAACATAGGTCTGCAAATGCTTCGTTTCTTCACTACAGCCATTCACTGTATGTTATGTATTACAGGCTGTAGACATGAAACGAAGCGTTTGCGGACCTATGTTAATATAACATTTTTTCTTTCTCCTAACCTGAGTAATGTTTCCCCTAAGTATTGACATACAATATTGCAACATTCTGTATAACCTTTATTCATGGTTTAGTGTGCGAACTATAATACTGTGACGTCTATCAAGGCTGCACCTGACTCGGTTCTAAAATAATACGATCAACAAATATATAATTTTATATTTGTATGAAATTCTGCTCAACTTATACGAGTAGATAGACATAGTTCTTTCGGGTGCATTTAGGGATCAGGGAGTGGAACGATGGATCGGCCACCATCTTGGAATTCCCCGATTTCTCTCAGAACCACTTGTTTTAACCCTAAATCACTTCAGAATTCCCATTATTTTTCCAAGAATTTGCTTCTTTTCCCCCCAGAAATTTCTCGTTTTTCCAAAAATTTGTGAAAAAGAAAACCATGTGAAAGAATTGAAAAATGAAGTCACCCAAATCCAAATTTCGAGCTACTTTTAAGATTTGGAGGTCTTCCTTAATGCTTCTAGACCTCACAATGAGGTATCTGAGAAGCTTAGAGAATAGAATTATTTCAATGTTTTTTTTTTTTAATTGAAATTAAATTTTATACTTAAAAAATTTTAAGGCATAGGTATTGAATGTTACATATCACCAGACTCGTCTTTTCAAGGCGCATATGACCGTGATGCCATACCACCATTTTGTTTCTCGAAGTTCATGCTCTATCATTCCAAGTTTTTTCTCTCTTTCCTTTCCCTCTTCTCTCTCTCTCTCGCTCTCTCTCTCTCTCTCCATATCTCTCTCTCATTCCATCATTTCCTCACTTTATCTTTTTTCTGTTCCTCTCTTGTATCTCGCATTCGTTTGACATCGCCTGCTGGAATGCGCGAATCACAAGTGTATATATTTATGTACGATTTTAAAGATGTAATTTTCCAAACACGAGAAGGTATATAAAAATTATTTTAAAATACTTTCCAGTCAGGACTTTTAAAAAAAATATTCGAATTTTAATACTTCATTTTTAAATCAATTCAATCGACATTTTTTTAAATATTTACTTTATTCAATTTGTTTTTACTGTTGTACGAAAAAAATATTTCAATTTACAACTAAGTTGCCTAGCCTTGTAACCATGCGTGCACGCACACACGCACTGGCAGGCCGCGAGACAGACACACCTGCTGTGACAGGTGACCTGCTGTGTTGGCAACGCCTGTAGCACACCGCTGGAAGGGGGACCATCACCATGATCGCACACGTGCCGCTGTGCAGCCTTGTCAGATAAATCAGACGTTTATAACTGACACATTTACATAAGTAGAATTAATTTATTGAAATTTATTTTCATTTATCAATTGAAAAATGTCGGGAAAAAAAAAACATTAAAGTGTATCGTAAATGAATTTTTAATAAAACATCGGTTTTAAAAATTTTGTATTATCTAAATTTCACCCTTTGCCATAACCGCTGATAACATTTAAAAAAAGGAAACAATTTCTCATGTAAGTATTAGTTTCGAACCCGTGACCTATCGGACTATGCATATGTTCGCATTTATTGTTTTTATGTTCTTTTTAAATAATTATTTAGCAAACCGTATTCTCGCAACACGGCTCGTAAGCATGCGAATATGTACAGGCATTTAGGTAGGCAAATATAATTTGTGATCTCTTAGGGCCTGGTTCGTGAAATTCAGTTTGCAAGAATCATTTCTGGCTCCAGGAAACTATCCATGTATAAGCCATTTATAACAATAGTGATTAGCTTAAAATAATATTGGCTTTCTATGGTAATATTTTTTTTTTTTTTTACGAAAACAGTTTATAACAAACTGGTAACAATACAGGATTGAAATAAGAACTGAAATATTCAAATATTTTTGTTTTTCAAATTTATTAAACTATACATCTACAAAAACACTAAAAAAATTCAGCTTCTTATTTACATGTTGACGTGGCCCCGCCACATTTATTTCTGGTAGGCATATTACTTTCTATAGGCATAGCGGTATGTCAAAACAATCTTTATTTATTAATTTTTTTAAATTTAATTTTTTTAAATTGTACTTAAATAGTACGTAAAGTACAGCAGAACAAAGCAAAAAATTCTCTCGACTTCATTTCAGGTCTCCTATATATAGACCACAGATGTAGCCTATTTTTTAAAGTGGTGTTTATTTTTTTTTATGGCTGTGTGAGTAATATGCAGTGTTTTCCATTAGTTATGCATACATAAAGTTTCATTTTGTACATACGTACATTTTACAGCACTTGTAATATTTTCGTAGACGGGCATATATGGCTTGAGTTAGGAACTCGGGTGTCCGCCATCTTGTCTGTCTCAGCTTGTGGGTATAGCAGACATTCAGAACACTTTCTACTGTTGCGGAGTTGGGACTGGTGGTGACAGGGCTGTGGTATGAGAGAGAGAGAGAGAGAGAGAGAGAGTAGATGTAACTATGGCAACGCCGCTGACATTCCCCACGCACACGCCAAGAAAATGGACTATCGTAACATGGTGTTCAACACACGAAATACAAATTCTTACCTGCTAGAGTGGTCAGAAAATTTAACCTGGGGAGTCCACTCTACATACATCTTTACTCAATGGCATCGCGAACGAAACGTTTTGTGTAAAAACCGACTATTTCGATGAAAACCCTTATTTAAAAATCGCGCGTTTTAAATACTGTGGAGCGCTGTTCGCGCAGCAGGAATGACAACGTAAGATTGAAAAATTGGCTAACAGTTGTCATTTGAATTGGCGAGCTACTTCAGGGACATGCAGCGAGTTTAGGACGAGGATACTTTTGGGGCCCCACATGACATCTTAGGAGCTTAGAGCAAAACAATTTTTCATGTCCTCTATTAGGCGTGACACTACGTTCTTCGAGTTTTAGATTACTTTTTCTTTTACAGGCAGAGAACATGTGACTTGGAACCAGGGTTGTTGTTTGCTGTTAAGATAATAAATATTGATGGTTTATAAGAAAATTAGTATCGTGTTCAGATTACCAGTGGATGTCGAAATTTGCTGGTCGATGCAGTACCACACTGTGCAGGACCCAGCTGATCCACTGAGTTTTCTGTTTTCACAAATAACTCCTGACACTACACTGTCTAATGCTCTGTTTAACTGTGTTGTTACTTTTACACATTATTTTACGATTGGGTTTTGCATCGTTATGTGACAATGACAGTAAATTATGAGGGAGAACTTCGTAAGTTTAAAGGTTGAAATCAAGGTTAGGGGCAAATTGCCCCATTCACCCTTCTCTTTCTCGATTTCTCTTTCCCTCTCTAATTGTGGGTGTCCCTGCCTCTAGAGGTCGCGCATGTGAGGCATGCAGGCGTGGTTGTGAAGTGCATTCGCGATTCAGGTTTATAGCAGACAAATGGGATTCGTTTATATCAAAGTATGATCCGACCCATTATCACTTATGCAGCCCCAGTGTGGGCCTACTGCGCACAAAACCCACTTAAATACACTATCGACCAAAAATTAATTGGGCACTCGTGAAGATAGGTAATTCAGTACGTCAGTTGACTTGTTTGGCCGCCATACGCTGCAGGCCGGTGTAGGACCAGTTGACAAGGAGATGGCACAAGGTATAGAGCTATCGGACTTCGATAAGGGCGGGATTGTGGGCTGCCATCTCAGTGGGCTGTCTAGCCGGGCGATTGCACGGAAGGTAAACAGGCCCAAATCAACGGTCGCATTCGTCCTGCTGAAGTGGAAGGTCGATGGGCATTGTGCCAATGCTGCACGTTCTGGGCGACCTCCAATCTTGACCGACAGAAATCGCAGAACCTTGAAACGTAAAATTGTCAAAAAATAGGGCATAACCCATGACTACAATTCGACAGGAGTTTCATGCAGCAACAGGAGTATCGGTTTCCATTGGAACATTGCGTACAGAGGCCCACCGGCTTGGATATTTTGGAAGAGCAGCTGCACATAAGCCCCATATCATGACAAGCAATAAAGCTCGGCGACTTAGGTGGTGTTTGAACCGTCGCAACTGGACACTGGAGCAGTGGAAATCGGTTCTGTGGTGTGATGAGTCGAGGCTGACATTATTCTGTTCCGATGGACGTGTATGCGTGTGGCGTCTACCCGGGGAACGGCTTCTGCCGGAGTGTATAGTGCCAACTAGGAAATTCGGTGGTGATGGAGTGATGGTGTGGGGCTGTTTCACGGCCTTCAGCGTAGGACCGCTGGTATTTATCCATGGTAGCATGAACACAGAGGCCTATTGTAACATTCTGGATAGTGAAATGCTCCCAACATTGTGGCGTTTTTACGGAATGGACCTGTGTTACTTCCAGGATGACAATGCCTGCAAGAGGAATGGCGACGAATCCCGTGGATGTCCTGCAAACATTCGTAGAGATCATGCCAGACAAGCTGGCTGCTGTCATAGCCGCAAGAGGTGGCCCTACGAGATTCTAACGGGGTGACAACTACCGAGCAAACATTGTGGACAGGTGCCCAGTTACTTTTAGGTCGATAGTGTACATTGCAGGTGGTGAAAAATAATTGCCTGAGATTGGCAGTTAGTGCATCACGATATGTCCCAATAAGATACGTGCATGCAGAATTAAAGCAAAAAATGCTGCAAGAAGTCATTCAAAAAAATGGCCCAAAATCTTTATAACCCAAATGAAGAGCACACCAATCCTCTTATAAGTGCCCTTGGGAACTACGATATCGAGGAAACCCAGCGCTATAAGCGACCCAAATCACTTCTAACGCATAGGACCCCTTAGGCCTACTTGTAACACACTACCAGGCCTATCATTATAGTAGGCCTACCTACGCAACCTCTTAATTTTATTGCGGTGAACGAATCTGAGCAGTCCTGAAGGGATGACTCAGCCTTCCTTAATTTTATTTTTATTCATTACTAATTTATTTTATTTATTAGGTTCAGTTAGGTTAGTCCTGCACCTGTCATTCCCAGCCAGCTGCATGTATGTATGGCCCGTTCGCCACTGCCCATTCCAAGGTAACCTCTGGACAGTCAATCAGGAAATGACTGCAGATGCTTGTGGCGACTGTGTGCTCTCTGCAGCAGCTGGTGAGAACCCTCAACGAAATATTTTCCTCCTCCACCCCCTCCACCCCTCCCCCTCTTCATGCGAAGCTTCGTGCACTCGCAGCATTATGAGTGGAAATAGACTCTGTTACAGCCCATGGCTACAGAGCTATGCTAGTTGCGAGGTAGCACAGCATTATAGTTGGACACATACGTCCCCGAGGACATATGTTAGTAACAAGTCACTTAAGTTAGTTATTTATCTTCCCTCTCACAGGTTCCGCCATCTCTTCCGGTTCCAGTAAAAGCCAGTAGGAGTTGGCTCTGCTAATACTTGCTGGCAGATCATTTCCATGTTTTCTTTAGCGTCAGGATCTACTGGGGGTTCGGAGGGAAGAAGCCTATTAGCGCCACTTCCCTCACCAGAGTTGTGTGAGAGCATCGCTCTTGTTAAGCCAGCGCAAATTTATGATGAAGACAAATATACAAATACAGCGACTCTCTCTTTTAGTCTTTGATCCCTACTAATAAAGATAATGTATTCCAAACATTATGTCTCCCGTAGCTTTTCTATTTAATGCATTAAATGATTTTGAATTAATTTTATCTCGAAGGGTGTTTACGGTACTATGCTAGTATTTTCCTTTTCTCTTCTTAGTTATAGTCTTCACTATAGGGACATCTAGCGAGGTGGCCATGTCTTCTCAATCCCTTTCTGACTGTATGCATGTCTCCTTGCATAACTTCCTTCCCTTGTAGGCGTAAGGGGTTCGCCCCGATACACAATTAGCTCCCGTCCTATCTTCGAGCTTACACTTAACCCTTAGCAATAGGGTAGGTTAGATAAAAAAAGTTGAGGACAGTCTCTAAGCTGTCGCTGCGGCGTCAACATGTACACAAAAGTTCGAAACAGATAAAACTTCTCCAAATCAGCTGCCTGCAGATGTGTTGAAACCGCTGCACTTAAATCAGCACAACTCTACTGATCATTTCAGTTGTTGGTATTCGTTGAGTAAACAGCGATCTCTACTGATTCCTAATTAACAACGCTTTTCTGGCAGTAAAACCTACTGTAAGTGCATTCCACTAATTCGCAAGAAGTTAGCAACTGATTAACAGAAGATTCAGTAACATAATTATTCTGACTGAAATCAATTATTCAGATTTAGACTGATTGTGTCAGCAGAAACGAGCATTTACCCCCCGTAAAACTGGATTTATTCAATGAAATATAAGATATCGACTTCGGCAATATTTTATAAATCATTATTGTTCGCAATAATTCTCGTAACTACGTAAGTGAAACAACAATTTTATTACAAATAAACAGATTAATAATGACGGAACTCCGAAATGCAGATACCCACTGGAAGGAGAATCTGAAATACTTTTTTCTATGAGTTTAATTGGATGATGGTTTGAGGTATTTGTAATAAATATTATATTGTATACTATGCAAAATTGACTAATTTATTCACATGGCATGTCACTATGTTTGTTGCATTTACTTGAAGTAAAACACAGTTGTAAATGCGTCACTACTTAGGCGGAAAGTTATTCTGATTCCTAGGCCTCCCATTGGAACAAACCTTGGATGACGTACGTGGTCGTCCCGCGCACGTAAGTCGCGTGAAAAAAAGAGCTCGTGTGTGGTTATTTCCTTGTAAGGTTGGCTGTAGTGGTGCAGGGGTCGGCAAACGTAATGGCCTGGGGACTTGTGCGACCAGCCAGCGAGGCTTCATGGATAGCTAGCTCACTGTCTAGTGATGACGCTGCACAAGTGAGGAGTGACTGGCGGGAGACAAGCAGTGATCAGCAAGCTGTATGTTGTAACAACTACTGGGTAAAGCCGGGCTACAATTCCTATAAGCACATCACTAAAACAACTTGGTTTAACTTTCCTGATTACTATCGCTGTGCGTCAATATTAAGCCAATCAGAAGCCCTGGCACGTATACTACGTTATCAAATGAAAAACGTGTTTACAAATCAAGAAAGTGTGTATTTTGACTTCATTACTTTGGCAGATATTTCCTTTCGCTTATTTCTGGATAATCGTAACCATGAACGTTTTATAACGTTTTTAGGTAATGTTAATGTTAAAAATTGAAATGAAAATAATTACTTATTTTAAAAACGTCTCAGATCACATGCAAAGATTTATTATTGACAAAAATCCACCACCAACTATACAGAACTTAATTGTTTCGGTACAAATGTAGCAACATAAACAAACTAATATTATTATCGTTGTATACATTTAAGCTAGGCCACTGTGTTTATGTTGTGTTTTGTATGCACTGATCGCTATAACTGTGAATATGTTAGGTATATGTCTATTGTAGCCCGGCCTTTAGTGTTGAGAAGGGGCAGTGGCAAGTAGTGATTTTTTTTACAGCGTAAGCAATATAATAGCCCCACATATTTGAGTGTTTTAGATAACATTTGCTAGTGCCGGGCTGTGATTCCATTTTAAATTTCTACTAACAAACGCAACTTTCAACTTTGCTTACCCTCTACATGTATTTAGCGTTTTATAATACCTAACATTAGTTATAAAAACGGAAACGAAGTGATTGAAATAATAATTAAACTGAATATTATTTAGAGAGCATATTACAATTGACAAGAAAGCTCCCGTTTTACCGAACAATTTCATCCAATTTCCAACGAACGTGGACTGGAGGACGCAAACAGAACGATGCTTACCCTGCCGAAGAAACGCGGCAGGGTAACTCGCTTGCGAGTTCGATACATCGCTAGTCGCTCCCGTTTGTGGAAATAAATACTAGATAGCAGCACTATGTGTGTACAGTACGGGAGATACGAAAACTCTGTTTCTTGGATCAGAAACGAGAAACTCAGAGTTAAATGTATTTAAATTTAAAGTTAAAGCTATAACTACATGTATAGGGTAAGCGCTGCTTACCTTGCGTCTATGGGATAAACGCCACTGAGGAAGGAAGGGAATGACATGGCCGCTACACTTGTCTGCCCCTAGCACTGTGCTACCAACTTGGACACGGGATTTGACATCTCTCCACAAGAGTTCACATCAGGTTAGTAGCGGCGTGTTGATGGTCTCACAAATCACAGTTGTATGCAATTTTAATCGTTGCGACACAGAAATATTTTGTTTTAAATGATACGTCGGGGCGAATTAGCACGCGTTTGTCCTTGATTTCGTTGACAGCATCTTGTTCTCAGAGACTACAGGACGTTTCCTCAAGCATTTTTCTCACGGATTGAGGAACCTCTCCTAGTGGACACAGTCTTCTGCTGTGCACGGTGTAAATCATTAAACCACTGTGACTGTAAGTGAGTGACAGCGAGGTCTTGAGAGCCGATGAGGGTGATTGAAGTGAATATGGAGCGGCGCCGGAATGGAGGGGTTGGGTGAAGCAGGAGATCCCCGAGAAAACCCGGCGACCAATGGCATCGTCCGGCATGATTCCCACTTGCGAAAATCCGGTGACCCGGCCGGGGATTGAGCCCAGTTCGCCTTGGTGGGAGGCGAGCGTGCTAATCGCTCAGCCACCGCGGCCCCATTGTGACTGGAAGGATAATGGTGAGTTCACAATCGAAGTACTTAACTACAGATAACGTAACGTAGCAGTAGTTCATTCAATTATTGTGCGAAAATAATGCCAATGAAAGTTTGCAACGCATCTGACGTCAGTCGACAGTGTTGGTAAATAATGGATTTTCGAAACAAATTGTGATATCTTATTGAAACTGGACCACTATTAAACATACAATATTCAGTTTTTGATTTTCTGTAAAATGTTTATTTCCCGATAGTAAACACATGGATAACCAGTAAGAATTTCTGTTAGGTAACTGCAACCTGATCCTCGCATCTGCAGCATAACTGTTCTTCCATTTTAAATAAACAACTTCGTTGAAAATGTTATACTCTAAACTTATTGGCTGTTGCCCCATGCGCCTGCATAAGAAATGAAATATGCACACTTCCCTTATGCACTACGTCAGGAATTATCGTGCACACGACAGTTGTGAATCAATATATTCGAATCATGGCGGCCAATTCTTGTGCACATGACTAATCCTCTGTAGTTACTGTTTACTTTTGTTTGGGAGCCAGGGGCCACGGTGGCTGAGCGGTTAGCCTGCTCGCCTCAATCCCCGGCCGGGTCACTCTGGATTTTCGCATGTGGGTAACGTGGCGGTGTTCGGCGGGTCTTCTCGGGGATATCCCGCTTCCCCCACCCTTTCATTCCGGCGCTGCTCCATACTGACCTCAATCACCCTCATCGGCTCTTAAGACCTCGATGTTAAGAGCCATCCAAACCTCTTCACTCACTCACTCGTTTGTGAGACAAGTTATTCATACGTCTGTAGGGTTTTCAGACGCGCTTCAACGTATGGTTACAGGATATATACATCGTGTAAGGCTACAGTTAAAATGAACCACTCGCAAGCCACCAACTGTAGCGCGGTTAAGGAGAAAGATCACGTGTTACCACACAATGTACAGTACTAGACAAAAATAACCTTCATCGCTGTGTTCACAGTTGTGTGCACGGAGTGTGAATGGACCTGCTCCACCCTTGTATAAGCTGGCAGTTTGATTGGTTATAAATCCGGCGCTGGATCTGTGGTAGACGACTTCATATCCGTTAGCCTGCCAGGGATTCGACTTAGCTGCGAAGGAAGAAGCACGACGCTGCACTTTTCAAAACAACTTTTGAAAGAAAAGGTCCCACCTGTAACCGGTTTTACGATTAACTTAACAGAATAAGTGCGCCGTGTGATAATATATGAATTAATGTTTACAAGGGTATTAGTTTATGACTGTCGCGTGCGGGTCTTTACGGGTCTTGTGCGATCTTGGCGTGACTTAAAAGATCGTTATATTTTATATCATAAGTACAAGCCAAAACGAAACAGCCAATCAGCGCACAGCAACAGTTGTTGTAGGCGGGAAACTGTATTTACAACTTGTATTTTGGTTATGTCATATTGTGAAATCGTATGAAAGTAATTGTTTTAATCGCGAGACCGTATCCTCTTAACATAAAGAATAATTCATGGTCATATTTTATTTCTTGAAAAAGGTTCTTGAATTCGCTTTAATGAACCTTTTCAGATTTATTGTTCTAAATGCCCAATGTTGGCTTCGGCTTTCCCTTCTATAATATATCGCGAGTTTTTCAAAATGTTTACACAAGCAGTAACAACAAATAATTAAATACATGTGAATAATCTGCCCTTTAGTCCATATTTCCAGGTTATGTCGGTTACTTTCGTCTTTCATGTTTCTGATTGGCTACGCTTAACAGTTGCTAATTCAATCATAAACCTTACATAATCTTATTGTTCATTTTCCCTGTGCTTATAGAGTCATTAAGTGCAATTCCTAATTCTTCAGTCTTTAATCGTAAACCCACCTTTAGCTGACAAACACTGACAGCGATATTGACGACAAAGTAGGAAAATCAGTTGTCGAGTCTCGCCGAAGTTTTAAATCGTATGATATGTATGTTGTCAGCGACGGAACAAGGCAGTGGCGCAGCCAGACATTTCTCAAAGCAATGACACCCTTGTCAAGTAGGACAGATACTAGCAGAAGAAAGGCCGCGGTGGTGTAGCAGGCGGAGTACCCACATTCCACCAAGGCGAACAGCGTTTGACTCCCTGTGAGATCACTCCCGAATTTTCGCACGATGGAATCGTGCCGGGACGATGTCGTTGGTCGGCGGGTTTTCTCGGGGATCTCCCGTTTCCCCACCCTTGTATTCCAGCGCTGCTTCACACTCACCTCATCCCTCCTTTTTTTTACTACTCCACCAGGAGAAAAAATACGTCACAATATAATAACATGCATCGTAGTGTACTACGACTGTGTAGGCCACCGAATGGTGTGCAGAGCTCCAGCATTTGAGAAACGTTGTGCATCTGTATACGTTTCTCAGTTCCTCCATTTCTCTCTAAAGCATTTTTTTTTTGTGATATGAGACAAACTGGTGTTTTCACGGTCATTTTCAGGTATAAACATTCCAGTACAGAACATTAAAAAAGGAATAGGGACGCGCATCAGACCTGCATTTTTATTATTACGTTATAAAATGGTAGGGTCTTCCTGTAAGTCTCGCGTTATCGACGGCAAGACTGCACGCCAGTTCAGTGCTTTGCGCGTAGAGGCGATGGGAGAGTCGATGAGCATGTCTCGGTCGCCCCTAGTGCTCCCACGATTGTAGACTTCGGACGTGCAACATTCCTTCAACCAGACGGCCGCATTAAGTCTATTCACGGTTTCTTCACAGTTTTTAAAACAAACCTTTGAAATATTACCCCATGTTTGTTTGTTTCCTAAAAATATTATTCGGTACAAGCGTTTAAAACTTTTGTTAAGAAAAAAACATTTTATTTTTGATTAAATTGGACTTATTTTGTCTAACACTTTAAATGTTGTTTTTATAATTAATATGAATAAAAACAGGGATAAAAGGTATGTTGGTACTGCCTGGAGAGAAATAGTTATCTTGTAAAATATGATTAAACTCAGCGCACACGAATGTGGTGTATTGTCACTTTGGCATAATCTTGTATACTTGGCTAGGCTTTGTTCGTATGAGGAGGAAGACAAGTCTCAGAGGCACGCCAGGGCTACAACCCCAAATCCTTCCCTCCGCTTCCCTGAGTACGTCCCTAAGGCTGTGTCCGAATTCTCCTGAAGTACATACTTGTGCGTACCTGTCCCCGGAAGAGACGTCGTAAGTGCTCTCCGAATTGCAAGTGAAGTATGCAAGTACACTAATGTGGCGTGTTGTCACTTTGGCATAATCTTGTATACTTGGCTAGGCTTTGTTCATATGAGGAGGAAGACAAGTCTCAGAGGCACGCCAGGGCTACAACCCCAAATCCTTCCCTCCGCTTCCCTGAGTACGTCCCTAAGGCTGTGTCCGAATTCTCCTGAAGTACATACTTGTGCGTACCTGTCCCCGGAAGAGACGCCGTAAGTGCTCTCCGAATTGCAAGTGAAGTATGCAATTACACTAATGTGGCGTGTTGTCACTTTGGCATAATCTTGTATACGTGGCTAGGCTTTGTTCGTATGAGGAGGAAGACAAGTCTCAGAGGCGCGCCAGGGCTACAACCCCAAATCTTTCCCTCCGCTTCCCTGAGTACCTCCCTAAGGCTGTGTCCGAATTCTCCTGAAGTACATACTTGTCCGTACCTGTCCCCGGAAGAGACGTAGTAAGTGCTCTCCGAATTGCAAGTGAAGTATGCAAGTACACAAATAAACCAAGTTGTATACTTCTCGCATACTTGCGGAATATGTGCCGCCATTTTGAGAAGCCGCTAGGTTACAATTGATTTCAAACATAATTATTTTATTTAAAGTTTAATAGGGCTACATTACTACTTCCTAGACATATAATTTTGAACTGAGTAAATAATCATCGCCACTTCTACCTTAAAAAAATTTATAAGCCATAAATTCGTGTTAGGCCTATGTTGCTAACTTACAGAAGCTTAGATAAAAAAAAAGCAATCCAAACTGCACTTATATACAATAATGCAAGACAATAAATGTTAATGTAAATCAAATTGAAATATTATTTAATACTTTATTTAACCCCTAAAACCTTCGGTAATTATCAAAGTCATAGTCGGAATACACGAACATTAAAAGTGGTTAGCTGACTAATAACTGGCATCGAAGACAACAAGACTGATTGTCCGAATTCGTTCAGTTGGGTGCCAAGGGTAAAGGAAGTATGCAAGGATGCAAGTATATACATGAATTCGGACACGGCCTAAGACTGTCGGGAGCGGTGTAGGAGGCGACTAAGTGTCGGTCGTCCCAGCGCTAACTTACTCAGCTGCAGGAAACTATGGGAATCCGAAATAAGATTGTGTGGAGCGAGGACAGATCCCACAGTACCCTCAATACCAGCGCACTGAATTTACCTTACAAGTGAATATTAATTCAAACATTAAACATGTTTAGGATGTTTGTGAATTCTCTGTGTATACTTGATAAGTATATACATTTGCGTACTAGCAGTGACGTATACTAGTCGTGTAACTATTGTTGAAACTATTCGGACGGGTAATTGCCTCGTCATGTTAAGACTGGCCGCGCATTCTGGCAGAAATATCAGACACTATGTGAAAACAGAGCATTTGATGTATGGCGTTATGAATGCATTACGACATCTTCTATAGTTTTTGAAAAAGTCAATCAAACCACGATGTTTGTAATAAATTGGAAATGCGGAATGTAATTTTAATATTATTTGTATGCAAAAACGTCGGAATTATACTGCAGACGTCAATAAAATGCTCAAAATGTTATCCATATTTCTGTGCACATTTATAACCTGACAATTATTTACACATTCTATTCACAGAACTAGGTAATCTACAACTGTTTACTTACAACAGAGTGACATTATAAATCACTATCATCCGCCTTAAATAAGAAATGGTGACTGTCGTAAGTAAGCAAGTCTGGCCAGCAAGTATACAATTTAAAATACTTACCAAGTATACTTCATGTGTGTACTATACAGGGAATTTGAACAAGTACGCAGAAGTATGGAATTTTTGAGAATTCTGAAACGTCATTAATTGCACGGTTGAAGTGAATGCATACGTGTATAGAAGGGAGGAGGGTTTCCGACAATGTTAACTGTATGTGTGTCTGAGACAAGTGGCAGGCTTTCAGCAGCAAACAGCGTCTCCTGCGTAGCTGCGACGAGCAAACACGAGGCGAAAATGCCAACCACGACACGACACAAACCATTGTGCTTCAATATACATCTCGACAGTTCACGCGAATATTGAGGTTATTTCGACAGTGTACGGCGCAATTTGCAAGGCACTTGCAGAATAAACTGTAGTCAAATGCTGTGGACAGAAGGTAAGCTTAGAATACGTGATGCTGACGAGTGCAGATATTACACGAAAGCACTAGAAAGTAAAGGCTGTTATGAACAGCCATAAAGTGAGCACTTTTGAAATCAACCTTACAAAAAAAGTGACTGCCCCTACCTGCGCACTGAGTGACATGCGCCCATTGAAGTTGGTTATGATAGATAGACCTAACGTCCAATAAAAAGCGTTAGGTAACCATTTGTGATCACTTAATGTATTCATTTCGCTTTCTGTTTTTTTTTTTTTTAGGCATTGAAGTGTAAAAATGACCAGATTTGTCAAATATTTTCTTTTCAAATAACTCCACAGTTTCACCTGATCGACGCATGAGTAAAGTGACGACGCCCATTGGCAATACTAATTTTATAGAATGCGGAGGAATATACAACGTGCTTAGAAGTAGATCTTAAGTAGGAATTTCAAAAGTGCTTATGTTACTGCGAATCGCCTATATGAACTTAAACTTTGAGTTGAATCCGGTAAGTGGAAAATAATTTTCCCCTTGTAACATGCACATTTTCAACTGTAGGGAAATTTAGCAGAACAATTTTGCTTCACAACGTTGTACGCCCTGTTTGTCACGCCACACGACGTGACAAGAATTGAAATCTTTATGACACCACACTGATGGTCGAGCGACAGTTTCTTCATTCTGACGTCACTAAAGTCTTGTATTTCCTTGGCTGTTCTGTATTAATTGTCGTGCTGGAGATGTCATGTCGTGCTTGTGACATGCCGTGGGTTTCGCCTTTGTGACCTGTCGTCACCTACAACAAATGCAGCACGCTGATTTTCATGATATTACCCTGGTACAATATGTTCTTCGAAGAAGACTCACGTGTGCATATGTTGGTTTGCTAATCACGCATCTTTGATTAACGAAAATAATAGTTTCAGATATTTGCAATCATAAAATTCACTAGAGGCCTATAAATGTGATTTTATTATAACTCACGTGCATTTGAGAAATTTACCGACCTGATACTTCCAAATAAAGACTTCATCGTCCGCCATCACAAAGCGGAATTTTTTATTTTATTTTATTTTTTCAATTCGAGCACTTTCCTGATTTTGGAAATCTGTTACTTTCATAGGGAATTTTGGGGTGCTGAATATGTCGGAAAGAAATTCTTTTCGGCTTATGAATTTTTTAGGAGCGTGGTGAGCCTGTCGCCTGTAAATGGAGTTTCTTGCCGGTGCCATTGTATTGTTTGCGTTAGACTACATAAGTATATGTCGGCTTGTGTGCTTACCTGATCTGTGTTTGATGAGCATTCTTCACTGTGCTGGGTGACGCTCTGCACATGGTTTATGATAGTAACGTTATAATGTGGTGGAATCACTGATGCACTCTGGTGGCCATTCTAGGTGTTACATGCCAGTGAAAACTCTAATCGTTTGCACACACGCGCCATGGTATATGCACGTACACCAAATTACACACAGTCTGGACCATTCCTTCTAGGTACTTCACTTATTTCGTCAGTCAGTGTATTTGTATAAGTATTGTGAGCTTATGATGAGCAAATGGTTACGTTAATAAAATACAGTGAAGCGCGCTGTGAGATTGGGGCCGACGCGCTGATGTGTTAAGTCAGAGGTCCGAGTCAAAATATTGAAAAGTGTTTATTTACATGACAACTACACGACTGAAGACTCACTCTAAAAATATTATTCGCAAATTTACCATACCAGTGTATATGTATAGTGAGAAAGAGTGAATGGTAAAGTGTCTTCTCATACATTCATGGTAGTGTTTCTGTATTTGCTCAGAAAAGTGTCAAATGAGTAGGAAAGTTTCCAAATGTGCATAACAGTAATGGAACACGTTCCTATATTTGCAGCCTGATATGTGGTATTATCCCCATACAATGTATAGGTTAGAAACGTCCATTATAGTTTAGGAAGTTTACCAGCATTGTTTTACAGTGCTTGTGGTCTGTTTTGGGAGCTGGGCTGACGATTGCCTTAATAAATACCTCGGTAATGAAGCTTTGATGTCATCTGATATCAGTCCTCGTAAAAGCGCGAGTTAGTTATTTGCCTCAGCTACATATTCACAGGTAGGTATTCTTGAATACGCTGTTAACGCTATAACGTTATTGCAAAAACGGAACAATTCCTGTTGTTATTTACATTATTTTGCTGAGTTAAATTATATTTGGCAAAACACTTATAAATATATTTCGAACGTTTTTTTTTGCAGTTATGACCGTCTTCGCAAAAGCAGAAAGTTTTCTGATATTTTCAGTAATGTTACTGATACGATGACATTATTCGCTGATCCCGGTATAAAGGTGTTTTGAATATATCATTTTTACAATCAATGCATTTTCTACAAAAACGAAGATTTTTTTTTGTATTAAAGACACTGCTGATTGAATAACATTAGTCACTGGATTGAATATAATGGAATCGCGAATACGCCATTACAGTCTATATCATTTAATTTTTACGTCTGTTGCTTTATAATCACATGATCTAAATTTGACTTCTTTCTTGTAATTGCTTACGAAAGGACATTAAAAAATGTACGTATTTGATCTTTCAAGTCAATATAATACATAAACTCTTATTTAGTTAAATAATCTTTATTTTAATGGAGTCATAGTAGTTCTTAATGCATTATGTTATGATATTTTTTAAGTTGTATTTGTTCGGTGTTTTAAGTGTCGTCGAACAGCTACAAGACATTAGTAGGGGACACGAGACATTCAGGGAAGATAAAGAAATCTGCCATGGCTTCTAGTAAGAATCAATCCCAGCATTCTCCTGGAGTGATTTCGACAAACTACGGCAAACTGATATTAGTATTGTCCCACCGGAAATCGAACCCAAATGCGAGGTTGGTGGTTTTTCTGCTAAAAACCCTCAATAAGTTACTCAACTATCTAGGTTTTTAAAATACATTTACAGAAAAAGGAAATTTGGTTTTAAGTCTTTCGCATCTACTTGATAAATTAAGTATTTAAATCAGTAATGTTAACAATTTTTTGAATTTAATTAAATTTCATTTCTCCTCTTCTTAAGCAAAGGTAATTTGCAATAATTATAATTCAATAATCTTTTCATGAATTAGAGTATGTATCAAGTTATTAATACAGTAGCTTCTCCTAGAAATGCTCTCACTTCCAATGCACCTAAAAACTTGTTGCACCATTTTTCTTCTATTAATACATAACAATTTAATATATATCTGATTTAATACCTTTAAAAAAATAATATTTAAATATTAATTACGAACTCTGTCTGTTGTTAGAGCATTTGTATACCTTTTTAATTCAATGTTTTATTATAATGATGTCTTACATCTCACGAAATCGTTGTTTACAGGCTTGTGTTCATCCTTAGTTTATTGATTTAGGTAGTGTAAAGCTATATCCTGAGACTTTTATAAACTTTAATATAATTTACTTAAAAATGCATGCATTTATATTTAATGTACTGGTGTTAAATGTTTTATGATACTCGTTAACAACATATTGTTCACAACCAAATTTAACTCATGAGTAAAAAAAAATAATATGTAATGATAATTTCGGATAAAACTTTAGTACTTTATTTTCCGTTATTTGGCTATGCTTTTTTTTTCTCTGTTATAAAAATTATTTGAATACTTCCATATCTTCACATTCAGTTCAAAATATACATTTTAAATGAAGTTCTAAATGTGTATATATATTTTATTTTTACGTTTAAAATATTTTGACATCAACACTTTCGTACATGATAAATCTCATGTTTAAACTGCACTTAAATTGTAACTATTTTGTTTAATTGAAAAATATGAGTCGGATTACATTAAAAATGTACAAACATAAATATACATTATATATGTACTAATTTAGGAAAACCAAACTATTTTATTTCAGATTATATTTCTAGTATTATATTTCGTGACAGATACACATAGCTAAAGGCTGTTCACAATAAAGAGAGCACTTTTGAAATCAACCTTAGAAAAAAGTCACTGCTCGTATCTGCATATATTTTAATGGGCGCGCTGAGTGACAAGCACCCAGTAAAGTTGGTAATGGTGGAGGGAAAGTAGTTCCATATCTTAACGTCGAATAAAAAGTGTTAGGTAAGCATTTGTGAGAACTTAAATTATTTCTTTCGCGTTCAATTTTTTTTAATGAATCGAATTGTAAAAATTTGCAGATTTGTTAAGTATTTACTTTTCTAATAATTTCACTGTTTCACTTGACCGACGCATGAATAAAGTGATGAGGCCCATGACAATGATAATGGGACATAAAGCGGAAGAATACACAACGTACATACAAGTAGATCTTAAGCAGAGCTTTCAAAAGTTCTTTTACCGTGAATAGCGTATAATGAAGGAATCAAGCTTAGAACTTATAATAAAAAGTATATTAATATACTGCAATTTAGATAAAATTACGAAAACTGCGAAAACAGTTTAAGATATTTGATTTTCAAAGTATTTCTTTGTGTTTACAATATATCATTAGGTTTAGGTTGCTAATGCGGTCAGGATTGGCCGGAAAGAAATGCTGAATACAAACGTAGTAAATTCAGTGTATACGTGATTCGATCGACTTTAAAGACACATGTTAGCAAACTATGTCGTTTTGTGCAAAGGCTTTACAAAATGCGATCATTACGTAAGTGAAACACCACATACCACAGCCAGAAAGCAATTCCGTGCAAACAAAGATTAAAAAAATCACACGAAAACATTTTGTTTTTAATATTTGTAATTATTTTTTTTAGTCTCTCCATTATATTTTATAACTTTAGTGCTTAATTTGAAAAGGTGATTAGACGTGGGTGAAATAAAGCAACTATTAGAGATTCGTGCCGGACAATGCCGCTGGTTGGCGGGTTTTCTCAGGGGTCTCACGTTTTCTCAACCTTTCCCATTTCAGTGCTGCTCCAAACTCACCTCATTTTTTTTCTTATCGGCTCTGAAGACCTTAGATGTCTCAACTCAACTTAGCTTTGGTTCACTCGTGTTAAAAGACTGACTGATTAATGTACAATAAAATGCATGTAAATAGGCTAAATTATTACATAAATTACTACATAAATTATTACACAATACATAATTACAAAAAATGTTCACATGTTGTCCTTCTCTATGTACACACAACGTCTACCTTCGTATGAAATTACCTCATCATAACTGGTAAGCACGAACATTAATTTAATTGTATTTATAGCTTGTGACTCAGGTACATAAGTAATATAAAACACGGCATTGCTATTGTAGTTGAGATGAGAATATTCGCAGTGGCTCGAAAATACGCGTGAAAAATAACTCGATTAACATAAGGGCGTATAAAGATTACATATTAACGTAATCTCGATTGATACCTTTCATAATCTAGTAATTGATAACATGATGCGTGGCGGCGGTCCAGCGGCTGGAACGTTTGCTTCCCACCAAGGCGATTTGACCTTGAGTCCTAGCGGGGTCATTCGGATTTTGGCATGTGGCAATCGTACTCGAACGATGCCATTGGTCGACAGGTTTTCTCGTGGATCCCCCATCCCCCCCCCCTTCTTTATTATAGGCGCCGCTCCATATCCACTTAATGTGTCCCTTTATCTGTTCATATCCGCCCAACTATCTCGACTCCTCCATCCCTCAATTTTAAAAACTTTGAAATGGGATATACATATAAAATAAAAACGCTGTATATTACACACACAGTCTGACTATATTGTATAATCTGGACAATAAAATTTAATACTATGCTTAGATGATGTACGTTTAGTATGAAATTCATGGAACGTGCCTTTTTCTGGCAAAGTAGTCCATTTCCTTTACGCGAGTGTCGCCAGCCCATATTGGGCAACGTTTAAACTGCACAGACCACTATTTCCTTCAGATTTGCAAATAAACTTAAATTTCTGAAGGGAAAAAGACGCCACTGAGTGTCACGTCAAGGCATCGCCAGTTCCGAATGAAAACAGATCGTTCCGGTGGTTTTCTCCCCCCCCCCCCCCCCCCCACACCCGCTCATCATTTCCCGACCATAATTTTTCCTTTCGCCAGCGGTCCGAGATGCTAATCCTGTGTTGTCAACAAAGGGATACTTTAGTGCAACATCGTACCATCTACCTTTCTATCCTGTTACTTTCCACAGGTAAAATCGCGGGATTTTAGTTGACTCCCGCTCACTCTTAAGACTAGAGATGCTATCATTCACATAGATAATGAGTAGTAGGATTTGGAGAAGTCTGGCATAAGGGAACTGGGCACAGCAGCCAAGTGCCAGCCAGTTATGTCGTGACGTCATCATCCACCATCTTGGAAGCCACTGACCTTTAAACCCAGGAATTTGACCCTTGGCCCCTGATCCATGAACATTACCTTTTACCCCAAAAACCCAAAAAATTCCAAAAATCACAAAATTCCAAAACATATATGAAGAAAGTTATAATCATTAAAAAGTTATTTACAAATTTGATAAAAAAAATTTAGGTATCACGACCACCATCTTGGTAGGCATCATTTGTTTATACATTACTGGAAGCCGCCATATTGGTAGACTGTTTCTTACCCAAAATTCTACTGCCATGTTGATAAGCATCCCGTCCACCATCTTGGTAGGCAACTCGACCAATTAATCGTGTTCGCTCCACCACCATCTTGGTAAGCGTCACGGCCACCATGTTGGATTTTTCGTTCGTCGTGTGTTTATATGTTACTGGAGGCCATCATGTTGGTTTTTTCTTTCGTCCTTTGTTTATATGCATCGGGAGGCCGCCATCTTGGTTTCTCGACTGTGATTTGTTTTAGAGTTTGTCTCTCATATTCGTTCAACCACCAGCAGACGACTGTAACCAACTGCTATTGGCTGTTTAGTCGACGGGACTCAATTTCCCTTCCGCTACCCCCTTGCAATACATTTAAGTGTCCAATTACCCCCACCCTTATGTTTCACATTGGCTAATTACCAATGTGAAAATCTCCCGGACCAATCGGTGACCTACTACTTAAATCGCGGAGACTATGTCATCGGAAAGATGTAAGTTTTCCACTATTTCAAGAGGAGAGCCTGGTAGTCTTTTCGAAACTTGTAAGATTTAAAACATCTGTTGAATTTACGATAACCATGTCGCCAAGTGTAGAAGGAATATGCAGCAACGCACAAGAAAATGGAGATAATATTGTTCAGCTCATTCACACGATATTGACACGAGGAGCACCGTCATAAATGCCGCCAGGCAACCCGCATCCACCCCGTATTCGTCCTACAGTGTATTCTCTCCGAGCTTCGCAGAGAGAACCATCAGCTCTGACTTTGAAGACAGTGGCATCGAAGAAGAGATGGAAGGGTCTGTCGCCGAATTTTCTCCATTCAGGTCAGAAGATGTGGGTAAGTACAGGGAACTGAATTGGGGGGTACTGGTGCATAAGTTTTCTAGATGCTAGGGGTGTTCTGTAAATTCAATTTTGTGACGGGTCAATCCACTGGCTATGCTGCTACGATGACTTCGAAGGCTGTTTCGTGCGGAACACATCGGTGTGCGAATATAAAAACTGTTACGTGTACAATTTATGCCCCAACTCTATGCTCTCTTACTAGTTGGAGGAGTTGGTAAAACAAAATTGTAATTTTCACGTGAGCAAGGCAAGAATGTACGAAAGTTTAGTGTAAGAACTGTTCCGAAAAAGTATAAATAATAGCATTTATAAATGGCAGGAGAAATGCGATGGACATAACCACGCCGTGAAAAAGGCAAGGTTTCCGGACTGGACCTCCACCTGTACGCCGTCTGCATGAGAAGTGCACTCAGGCTCGAGGACTAGACCATCTACCAAGACTTCTCGCAACAGCGGAGCACGTCCCGACAACAAGTTCAATATGCAAATATATTTCTTCTACTGCATGGCGTAACCTACATGGACCAGCCGTCTGTTACCAAGCCCATGGAACGGTGCGACGAAAATGTTAATTTCCTCCTCCTTGAAAGAGGCGCCATCTATGGTAAGGCGCTTGAATTAACAGTGCGAGATTGCGACAGTGACGAGTGTGTGGTTCATTTGTGCCGTCCACAAACAAAGTTCCCCACAAA
This sequence comes from Dryococelus australis, assembly GCA_029891345.1. Taxonomy (NCBI): domain Eukaryota; kingdom Metazoa; phylum Arthropoda; class Insecta; order Phasmatodea; family Phasmatidae; genus Dryococelus; species Dryococelus australis. The sequence goes on along the minus strand of CM057006.1, from coordinate 88,593,741 downwards.
CATAGGAGATATAAAAAAATTAATTGTTGGCGAAAGACTTTCAACCAAGTATGACAGGGAAAATTGCGAATTTATTCATGAAATTAAAAATGATAAACATTTTGAAGTATGCTCGGAACAATGTGATGGTGCTTGGCACAGTTTGGAGGTTTCAACACCACCTGACCCATGGCTCGTGTGTGCTTGTGCATATTTGCTTTGTTCTATCTTTAGAAAACCCCAGGGGTTGAGAACCTCCCATTCCCCCCATAATTTTGTAGTTGAAGAAACACACAACTCCCACATTGTAAACAACATATCTAGGTGTAAGAAAAACCATTATTATGTACAGAGAATTGTCGGTGTACTTTATCATCTCATATTTTTTTTTGTTTACCAATTCTTATTTCAATAAATCTGTGAGTTGTGTAAAATATTTTCTCCCAAGGGTTTTGTAATTATATTTATATACTGCCAAATATCTTTTTTAATATGATGTGTAAATACGATGTATGTGTATATTATTTTCTTTCAAGTTTTCTTTGGATTTATAATGTGTCTATGAACGATGTAAAATTAATATTTATTTGTTACAAGTATTTCAGTAATATTTTCATTTGTATTGAAATCATTTTAAAAATGATGTGGCATTGCTGCTGTGTGCGAGCTATATACAGAGGTAGGTAGGCAGAGACTGGCAGTGTTCTAGTAGTACCTGGCAGAATGAAGGTCAACATGTGAGCACTTCTTCTTCTTCTGCATTCTCTCCCCTTTCGTCTTCACCCACTCGCGAGAGGTAGTTAATGTAGCACAGTAGCAGTTTTATCGAGTAGTACAAATTTTTTTAGAAGTGAATTCCGCCTCTTTAAATGGCTATTTGCTTAATAATTCGCACAAGTTATTTGTTGTAATAGTAAAGAGAATCTAAAAAATGTGCGACAAATTTAGGAGTATATTTTTGTTTAATATTGTAGGTAATAGGAAATGTTATAAAAACTATTACACACACTCGTCCATTCTCCAAGGGAAAAGCAAGAGCAATAAACAGCTTAAAAAAAAAACAACTTATGTTTCTTACACTGAGAAAAAATAAATTAATGAACGCACACACACAGTTAGAAGTTATAAACATGTAGTTATATTAAACTCAAAACCACTTACAAGAATACACCAAAATATGAGGATGAATGTGTATCCCTTAAAAATCACATTTTAACATTCGTATACACGTCTCAGTTGAGCTGCAGACTCTAGGACGGTAGAAAACTTAGCACAAGTAGTTCCACGTTAGATTTCACGTCAGTAAGAACATGCACACAGTTAGTCAGTTCTAGATGCAAACTGGCAACATCGTTACGTAATGCGAGAAACTTTGGCGAATCTCTTCCCCGGCAGGTCGATGGGAGGTAGGGGCAGCATCCAGAGGCAGCGAAGACCGCATGTCCATGCAGCAAAGACATCTTTCGTCATTGGTATAATCAATTCGGAGACCGGAGAGTAGTGTACTGACATCGACGAGTCCGTCACTCCATAAGTCCCCGTTGTTCGCAAATGTAAAACAGTAATTTCGGACGATCTACTTTCCAGTTGCAGTGAGTCATATGTAGCCAACTCACCCGTCTGGAAGCCGCGAAAGGCCTGTGACTGGGAACCCTGGAAGGACACTGTCTGTGTGCTCTGGAAGGGTGCTGCCTGGAAGGGTGTTGTCTGGGTGCTCCGGAGGGGTGCCGGCCGGGTCCTCCTCCAGAAGGGTTCTATCTGGGTGCTCCAGATAGACGTTTCTGTCGCGATGTCGGCCGCTGCTATAAGTACAACGCCGGATTCTACCATGGTATCCGATGGTGCAGTGCCACATCGTCCTAAGGTGATAGGTGAAGAGGCACCAATCATTTAGAATAAATCCTCTGCTGCAATTAGGAGAGCCTCATCACTCTTGGACCAGATATCGATCGCCGATATTACGAAAGTGACTACTAATGTCTGTATAGTAACCACAGCACAAAGTCTTAGATACAAATATGCTGGCGGCGGAGGATAATGACAAGTATGGCCAAATTACTTGTCGGCTGTAGGCTGTGGCCTCAAGAAAAATAATTCATACATCAATCTAATGTGTCACATCACATCACGGCATCAACATTCTTCGACACCACTGCACTCTATTTCTCCGGCCGACGCGCCTCGCACCATACTCGGGGATGCAGCTGGTAAGGCTACACAGGCGCTATTTCGTACCAGTCACAGCAAGTGCATTTCTCGTAACCTTCAAAACACGACGAGAATTTTGTAATATTAGCCGACATACATTTCGCAGCCCGATACAGTACAACAATGGCACAAACTAAAACTTATAAGGTGTGTGTACGTCCTCCTCTCCTATAATGCGTGTGTACGTCCCCCTCTCCTATAATGTGTGTGTACGTCCCCCTTTCCTATAATGTGTGTACGCCCTCCTCTCCTATAATGTGTGTGTACGTCCCCCTCTCCTATAATGTGTGTACGCCCTCCTCTCCTATAATGTGTGTGTACGTCCTCCATTCCTCTAAGGTGTGTGTATGTCCCCCTCTCCTATAATGTGTGTGTACGTCCCACTCTCCTATAATGTGTGTGTATGTCCCCCTCTCCTAAAATGTGTGTACGTCCCCCTTTCCTATAATGTGTGTACGTCCCCCTCTCCTATAAGGTGTGTGTACGTCCCCCTTTCCTATTTAGTACGTTCCCCTCTTCTATAATGTGTGTACGTCATCCTCTCCTATAATGTGTGTGTACGACTCCCACTCCTATAATGTGTGTGTACGTCCCCCTTTCCTCTAAGGCGTGTGTACGTCCCCGTCTCCTGTAATGTGTGTGTACGTCCCCCTTTCCACTAAGGCGTGTGTACGTCCCCGTCTCCTGTAATGTGTGTGTACGTACCCCTTTTCTATAAGGCGTGTGTACGTTCCCGTCTCCTGTAATGTGTGTGTATGTCCCCCACTCCTATAATGTGTGTACGTCCCCCTTTCCTATAAGGCGTGTGTACGTCCCCGTCTCCTGTAATGTGTGTGTACGTCCCCCTTTCCTCTAAGGCGTGTGTACGCCCCCCTCTCCTATAATGTGTGTGTACGCCCCCCTCTCCTATAATGTGTGTACGTTCCCCTCTCCTATATGGTGTGTGTACGTCCCCATCTCCTATAATGTGTGTACATACCCCTCCCCTCTAATGTGTGTGTACATCCCCCACACCTATAATGTGTGTGTACGTCCCCTTTTCCTCTAAGGCGTGTGTACGTCCCCGTCTCCTGTAATGTCTGTGTTCGTCCCCCTTTTCTATAAGGTGTGTGTACGTCCCCGTCTCCTGTAATGTGTGTGTACGTCCCCCACTCCTATATTGTGTGTACGTCCCCCTTTCCTATAAGGCGTGAGTACGTCCCCGTCTCCTGTAATGTGTGTGTACGTCCCCCTCTTATATAATGTGTGTGTACGTCCCCCTTTCCTATAAGGCGTGTGTACGTCCCCCTTTCCTATAATATGTGTGTACGTCCCCCTCTCCTATAATGTGTGTACGTCCCCCTCTTCTATAATGTGTGTACGTCCCCCTCTCCTATAAGGTGTGTGTACGTCCCCCTTTGCTATAAGGCGTGTGTACGTCCCCGTCTCCTGTAATGTGTGTGTACGTCCCCCACTCCTATAATGTGTGTACGTCCCCCTTTCCTATAAGGTGTGTGTACGTCCCCCTTTGCTATAAGGCGTGTGTACGTCCCCGTCTCCTGTAATGTGTGTGTAATTCCCCCTCTCCTATAATATGTGTGTACGTCCCCCTTTCCTATAAGGCGTGTGTACGTCCCCGTCTCCTATAGTGTGTGTACGTCCCCGTCTCCTATAATGTGTGTGTACGTCCCCGTCTCCTATAATGTGTGTACGTCCCCCACTCCTATAATGTGTGTACGTCCCCCTTTCCTCTAAGGCGTGTGTACGTCCCCGTCTCCTATAATGTGTGTACGTCCCCGTCTCCTATAATATGTGTGTACGTCCCCCTTTCCTCTAAGGCGTGTGTACGTCCCCGTCTCCTGTAATGTGTGTGTACGTCCCCCTCTCCTCTAAGGCGTGTGTACGTCCCCGTCTCCTGTAATGTGTGTGTACGTCCCCCTTTTCTATAAGGTGTGTGTACGTCCCCGTCTCCTGTAATGTGTGTGTACGTCCCCCACTCCTATAATGTGTGTACGTCCCCCTCTCCTATAATGCTCTGCATACTCATACCACAGCCGGCCTCCCTTATGAGATGTGTCTGTTTGCTCGCGAATACAAAAGAAAAATTACCTTTATGTTCAATTTTATTTCTAGTAAGGCGTGACCTTTAAATAAGTTGATATTATTAGTTCGTCTTTTTAAACTGTACATGTATTGTTTAGCATAAAATAATTAGTATTTTGTCAGGGAAATTTTGCCAATAGCGTATAAAAACTTAATGGTAGGGGAATGGGCTGTCACAGGCAAGTAAATAGGATCAGCGTAGAAAGGATATTGACGGAACTGCTAACCACGCATAAGGGTAGAAACGAGGATTACTTCGCCCAAACTTTCCCTGTTTACTGCTGGGCACCCAATGCCTGTATACGTTCGTGACAAGAGGGACTCCTTATGTACCCGTGAGCCAATCCTTCAAATAATATTTATTTCCAAAAATAAATAAAACATCTTATCTAAAAAAGGAAGGGTTTAAAATATAATATAGGCGACCAAGTCAGTTTTTAAACATGTAATTTTCATTTACACAAATTAAAGAAAACTACAAATGTACGTAAAATGGGAGAGTCTTTAAAAAATTCAATGTGCCAGTCAAAACACGTTCGTAAAAAATTATTAACAGTCTTTGACGTTCGATTCGACGCAGTAGAACGAGAATCTTCGAAGCATATTCCAAGTTACGGTCGGTCGTGAACAAATCCATGTCGGTGGCAGCAGGTAACGTCAGGGGCAAGATTTACAGTTCGATGCAGGTCCCCCAACATTTTTCTAATGCATCGCGATGTCAACACGACGGCACGAACTTCGACATTTAGTTGAGGCGGTCTGAGTCGAAGCCTCGCCGGTATTATTTTCCGGCATACACAGACCTTGATGGAGCAGTTAGGGGTGTGCATTTCTGTGCTCATAGGGTCGACCTCGCCTCGGCTCGAAATTGCTGAGAGAGGCGTATCCTGTTTCTTGTGGTAAACCAAGCAATTCCCAGGAATGCAGCAAATTATTAACTGTTGAGTAGGTTCACCCGGAGTCACCGAAAATAACCAGTGGTCGCATCCATCACATTTTTCTTCGTAGGTATGTAGCGACAGACTCCCAGAACGTATAGGTGAATTTAGAGGGGCCCGGGAATGACAAGGTGTAAATGTTCTCCGGATTAAATGGCACCGTCTTGCTCCCATGGCGATTCGACCCGACGGACCATGATTTTTTTTTAGAGAATGGCACCACATTGGCCATAACGTGATCAGGTAGCTTCATATTTTACACTACCAAAGACATGTATATTAAAGTATGTTACATCTGCGTGAAACAAGCATGCCGCTCGTAAAGTAAGTGCGTGATTTTTCGAAGCACTCGCCAAAGAACTCGGATTCCTTTCTTTCCTCATTTTACGAAGGTAAGGACAGCGATGATCTCTCTGTAAGTCGATAATCTTCACTTTTAACTTGCGCAAATTAACTAGCCATTTTTTCTGTTCGTGTACAGCCACGCAAACTGGTCCTCGCATCAACAAGTCGCTCAGTACGATATGATGGTATGGAATCTCGCCTTCGTCCCATTACAGTAAATGGTAACATGTAGCCAACCAAGCATGTGTTTTCTTGCTCTTTTCATCCAACAGTTTCCATAGATACGGAGGCTGGTAGTTGCTGGTTTGAGCCACGCCGTGACAATCCGTGGCTGCGACTTCCTTGAGCATGTAATCGTCTTGGCTCTATAAACCTTGCAAATTACAGTACATTGTTACAACTGCAATGTGTGTTCCCACACCATGCATATTTATGCATGTAATTAACTGATGGTTTTTATCAGGGCGGAAAAACAGTCATACTGATCGATCCTGTTGTGGAGTATCGAGCAGTAGGTGGCGGTGTTCGCAGTCATATTTTTCTTGGTGATTATTTCGATCTGACAGCAGTGCCATTTTGCATGCGATCGTTGTGAAAACACACATAATATGGCAACAGGTACTGTCCATTTTCAAAGTTTACGTTCAAATCCACGTGAGGGTAGCTTTTGTTATTTAAAAAAAACATTTACGTTTTCAACATTCCAGTGGTCGAACGTAGATTTGTCGGCTCTGCTGCTATGCTGTTTGTTCGTCTGAAGTGCCAGTGTGACGTAGCATGGTTTTTTCCGTGCTGGAAGACGGTTTTACGACCCAGCGATTTTGTTTGGTGGAGAGAAGGGCTGGGCAGGTGACCAGACTCCAACTTCTGAAAGCTATTTCGTTCACCTTTTCTTTCTTGTCATAATTCAACAGCTTGACATGTTAGCGAGTGCTCGGGGTCACATGAGGGACGAACCATTCTATAGTGTTCAAAGTAAGAGACGGGCTGCTGGTTTCCTCCTACTCCCAACACAGCATCCAAATGCGATGTGGCTAGCATTATCACCAGCTGCTGCCTCACACGTTTTATTATTTTTTATCATACTCTTCGGCTAATCCCAGCAGCATGGAGAGCGGAATGCATAATTTAAACCTGCCTTCGTCGTAAATGGGAACGTTATAGTCGACTTCGATTCCCCAGCCGGCCATCTTGGCTGCGGAGAGATGGTTGGATGTGAGCAATAGGTAATTTTTTATCGACAAGGTTATGTCTGCATCTCGCAACTGGTAGACCGCGACACCATTTATCTCGTGCATTACTCGCTCGAAAATGTGCAGAATCCCATTTATACCTACTTGGTGGGGGGTCGGGTGGGTCCCATACACCTTCGTTAGCCTGCCTCTTTTGTGCACAAAGACTGGCTAGGGAGGGTGTAAATATCTTGTCCCTGTGTAGGTAATCGAACTTCCCTTCCGAGAGCAAAAGGTCCGACAAGATAATGCTCGTAACAGTGCATTTAACTTTTATCGAGTTTATCGTTGAATTCTAGACACTGCTCAACGTCGAGAGTTTCATCTCGCCATGGCAATTTACTTTTAAATTGTAGACGCGGAAAAACTTTGCATTTTCAGGTGTTAGCACAGTGTTTCTTCGCAGCTTACTGCTCTCGGGTTCGATGTACCGCAGCCATTTATACATTTTTGTCTTCCCAGCGAAGTTTAGTCCCATCGTTTCAGGAGTAAATGTAGTGTAATTTCTTCATTTTGTAAATAGATCAGTACCTCGTTTTGGTCCACGATCGAAACAGCTACATCGTGGATGCCCTTTGCAATGATCGGAACATAAATAAGCGTCTTCAGACATTCTATGTTTTTATATTCAGGTCTTACGAAGGGGGTGAATTCGTAAATACACTATCTACCAAAAAGTAATTGGGCACCTGTCCACAATGTTTACTCGGTGGTTGTCACCCCGTTAGAATCTCGTAGGGCCACCTCTTGCGGCTATAACAGCAGCCACCCTGTCTGGCATACTCTCTACGAGTGTTTGCAGGACATCCACGGGGATTCGTCGCCATTCCTCTGCATAGTAGCCCTTGAAACATGGCACCTGGCATTGTAATCCTGGAAGTAGCACGGGTCCATTCTGTAAAAACGCCACAATTTTGGGAGCATTTCATTTTCCAGAATATTACAATAGGCTCCTGTGTTCATGCTAGTCGTATGTTAGATTGGTATATTTCAAATACTCGCGCAATTGGGGAACAGGATGCCAATTCCCAAAACTATTGTTGTATACCGCACATTTGCCAAATTTAAAGTACGCTACCCAGTGCGTACGGGGAGCGGCTGTCGTGTCCAGATTAATTACGGTACATTCGTGTCTCTTGTGTTTAGGAGGCAAAGTGTCTCTTGCAAACCCTCTGCAAATATTAGGTATCTACAATTTGCGTGCAAACAGTTCGAAATCCACACTCATCAGTGGACATCTATGCAGCCACTTTGATTCCCGTCTTCGATTTTTTCCTATTTTTTCCCCGGCAATTGATCCTCCTCCTCTTTCTCGAAACGGGTGACGAATGTAGTTTCCTTGGCTGATTTTTCCTCATAGCGATAGCATCCAATGTTCTGTTAAGGAGGCGGGTTTCCTCTACCTGTTTATGTTCGTTTGAAGCACGCTTCATGGCACTAACGATATCCATGACTATCCCAGCGATATTGGCCAGAGCACCGATTGCAGCTATCAGTGCAGGTAGGAACCCACCTGTCTTGTTTTTACCTTTTCTCTTAAGACACATTTTGCTTGTACGTAGACCCATGCCTAATTTCACCTTGGCTTTCATGATGTTGAATTTGCTCCAGGTGGCTGCCGATTTTCTTATTTCGCCCGATGTCTGGTTTCGATCCTTGTTTAGGGAGTAAGCGATGTCGGGAATGCCTCACCCAGTGCATTGATACATGTGTCGCCGCGTACTGGCCTATTCCCTAGCTTGGTTCTGCAGAACCTGTATTCCACACTGTATAGGTCTAAAGGTAGACTATTTATGAGTGAGTCGACGATCCCACGACTGTATTTCAGCAGCTTTACCTTGATACATTGGATTAAACTGAGTTGGCTAACTATAAATATTCTTCTTTAATACATTTTCGTTTCAGTATCATTCTATATTTGGAACAGTGCGGACGTAAAATGTCAATGATGCATCTGCTGTGTCGCTTTTTCAGTAAAGTATTTACAGCATTTTGGTATTTACGACGACATTAAATAACGACCTGCAGAATGAAAACTTCAAGAATGTCATTTCAGTGCAATTTCTGCCAGAGGCAGTTTCTGTGGAGTGATATTTTGAAGAGGCATTCTAAAACTTGTAGCACTGATTTTCTGCAACTACAATCGGCTGTACCTCCACCTCCACCTTCGCAGGATAGTAGTGGTAACATGTGTATTATAAAGCAAGATGTTACTCTACTCATATGCATTCATGTTGAAGATGAAGATAGTTCCCACAAATCATGCCACAGTGCCCTGTTTCCTACTAGTGTGTGTGGCCTGATTTGCAAACCAACGGGTTGTGACAATACGTGCGTTCTACTGAGCCTGCTGAAAGAACCGAATGATCTCCGGTTCGAGAATGTGTACGTTTATTCGAAATCGTGCCATCAACCAAAATATCAGCACTTAGCATGGGTATTGCTGGCCATGGATGGTGTGGGTTAATTCCCATTCAGCGATAACGAAGCCGTCATACCACCGAGCGAAGCTCTTCCAAACTCCATATTTGTCTTTGATGACATTGCCGGCGAAAAACAAACTTGCATCCAAGAATTCTTTAGCACGGTATGGCACGCGAACCTGGACTGCGTGTACCTCGGCCAGACTTATTTCTACATGCAAAAACAACTACTTCGCGAAAATGCTAATGTGTTGGCGCTGTTTCGCATGGACGGCACCAATTTGCAGCATGTTTACAATGATCATGTCCATACGAACATGATGCTATCGGATTACAAGTGTCTGTGTGCCTTGTGCTGGAAAGAGACATACATTTTTTTTGACGATCTTAAAAGGACTCTTCGCTACATAAAGGCCGGTACAGGCACGGGTTTGATCAGTTCATCCTAAGAATCCCAGCATAAGTCATGGAAGCATTTCCAAATTTGGTGACATCAATCGTCATGGTGACCTTGAACATGACCAGAATAACATCACCACTGCATGCAGAAAAGACTTGTCCCTCATTGGTCGAAAATTGGAAAGTATGAAGAATGAAGTGGTTGGAGATTTGGTAGCTGTTGACTAGCACGTAGAAGACGCGGAGCGCGGATAATAGACTTGATCAATGTATCGAATGCGCAAAGACGAGAAGAATTAAAGGTGCTACAATATTTTTAATTCTCAAACTGGCTACGGAAACCAATGTCACGAGGCATAGCATGAAAATATTGGATAAGTGTGTCGGACATCTCGATAAAACAATTTCGGAAAATCACGAATGATTGTCTTGTCTACAAAAAAGAGGTCGATATGTACGAAAAGTTTTTTCCACCTAGTAGACGATGGCTAACCGAGCCGAACTGGTGAGCGAGCTCCAAATACTAACAGAATGGCTGTCGAGACTCGAAGGGAGGGGGCCCTCAAGCCTATTACCTTCTACCTAGAAGAAATTAGAAAATAACTTAGTGACGATGCTTGCATTGAAATAAAACGCGAAACCAGGGTGGAAGAACTGACCCCTACACATAAAAGTAAATGAAGCTCGAAACTTACTTAATCGAAAGTTGGCATCACTAGTGGTGAAGATGATTTGCCCCTTATTGATTTGCTGTGTGCAGGGGAATGGAAACAAACACGTGAGCATGGGCCTAATTTGGGCACTCTTCTATCTCATTACATTGCTTCCTACTCTGACTGTACTGCCGACTCAACTTATGGTTTGCAGAAAAGTTGCAGAAAATGGTTTCTCGGAAACAAGGAAGTTAAGTTTTCACCCAGTGATGTACTACAGATTGGGAAGAGCAAGGCAAAACTCATGAAGGGATTTGGTGAACTGTTGTTTCATAGGAATCCTGGTCATTACACCGAATCGGATGTGCGTAAGTACCGCCAGCTGCTACAGTCCAGTCGTGCTCATTACGCCAAAAATAACCCCTGAAACATGATAATGATGGACACTGCGCACAAAAAATTCCCCATTATAGCCGGACTGTTTCCTAATGTATGTGAAATGGATGGTTCGTGATTAACTCAGAAATTGGAGGGCGGAGAAAAAATCAACTATCAGTATTGGGATGATCCGAATGAGTTGGTAGACATGCTGAAGCTTTGGGTTGCTTCGCAAGCAGCAGGAAACCGCTCGTACATGAACGAAATAATTTCCATCTTCGAAGAACTCGCAGAGGCTGGCTATGTTTCGAGATGAGCAAGTATGCAGTTGCCAACAAGCTGCACAAATATGTCAGGGTAAATTACCCATGCAGAAAATACATCATGAAAGGGCTGGACAATACTTACCAATCCGTCCTGTTCGGAATGCAAGACTTTGTTCGTGCGATAAAGGCTACCGCTACTTTTTGACCATGATCGATATACATGCGACCAACCCTCAACGATGCTCGGTGCTTACTGAACTTCCAATATGGCGTGCGAGCGAGCAATGGCGGGATCACGCATCATGTAGAACTACTTCCTCGCACAAAAACACTTGCACTTCATGCTTACTTGCTTAAATATAAATGCTATTCTGCATACAAATTTGATTTTGCACTCGGCATAACAAAACACATGAAAAAATGATGGTGGAACGAAACGGGCATAGCATGTGTGAAAAAGAAAGCAAACAAAAATGACATAAAATAAACAGGAGACACTGGGCACTAAAAGGAACACACGAATTCACCGTCTTTATTAAACACATGACACTATCTGGCACAGTGTGCGCCACAAACTCTAATTACAGACTTTATGCCCTATTTACATTATGTACGCTCCACGTGACGGAGTTCTGGCCATTCGGCCGGGTATGCAAGATGTTGCACTGCACTGCACTGGCGTGCCCTGATCTGCACTCGCACTTGTCGCACACTACACAGCTTCCAGGCACTCTGGTGCGCACAGGTAGAGTCCGAATCCCTACTGCGGTGACGTTGAAGTGCTCGGCCGGGTGGGTCGCCGGAATCGTTCCCATGTGGAAAAGGTACTTTTCCTGTTCTTCTCAGGTAGAAGCAGGAAATGGCCCCCTGGACAACTACCCATGAGGCGAAGTTGCCTCGAAAAACTAACCACTATTCTTCTATCATCTATGGAAATGACCATAACCAACTTGTTCTTTACGACTTCTAAACATAGTACAGCACTCTACTCGACAGGTAGCGCTTTCACCTGCAGCGATACTAACTTATAAATCATATCGGTATATGCCATTCACGAAAGGGGTAATCAAATACTATAGTGTTATGCTGTAAGCATCGCGCCTAAGTTAGCGCGTCACACATTGTAAATAGGCAAGTAGTTACAGGTGTTCTCTGTGTATTAGTATTTGTTAAAGTTTTCATACGTAATTTTTCATTTATTATAATGTTAGTTTTCAGTTGTAGCGTGTAAATTACGACTTCGCACATTTGAAATCGTGATAGTAATATCAAAAGGAATTAATTCATTTAGTAAAAACTACAAAGGGCACAAGCCAATCTTTTTCGAGGTTAAAATAGTTGAAGATTTAACTTATTTTAATATCATATAAATAAAGAATTAAAATTGATATATAATAATTATATCATGCTAGGAAATTTTTAATTTGATTGTACTGTGGCAATTTTACTATGTATAAAGATAGGATTTTAGCTAGTTCGCATTGCTGTGTTTATTTTATGTTAATCATTTTATCTTTCTTTGGTGGTCTCATATTTGTAAATGTTCCCTTTTATTTAATTTTATTGTGAATTTTTTGAGACCCAGTATTCTATGTTTTTGATAGTTAGGACGTGAAAGTGGTACGTAACGGCATTTAGATTGTAGCTAGCATCCCATTAGCCCACAGGTTCAAATCCTGACTTTCCATTGGCTGGAAAATTAGGTTCCTCTTAAACTAGCCCAGCCATAAGAGCTTAGCTATCTCTCTCTCGCTCTCTCTCTCTGTTACCGGCCATCGTGAAATTTAGACGTATAGTTAGGACTCTCACCTGAACGTAGGTACAGGGTAGGAATTTTAACGTATTATTTATGATGTTTTAGCTCCATTGGTGTTTTCAGTAATTATTAAGTGTATCCAGCAACAGTGAGTGGAGTTTATGCCCCATTGCTAGTGTTAGTATGTAGGAGTTAGAAGTTAGACTACGTACGTGTTCGAGTGTCTCTCTACGACGGTGAGGCACCTGCCTACTGCCTGTGAGACATGCGCCGGTCAACTTTTGTTTGCAGTGTTGAGAGTAATTACCAGTACGCCTAACGAGAGCCACGATAACTGCCCGTCTTCCTTCAGCAGATTAGCCTAACTAAGTATCTTATTAAAGGGCACACATGGCGTCTAACATAATGTTCTAGAAGCTTTTGCACCATCTGCGACGCCATATTGATTTAAGTAAACTGACGTTCCAGCTGAAAGAAACTTTGCCTACGGTAAACCCGGGATAGATTTTCACTCACACTGAGATAGGCACGATTAAATTTTGTTCTGAAGAAACTGAATATTAATATTTTTATTTTGAAAGTACATTAACTTTAATAATTTATTTTTGTGTTTGAACTCGTTTCAGTGCAACGAATACCATGGATCTGCTAGGCTAGGTATGGTCACTTTTCATGTAGTTTTAGGAATGTTGTATGACTTTTAGATTTGCAAATTACCACAAGGATTTTTAAATTTGACAGTCCAGAAATAATAAGAGCATAAATCAATACAATAATAATTGTAAAATAAATACTGGACTAAAACTAAAGTGGCATAGTGGTCATCTCCACTATTTCCCTTGCTATCCATGTGTTACCTATGTTTATTAGATATTTGCCAGTTGTTACTGAATATAAATTAGCCTAAGCTATGTTGAGTTGTGGATGTACACAAATTGTGTGCTAAGCAGTGGTCCAATCCTACGAGAACAAAAGGGTATCTTCTGCCAGCCAAGCTCCGCACCGGGCAAAATAGTACTCCAGGCTTGGTAGGTCTACACTTAACTTTATTTGAATTTAAAGGGCAATATTTGTGTTGTGTTTTAAATATTTATCTGCCACCCTAGTACACACTACACTTATGTTGAAATATTTTTATGTGGGATCATAAATGGGAACACAGGCACAATTCCAGTGCAAATAATTAACCTATTACACAAGGGATAATTCTTCTAGTAGCTGGTGTTAGGTTACAATGTAAAAATTGTAGCAGTAATATTAATTTGAGGCCGTGTTAAGTATTGTGAAACCGTTCTCACGTTTCTCTCCGATGTCACACAGACAGTTGATGCCAAAAGGCGTTAAATCGTTTTAAGCTAAAATCGCTATCATAGCTACTGTAAATAATTTATATCTGTTGAAAATAATTCACAAACAATTATAGCACTGCCAGAATAATTATTAGTACACTAAATACCATTATTTTTGTTTTATATTACTGTAACGTTGCAGCAAATTGATAAAAAAACAAAAAAAAGAGTGCCAGAAATCGTTGATTATATATTTAAAAATTGAGTTATTTCGTTATCTAAACAGTTGGAATTATTCACTTACAATTGAAATGTGACTTGGTTTTTGCCGAGAAAGATTGAAAACCTGAAATAATCTAAACATATACGGCGCGTGATCAGAGTGCGACAAAGCGCCAGCAAATATACAACTTGGGCCGTCTCTCAATTGGCCCAGATAGCCCTCTCTAGTGCTCTCGCTCTCGCGACGACGTCATCATGACGTCAGAGAGAACGCTCTCTGGTCGTCTCAATTCGTCGGAGAGAGCGCGAAAGAGCGAGAGCACAGAGAGAGCATGAAGATATATACTCGCTGGCACTCTCTCCCAGGCGCCATATTTGTTTACATTTTTTCCGTGTTTGAATAAGGTTGTAGTAGCTTTCTGGGCCTAAACCACATCTGGAGAGGGGGCAGGGATACACTGCCCCCCCCCCCCCCCCAGGACAGTGGGGAGAGCAATTTAGACATTTGTCCCCACCCTAAGTTTGATATCAACATTCAATAATAAAGTAGTTAATTTCCTCTCAAACTATGGGAATGAGAATATTGAAATAAACGAGAAACGCATTACTGAATTCTACCATCGACTGAAGAGGTAGAGAGAGAATTGGTCTTGACCATCAACTGGAAAGCTAAACAGTTACCATGGCAGTTCGGAGTGTTTCGTTACCAGAATCTCACTGAAAGAGTCAGATATATTTCTTAAGTATACACAGTGGAAGAGGGAGGCAATGTTTCAAGTGATTCTTCGCAGGGGCAGATCCAGAGGTGTGACCCATCTGCCCCTTCCTTGTCCATGTATTTTTTTATAATCCCATTAGTTTCTTCACTGTTTCATTATTATTAAAATCCATTTTTTAATTTACATTTGTCCAAACAAAATTTTTACCTACAGCAGTCAACCAAAGGAGCGCCAAGTTATAAATTTATTGGAGATTCTGTAATTTTTCGTACAGATATACATGCGTTAATTATTGCATGATGTTAAATTGTGTGACTTTTTCGTTGTTAGTTTAACTTAATTGCAGTTATTGTTTTTGTATAAGTAAACTGTTAATTCAAAAGAGAGTAGATAATATGAAAAAGGATCTTTAATTTATGCGTTTATTATATTTCATAACTCATAATCTTCTTTCTTTCTTCTTAACGAAACAAATATGTGTGAATAATTTTAAAAAGAGCAATTAGTGGAATACATCTGCATAGACTCGGCCACTTCTTTACTGCATCTATGTATTTTTCTGTTTGTAAACTGTTCTTCAAAACAGCAAGCATGCCTGTAAGTATATATATACATACATATATAGATACACACATAATTTATGTATATAAACACACAAATGTGCACTTGTGTGTGTCTACTACACAATGCACGTATAAAACAACTGTGTGTGTGTGTGTGTGTGTGTGTGTGTGTGTGTGTGTGTGTGTGTGTGTGTGTGTGTGTGTGTGTGTGTGTAAGTCTGACTTAGGAAGGGTACCTCCTCCTCCTCATCAAATATCTGGATCGACTCCTCATTCTTCGTGAATGAGTCAGCAGTCAGTTATATTTCTTAACCGGACATAGTGGAAGGGAAAAAGTTTCAAGAAATTCTTCACCCTCATTGTTCCGACGAGAGCATTAATGGATTGTTGTTTTCAAATTTGAGTTATGTTTACGGTTTACCATAACCAATGACTTTTTCTTGCGAGCGTATTCAGATTTAGTCCCTGCAAAGTTACGAAAAAAAACATGGACAAATTGCACGAAAAGATTTTATTACATCAAAATTCGCAGGAAAATTCTTGGATTAGCATATCCAAAATCCCCCGAAATTAACGTATTATTTTACTATATTGATTTTCCGGGATTTTTCCCGGAAAATCAATTAAAAAAATTTCAAAACTGTGCATTTTGTGACCAAACGTGCGCAGACAAATATTAAACAACACAACATTTCCCATATTATATCGAAAATCCACCAAACTCCACCAAAGATGTCTCACCATTTTCCCAAGATTTTCCCCAGAGAAAAACGATCAAATAATTGATAAGTCGGAAGCGGTGCGTTTTAAGACCGCAAGTGCAAAAGCAAAAATAAAATAACACAAAATTTCCCATTTGATATCAAAAATCCACCAAATATTTCTCACTGTGTTCCCAGGATTTTCCTGGAAAAACGATAGAAATTGATAAGTCGAAAACGGTGAGTTTTAAGACCAAAAATGGGCGGACAAAAATTAAAGACCCAAATTTCGAATGTGATATCCAAAATTCACTATAATCCACCTGACATTTCTTATTTTTTTCTCAGGATTTTTGCCTGAAAAGTTGTTTAAAAAATTCATAGGTCAAAAATGGTGAGTTTTGCCACCAAAAGAGTAATGACAAGAATTAAAGAACACAAACTTCCTATGTGACATTCGAAGTTCGCCAAATTCCACATAATATTTTGTAATATTTCCCGGGATTCGTCCCGTAAATACGATAAATTGAAGTGTCCATTGCATCCTGGGAAACTCATTAATGTATGAAATGGACCAAGTTTGAGCACAAAATTCATGGTTCATGTCTATGATGAGAAGAAATGTAACACTTGATTTTCCCAGAAGTGAATCATTGTGCATCATTTGCATCATTCCTGATCATTTTGTAATTTGAGACCTCAACAATCATCCAATCTTCCACAGTAAATCGAGATTTCTGGTTGGATTCTTAACTTTAACAGCAGGAAGGGGTCTATATTTACTTCTAATTTGTTGCTATGTTTGTATAGTGAAGGTGAATATTTATAAGATGTTGAATTTCTTTTAGAGTGTTTTGTTATCTTGCGATCAGCATGCATCTGCAGTTCTGTGGTGGTTACAGCAATAATTTCCAAACCGTGTAGCGTGTTATGACCATCCAGAGTCCATATATTGTGGTCTACAATATCAGCTACAAATTGAATAAATTTTCCAGGGACCATTCTGTTTGAGTCATCGCTCATAGCCACTGCAGCATTTATTTAAAAATTCACAACTTTTTGATAAGAGCAGCAGAATACAAGTTCATGCAGATTAGGCCTATCGTTTAATCACTTGGATGCAAAATCATTATGAAGCTGAAACTCCAAAATTTAAAAGTAAAGACAAGGACTCGGGCGAATCTTTTGCATGATTTCTTTACCAATAATTGCAAATTTTAAATAATCTCCTTTTTACTGGCTAGCATTTCAAATAAACACTTAAGGTATAAAGGCAGAGCATCTAAGCATGTACTTGCAGACTCCAATCCAGAAGATGTTTGGAAAATTCCTAGATCCTGAGTTACAGACTTACATTCTCTTCTAATTAACCTTGCAGGTGTTTCTATGATCGTAAGGTTTTTCATCATAAAGATTAGTACTACCTCTGTTCTGGAACTTAACCAAAATATGATTCTGATTTTCATGGAGGCTATCAACATTTGTAGTATCTTGACTAGTCTTCTAAGTTTTCTTGCAAATGTCTTTTATCAAGACCTGATATTCATTAATAATGTTTTAGTCTGTTATTCAAACATTTCAAATTCTTCCATAGCAATGAGGAAGGCAAGATTCAGCAATCAGAATTTACACACGGTTCTTTATATATGCCAAGCTCGACTCCACTATCACATGAAGCAGAGTTTATCCTAATTACACCATTTTTTTAAACTTAGCAATTTCTGTAGATTTAATATGTTCGTTCATCACAAAATACACACTTATCATTGGTTACTTCATCCATTCTGTTTGTTTCAATACAGTTCCTTAATTAAACCGTAAGCACAGAATTTCAGGAATATCGTGGCATACTCAAACTGTTAAAGAATAATTATTATGATTACACTATGGGCACTATAGACTGTCAGTCTCCATTACTCTTCGCGAACGTTAAACAAACGTGATACATGTAGCGCATATATTAAGCTTTTTGCAATCCGTCATAAAGAAATGTTGTACACAAGACAGGACGCTAGTTTAGAGCCCTACTGCAAGACGCCAGCACGAAATCACCGCTGATACAGTCGAGTATGTTACAATACTTGTCTAGGATCTATCTCCTCGCTGCACGGCCCGTGCATCGCTGCGAGTCTGTTTTCTACATGATGGTGTCCTGATTCTTTTCTGTGGAAGAAACAAATAAACCATGTAAATGTGAAAGTGTGTTAGCAATGCCTCTCATTACACTCAAAACGATGCTGAGGCAACATCCTACAGATGGACAGTCCTACACTCATTTGCTCCACATTACTTTCTTTTTAGGTATAGAATTTACTGTGTAGTTTATTTTTTAGGGGCTTGGGGGACTATCACCCCCACCACGCCCCTTCCTGGAATTTCCCTTAACAAAGCGGAGCATACAAAAAACGGAAAACAATTAAATGGGATTGGGGAATGGATCCGGTCATCACGTTTGCCTGTAGTGATTTATAGAGATCATGGATAGCCAAGTTCAGGATGGTGGGATCAAGAATTCAACGTGGATGCTTCAAAGTGAGATTCATGAGTTTACCACTTTACTACTTTAATTAGTAGGTGCTTCATGCTACTAGAGCTAATTTTTTGACAAATAACAATTTAATATTACATTTTTGATGTAAGTTAAGCACTTTTATTAATTTCTAAAATGTTTTCCGAGTCTAATCCCTGGAAAGTAATTAGAAATTATTGGTAGAGTTTAGAGACTTGTTTATATATGATAGGGAATTTGAAAGTCTTTAAATCTTCCTCGTCTTATTTTTGATTCTAAGATACAAAGTTCTTTAATTATTAATCTTTATAGATTATTTAGGGTTCGTTAAGGAAAAATCTCGGGATAAAATTTTTTTGGGTGGATTTTTGGATATATTAAAGGACATTTCGTGTTCGTCAATATTTCTTTACACACTTTTGGTTGTAAGAGATGCTGTTTTCCAATAATAAATTTTTCAAATTTTTTTCTGGGACAATACCTGGGAAAATTAGTAGAAATTGTGAATTGATTTCCGCTAACTTTGGAAATATTATAGGAAGTTTAGTGTTGTTTAATTTTTGTCTTTGCATTTTTGGTCGTAAGAAACGTCGTTCTGAAATAATTCATTTTTAAAATATTTTTCAAGGGCCCATCCCGGAAAAATAAATAGAATTTATTGGCTAACTTATGTTAATTTCGGATGTGTGACAGGAAATTTTGTGTTCTTTAATTTTTGGCTTCACATTCTTTGTCGTAAAATTTTATGTCTGAATTCTAGATTGAGAATGAGTGTTTTTTTTTTATGTCCTGGTGCGTTCGTGTGTACGATAAGTATTAGCATATGTTTTCCACACTCCTCGTGCGAGGTTTCAGAATCATACTCCAAACTGTATAACTCTAAGGCTAAAAATCTATTATCATAATAAAAATTTGCAAAAAATAAAATTGCGAAATTGCAACAGATACCTATAGCAAATATGATTACTTTATTTAGAAGTCTAATTTAATTGGTTTACTTTAAACTATGAAAACCTTTGCTGTGCAACAGAAAAATACTGGATTGTCTTCTGCGCCATGACACACATCGCAAAACACAAAGTTATGACCGAAGGCAGCTATTAAAGTTGCCCCCCTCCCCCCCTTGAGAGAAAACCTTCCGCGGCCCTAACTGTAAGAGAATTGTTCTAACTGTAAGATAATAATCCTAACTGTTTTAAAAAGCGAAATGACATACGCAACACGTATTTATGAAAATATAAATTCGGATTTCTGACTACGTCTCGTTTTTTTTGTCTCTTTGCTGTAACATGGCGGTAAAATATAAAACAAAAATAATAGTATTTTACGCTTTAATGAATATTCTGGTAGTGCTATAATATTGTGTTTTATTTTGAACACACATAAATTACTTACAATAGCTATGACCGCGATTTTAGCTTAACATGATGTCCCGCCTTTTGGCATCAGCTGTTTGCCTGAAGTCGGAGAGAAGCGAGAGAGTGGTTGTCTGAATTACACAGAGCGAGAGCACGAGAGAGCGCGAAACAGTGCTCTCGTCAGGTTGTGCTAAGGAGTGCTCTCTCGAGAGAGTATTCTTTACATTGAGACACGGTCTTGGTGCTCTCGTTTTTTCGCGCCCTCTCCGACGAATTAAGAGCGTTCTTTCTGACGTCATAATGATGTGGTCGCCAGAGCGAGAGCACCAGAGAGCGCTCTCTTGATTAATACTGCCTCGATAGCAATGCACCAGTCGTATCCGTCCCGTAACTCGTTAAGGCATTTTAGTTACAAGGGTCTGTGCCGATGCTACCCGCCAGTTCGAACCAAATCAATATTTCACCAACTTTGAAAAAATGCGTCATTCTTATTTTTTTATACATTTATTTTGTCATATGAGTTATTTCTTGACACTGAAAATAATATTAAGTAATTTGGCCATATATGTTTAGTACTGCCAACTTCATAGTTGTAGAAACACGAATTATAAAATGTGAGCTATTTAACTGACCTAATCGTTCGCGCATTTTTGTTAACGAAGATATTTAATCGAAGCTCCTTGCCTGCCTTGGGAGTGTGAGGCCCTCGCCTACCTCATGGTGGAACTACGTCGCTAAGTGATTTAAATACAAGTTTTCCAAACAAAACGATTAAATATGTGTTCAATGTGCTGTTCTATGAAACCAACACACCCTTCAGACGAGAGCTGTTGAGTACTTTCAAACTGTCAGCACGTTAGAAACAACATTTAAGAATAGTCCTCCAAAATGGCTTAAAACGTCTTTTTCAAAGGTACTCTTTTTCGAAATATATGCATCAGATCTATACTAAACTATTCAAGGGCCCTGCACTGAGCCTTTACAAGCAGTGCGATGGCAGTTCAGTCTTGCGCTTAGTGATGATGGCTCACTTGATGTGCCCTTATTGCTCCCAGGATTCTCGGCTTGAGACGTGGACAATAGCTCCAGTAGGCGGCAACCCTACACGAAAAAAAAAACGCTTATATTTTATTTATGTTATTTCCAAAACCGTCCAACTTGTAGACATTGCCTGTAATTACTTTTCCCTTGTTTATAAAATGTCTCACTTCCTATACTGCAGTTGTTGGAATGTACAACTAATGAAACCAAATCACTAACAGAAATTAAATAATCCACATTGAAATAAGATACCATAAGTATTACTCAAATTAAGGGAATTTTGCAATAATTTAATATTTTTGCCGTGACAAAATTTTGGGAAAATTAACATTTGCAAATTGCATCATAATAAGTAAAGTTCAGTCACCATTGGGTAACTTTGGTGGCCGTTTTGGCTTAATTTATATAATTTTTGTTAACGTTTTCATTCGGTTTGATAAGAATTAGCGACACCAAAATAGTCGCACGTAGCGCTATCTGTACAGTGTTTCCGTAAGCAACACTATTGATACTAGTGACAGCGCTGCCTACCGAGCGCGGCTGGGCACTAATCTTCCTAACTTCTTGAAATCAACTTGGCGGTGGTCATTCCCATAGACTGTATAAGAATGTGGGGTAGTTTACCGCAGGAACTTCGCCATATGGGTAGTTGTCCAGAGGCGCAGTTTTCCTGCTTCTCGCTGGAGATAGGAGTAAAGGCACCTTTCCCACATGGGAACATTTCCGCGCCCCCGGCCGGGTATGCTATATGTTGCACTGCACTGGTGTGCCCTGATCCGCACTCGCACTTGTCGTACACTACGCAGCTTCCAGGCACTCTGGTACCCACAGGTAGAGAGCCTTTCCTTACTGCGGAGACGTTGAAGTACTCGGCCGGACAAACGGTCTTAGGGAGAGAGGCGCAGCGCTCATCACTTGGTTGTCGTTGGCATGAAGCTGTCTGTGGAACACAGTTGTCAGCAAGTTGGGTGGATTTGCACTTCTACTCAGGTGCTCTGTGTAACTTGCTGATGTTGTGAATACCTCCCAGCCTGCATACGTCCAAGAGACGACTTTTGCAGTGGCCAGCCTGGAGCTGCACATACTTTCTTCGTTTTAGAAAATTTCAATTAAATTTGTACACATTACGTATTACTGTGGTGCCTATATTATAGCTCTGTTTTACTTTAACATATAAAAAACCTGAGTGTGGCTTTACAATATACAAACACTTAAAAAAAATAAAAATAAAAATATATAAACTTTATTTCAAATATTACAAAGCTGGTATACTAAATATTTTTCTTTAACAATAGTGATGTGTGAAGGAAGTGACTCGAAACACATTAATTTTATTTTCACACAACAATATTACAAATACAAAGCTTCTTATCCGAGTCTTTGTGATTTATTACACACAACAATATTACAAATACAAAGCTTCTTATCCGAGTCTTTGTGACTTATTACACACAACAATATTACAAATACAAAGCTTCTTATCCAAGTCTTTGTGATTTGTTACACACAACAATATCACAAATACGAAGCTTCTTATCCGAGTCTTAGTGATTTATTACACACAACAATATTACAAATACAAAGCTTGTTATCTGAGTCTTTGTGATTTATTACACACACAATGTTTATTTCTGTCTTTGAGGACATTACTCAGGTATTATATTTTTGAACAGATTCCACGTATTCTTTTGTCTACATGTACCACGGATTATCATAAGTCCACAGCCTTAGGGCTTAGGAATTGCATGGAGCACAGAACTAACTTCGATTTTCGTACACGCGTAGTCTTTTCCTATATGTATGTATCGACCAGTTGCCTGAACGGTGGGCATCGGCGATGCCTTTAGAGATCTCAGATGATCGTTCCGAATCACTGCGCAATGCCGACTCTTGGCGGTTGACGCACGCAGGGTAACTGGGAATTATGGCAGAGTACAATACCTTACGAATGTCCCTGTATAGAATATTTCTGTCTTCTCACCTTAGTCCGTGCATTTCGTATGTCTGTAGGCGATATGCCTGTTGCGTGGTGGGATAAAGTTGCTTCCATGAACATGGCGGCACAAACGTGAACACTTTGGTTTCTTCGTCTTTGTCACTGTAAGAGATGGCAATCTGCCTGACGGTGAATGTGTCCAGCGAGCTAAAACCTTGGATGTTGCAAAACGTTTTAAAAAATAATTTCAAGTCCTCAAGCACAGATACAGGGTATTTTTACAGAGTCATTTCATACTGTATCGATCGTGGACTCCTGTTCTGGGTTGGTTTCCTTGTCGCTGGGTAGTGCTTGCCTGTAGAAAACTTGCACGTCGCCTTCTGCAGGTACTGTTTGCAAGTAGAAAACTTGCACCCTGTCTTCTTCGGGGTGGGCGTCAGAGAAGTTGCGAGGACGTCATTAACGGGCACTTCTGGGCTGCTCGGTGGCGGGCCTTGCACCAGCCCCTGCACTGCTGCATGTCAGGGACCGGGGTGGCTGTGTCGTCCTCGAAACACTCCCTGCACAGGAGGCAGTCCCGTATGCCTTCGTCCAGCTGTAGGTGGGTTTACAAATGCTCGAATACGGCCGATATTTCGTAAGGTGCATAGACCAGGAGAAATTCTTTCAGCAGGTACGGCATCTCGTCCCGTTTGTCCAAGGCTCTAAGCGAGCACACCCTTCCAAATGCCAAAATTGCTGAAAGGACTTTATGAACTCTCGGTGTCGTACATCTCTAATAGCGAGGACAACTTTTCCGAGAGGAACATGGGGTGTATCTTAAAAGAGTTTGAGGGGGTGACATAGTCTCCGATTGATCAGGGAGATTGTCACGTGGGTTATTAGGTAATGAGAACTATAGGGGTGGGGGCAATTGGACACTTAAATATATTAAAATGGGGTAGTGTAAGAAGGATGGAGGCATGGAGGCTCGTCGACAAAACAGCCAATAGCAATTGGCTACAGTTGTCTGATGGTGGTCGAACGAATGTGAGAGACAAACTCTAAAACAAATTATGATCGAAAAAACCAACATGGCAGCCGCCAGTAACATATAAATACATGACGAACGAAAAAGAAAACAACTTGGTGGCCATGAAACTTACCAAAATAAGGGTGAAGCGAACACCGCTAATTGTCGAGATGCCTACCAATATGGCGGATGTGATGCTTAACAACATGGCAGTTGAATGTAGTGAGAAAACAGCCTACCAAGATGGTGGCCTCCAGTAATGTATAAACAAATTATGCTTACTAATATGATGGTTGTGAAACCTAAATTTTTTAACGAATTTTAAAAGAATTTTAATAACTTTTTAATAATAAATATTTTTCATATTTTTTTATACATTTTTGGAATTTTTTGCGGTTTTTGGGGTGAAAGGTCAGGGCTCTAAGGTCAATAGCACCAGTATTGTGAATTTGCAGAAAGATACTAAACATTTTTGCTGATAGCTGCTGTCTTATAAAACCGTGTTGTTTGACAATCTTCGTTCTTCTCCTGCACTTTTACACTATACTAGCGGACCCGACAGACGTTGTCCTGTACATATGTCTTAAATTTATTAAAAACACATTTTGCAGTGGACCGAATTGTGAATCTAAACCATTCTCGAATCCACTTGAACACACACAAAAAATTTCATCAAAATCGGTCCAGCCGTTTAGGAGGAGTTCAGTGACATACACACGCACAGAAGAATTATATATATAAAGATGTCTCGGTCACACCGCCAGACTGCTAAATCCCGATTAAACCGCACATTACTTCCTTTATAAATATACTCCTGATCCAGAGAAACGAACAATGAGTCTAAAGCTATATGAACTTGCTATAAGAATAAGTCTCATTTTCGCATATGTTATCTATAATATACGCAAATAGCCCGCACCACTCAATGCTTTATGACAAATAGAGGCAAATATTAGTCTGGCGACATCCGAACTCGTCTACTAGCGTTTGACGCACAACTTCCGGCTCTCTTCTGTCCTCCCCTCCCGTCGTCACAATCATCCTTGTTTACGTCGAACACTGTCCGGAAACACTACACTATTTGCTGACCTTGTTACAAAGACAGACATCATTAACCCTCACGGCTACCTCCAACTAAATAAGCTAATGTCTAGAAACCCACGTTATTTTCAACTGTTCAATTGCAAACGGAGTATAACCTTTTGTTTCTGCCCTTTCTTGTCCTCCTACGTGTTTACAGTCGTGACAACATTACTGCATATTTAAAGTTTTATTTCTCATAACGAAAAAAACTGTTCACTTTTGATAAAACAGATTTTTGGAAGCTAGTATTGCAAAATGAAGTAACGGCAGTGCTAGAAAATAGCCTTTGACTGCGGTAAATAAAAAATATTAAAAGTGTTCTTATTTTTACAGTTTTTAAATTGCCAAAACGTTTCGTATCGTGAATTTAAAGACTTCTTTAAGTAACTCAAGACATATAATTTCAATTTGTATTATCTCGTTGCGGTAAATTAATCGGTTTGTGTTATTTGTATGTCCCAGTACCACTAAAATAGTGATTTCGGTAAGCCATTACGCAAAAAAATATTCCTGAAAATTGCTATAGGAGCGAATACTGCACGTTAGTTATGTCCACAAGTTGAAAAATCTTTCGAAAATTATGAAATAATGAAGTGGAGACATTTGGTCAAGAGAGTGGCGTAGGCAAGGCTGCCGCTGTACTTCTCACATGAAGCACTTATATTTTTACCGCCAGTCGTAACTTCGGTTCCGGAAACACAGCTTCACGAACTACATTTTGATGCGAATACGTCTTAAAATTTGCAACCATAGTGGAAGGCAATCCAGAAAATCCGATGATAACAAAATCGGGGAATACACTTTAGCACTGCAGCTCCGAATCTATCGTCTACATTAAAAATTAAATTACACCACTCGATTGCGAAAGGATCAAAGAATATGTTACGTTGAGTGAGAACTGCGAAGCATTATGGGTGGGGGGGGGGGGGGGCAATTTTGAGTTAGTTCCTCGCCGCGTCTCATAACTTCCGCGTGTTATAACTTTTGACTAGAAGAAGCTACGACGCCCGTTTAGGTTTCAATCGACAGCTCTCGTCAAGATCAATTGATTGCGTGTATAAAAACATTTGTGTGGCGTGGTTGTGGTGAAATTGTATGCGTTTAATGTAAAACATTAAGAAAAATTAACACAATGTCGGCCTATACTCATCAAAAAGCCAAGTCGAAATACATAAATTGTATACGGTTGGAAAGAGCACCTCAAAGACAACCCTGTGATCACCATACATCTCCATATGGTCTAATGAAGCGATTCCGGGAACGTAAAAAACCTCAAGGCGTCCGAGCGCGTCAACGTAGACCTATTCACGCAAAACAAACGGCCGTGTCCCCAACACACCCACACCCAATTATTTTATTGAAGTATTTGTACTTTCACGCGAATCTCAGTTTTGGAAACCTGTGTTTTGTACTTTATTTTATGTCGGAAATCACTTCTATAAAAATAATGAAAAATACTAATTTCTTTATGATGTGCTGACACAGAAAGAAAATATATTTTACAAAAAATCACATAACGAATGAGAATTACTTTAAGTTTCCTACAATGCTTTATAAAGCTTTATATATATATATATATATATATATATATATATATATATATATATATATATATATATATATATATATATATATATATATATAACACACACACACACACACCCACACACACATACCACATATTTTCGTACTTGCACCGAAATTGCGTACAACACTCTGAATTTAGACGCATTATTTTTAATCAATTAAACATCTTGTTCAACAAATCCCAGTAGTACATGTCATGTAATATTTACAAAAGGAACCGAATTTCCGTTGTTTGTATCGCACACGAAACCTAACATTCGACGCGAAACTTGAATTACAAACCTCGGATTGGAGATACGTCGAGACTTCAGGTTATACGGCGTTTACTCCGCTCACAAACTCTACCTTCCGACCCGAGTTTACTAAAACTCTGGTTTCAGCTGGCGCATAGGTGGCGAGGGAAAGTGAGTAAGCGAATATATTCTAGCACCTCTTAACAGCGAGGTATGGAGCAGCGCCGGAATGCAAGGCCGGGGGAAACGGGAGATCACCGAGAAAATCCGCCCTCAAGCAGCATTGTCCGGCACAATTCCCACATGCAAAAATCAATCAACCCCGGCTTGCCTAGGTGTCTAGGTGTGAGGCGGGTAGTCTAGCCACCGGAGTCCAGGGGGCCTATGCTGGAGTTCTCATTCGTATACGAACAGCCCGCCGCACTTCGTATACGAGAATCGTATACGAACTTTGTCCGTGTGGTCGAGAGCGAGCGAACTCCAGTAATTAAAGATTTCAATTCGTATGTGGCTACATATTCACTCATTCCTGTTAAGAGTATGTATTTATCTGTTAAGATAATGTATTTATTGAACTGGGAACACTACACAAACGATTGTAATCTTTCATACAGATTCTTATCGTACTAATGACACGTAATTTGTATACAGCAGTAATAGTTACGTTGCAGTGTCTTGATAGCCCTGAATTTAATATATTTTTTTCATTAATATAGATTGTTAGTTGTCGTATGTAAGTGTAAATTATGAAAATGTATTCCCATCAGTTTATAAAACTTATACAGGTTTACACAATGTCTACACTTTAAAAACAACGTATCTTTCTGTTACATTTAGCATATTACCAAAGTATAATTAAATTTTTTCAAAGGATATTTACAGACTTGTCGATTTGTTCAAATAGCACTAAAATAACTATACTGTAAATTATTTCCTTTCCTTATAAATCACCTTAGAAAATCTCGTAATCATATTAATGCGTGGTGCTTCTTTTCTAGGAGTGTCCGTGTATACGTCCCTAAAATTTGTAAGAAAGACATGTTTACAAAAGAGTAAAATACGTTTATTAAATATCGTTAATTACATTTTCTGCTTCGACGTAGATATGACCTACTATTCAAGTAGATATTTCGTTCATTAAAAAACACAGTCATTTTCTGTAATGTAGTTGAAAGTATTATTTACTCAACAATTTCAATATCTGAAACGTAAACTTTACCACTGTCATGTTGGATAAAAGAAGTTACCGCCTATTTAATAACAACACAAGCCACTTTTCTGATTGGCTAGTCACCGCGAAAATTAAGTCAGACGGACGAAACAATTGACAGACGAAATGAACTCGAATGTTAAATTCGTTTACGAACGATAGGCAGTGGAGCATACCATTTCTACTACACGCATGTTCGTATACGAAAATTCCTCGTATACGAACTCTCGAGTGGTTTTTCAAGCATAGGCTCCCCAGGATAGGGCGACGACGGCAGCACAGAATACATAGTACATCAGAAGGGACATGGCGGCGTTTCCACCGAACTCGCTGATGTTTGTTTACATTTTGGTCGCCGTCTTTTCGGGGCGCGCTTTAAACACGTGTAGTTCAGTTGATAAAGCTAGTGTTTGTAACTGTCATTTTCAAGATATAAATAAGGGCAATCTCTGCCTACTTGGGAGAGCTACTAAAGTTGGAGTTATTACACGTGCGAGATACCGCAATTTTGACATGTTTTCTTGCCATGAACTGTTGCTATGATTTATGATTATTTAACTAAACACTGATTCTTGTAAACAGATTTCCCTTGAGCTAAAATTTCTTATACTTGTAGGCCTATATGAATACTAGAAACAAAAAACTAATCAAGAATAGTTGCCAACAGGTAGACAAAGTATGTGAAGAATACTGAGAGTATCCTGCAGAAGGAATTCAGTTAATAAGCAGCAAATTAACGAAACAAACTAATGATGGAACCAGACAAACACAGTGGTGTTCTTGCAACTAAACGATTCCTTCTGCAGAATTCTGTGTGTTCATGTACCTGTTAACAACTATTCCTGTTTGGTTTTGTGTGTGTGTATGTGCAATTCTAGTTAGTTGTAACATAAACTCTGCTACAATAGTTTATATCCAAAACAATTGATTATTTATCTCATATGTCACTACTGCAGACCTGGCGATGATGTCAGTATTGTCAAAATACTTGCAGAGGTTTTCAAATTGAGTAGGTCTACTGCAATGCCACTTCCAGGAATACATTACTTCTCTACAATTTAATTTAATTTAATTTAATGCTGTTTTATGTATTTTTGTCTCTAAATCCCATCTCTTATTGCTGTATGTATGTACACTGCAGCTTATTTAATATATAGCTACTGGTAGGTAAGAAACAACGTTGTGGACATGATGACTGAGCGGTTAAAAAGAAAGTATTATAAAAATATTGTCCCTCCCATTCAGATCAATGATAATCTGGTAAAGAATTGTTACAATCATTTTTTAAAATCCAATTTTGTAATAGATTCTACGCAAATGTAATAGAATAAATGAGGTTCCTCTCCTGCCTTAAGTGGGGCTGTGGTGGGTGTAGTGGTAGGACGCTTGCCTTCCACCAAAGTGATCCATGTTTGTTTCCCTGTCATATAGGAACTGTGCTGATTGATGCTGGCTGGCATGTCTTCTCTAGGTTTTCCCCACCCTTGCATTTCAGTACTCCATATCTGCTATATTTCAGTACTCCATATCTGCTATATTTCAGTACTCTATGTCTGCTATATTTCAGTACTCCATATCTGCTATATTTCAGTACTCCATATCTGCTATATCTCAGTACTCCATATCTGCTATATTTCAGTACTCCATGTCTGCTATATTTCAGTACTCCATATCTGCTATATTTCACTCTGGTTGTTACAAACCACTTAACTTCTCATGTTCTTGATGATGGAGGACATCGTGTAGTTACAGGAAATAATTGGCTTTATTTTAACTACAGTACCTTTGGAACATTTGTCATTTTCTTTAATGATTACAGCCTACCGTTAAATACGTCACAATCAAAACACACGAGTAAACTTCATTTATTTAACTTAACATCTTGTCGACAGCTGGTTAATTAGAGAACACAATGAAGAGAATACAAGGAAGGCATTGACCATTGCCTTTATTAATGGATCACCCCCACAAATTGACTGGAGTGAGTTCGAGAAGCCATGGAAAATGTAAATCAGGAAGGCTATATTAATTTGCTATTTAAAATATGAGAACGGAATTGATTATATATTTTTGTGTTGACGAACAGCCGATTTATTGTTTGTCACTTCAACTCTGCTGGCTTGGGGAGAAATAAATTACAGGAGTGGTGTTTTGTATAAGGTGTAATCTTGTATTGGTTTACGATGTGATTTGCCATTAATGCCTGGCAAAAAGCAATTTCATTACGAGGAAAGCTGAAGGTTATGCATAAAACATGCTTGGGGAGTTCACGTTTTTGTTTACTTTCACTCGACAAACTTTCACAGCCTTAGCTTCTAATAAATTCATTCCATAAACTCCTACACTGAAATACCAAATCGGAAGTTATAACATTACGTAGGCCTATGTGCAGTTTTATAAAAGTGCATGTACTGTACAGAGTCCGCAACTTAAAGGCTAGACCTTAAATGCACGGCAGGTTAGTAATCGCAACCCCACTTGCAAAATAATTAAATACACTGCAATTGTTCTTTTACAAACTTACGCATTAATATTATTTTTTTCGTCTCAGAATAAATCAGAGCTAGATAGCTAGTAGTCTTAGGCGTGTTTAGATAACAAATTCACGTTTCACAAACGCAAGAATAACACAAATTTAGAGAAAATTCTGAACTAGTGCGTTCATATAGCACTCGCAAGGTTATTCAACATAAACAAACTAGTAGGCCTGTATCTCCAGTAAGGCTGCGAACTTGTATTTTAATAACGCACTAGCAAACTATTTCAACAGCGTATTAACTCACTGAACAACTAGTGAGTTCATATAGCACTCGCAAGGTTATTCAACATAAACAAACTAGTAGGCCTGTATCTCCAGTAAGGCTGCGAACTTGTATTTTAATAACGCACTAGCAAACTATTTCAACAGCGTATTAACTCACTGAACAACTAGTGAGTTCATATAGCACTCGCAAGGTTATTCAACATAAACAAACTAGTAGGCCTATATCTCCAGTAAGGCTGCGAACTTGTATTTTAATAACGCACTAGCAAACTATTTCAACAGCGTATTAACTCACTGAACAACTAGTGAGTTCATATAGCACTCGCAAGGTTATTCAACATAAACAAACTAGTAGGCCTGTATCTCCAGTAAGGCTGCGAACTTGTATTTTAATAACGCACTAGCAAACTATTTCAACAGCGTATTAACTCACAGTACAACAGAATATTGACGAAATAGCTAGAATACAGTAAATTAACCACAAAACTGCCTCAGGGGCTCAAAAGATAACGGGGTTATTCTGGCCTAACTAATCGCTAACGAGATATCAAAAAAATATAAACGCACACAAAATATTTATGTTGACTGTAAAAAATGCCATACAAAATGCAATAATCCACGTAAAGAATAGTTTACCGTAAACTGCAGATGATGTGCAGGTAGTCTAAACAATGAAATGTATTGCACTGACACCTATTTCCTTGAAGTCTCTTATTGTTTTTAAAATGTAATTACACTTACTCTTGTTACACATTTAACAAATATAAAACCATGCTTTCTTCAAGTCTATATGCTAGGCACACAAATACGCGCGGTATATCAATTTTAATAAAGAACGCACAGTGGCCAAGCTCAAAACCAGAATGTACACCAAGATGCTTAACTCGCATAGTCGCGATATGTCTTCGAATATACGGAAGAACGTTGGTCAATGTCGCACGTAAATCATTTCACAAACTCTAAATGGAAACGTTTGAGTGGAATTGGAGCGAACTGCTGTGTTTATTGTCGTATTCCCGCAAGTGGCGAATCAGAGCGGGTACACGGAACACACAGAAACAGCTACTCTGTGACCCTTGTGTTATCCATTATTTATTGTGTAACTGCACGCAAGGTGGAGGGAGACAGGACTGACTTGTGAATATCCTTGACGGTAGTCGCAGAGGTGAGGGTCAGAAGTAACGTGGTCCTGCGTCAGCGGTTCCCTGGCACGTGATTGGCGGAGTGTTGGAGGAGAGGAAGGGAGAGTAGCCGGGAGGCAAGTGCCACAGCTCAGTGTATGGCTGACTACTCCACGCGACGCGCGAACGACTGGCCGGCCACTACGTCCTAGCGTATTCTAGTCTCCTGGTACCACAGCTGCGTCACACACCGCACCTCGGTGAGTGTCTTTCTTTCTTTGCTTGCACGAGGCGGAGGAATATCCTGGAAGTACCAAGTCTGGAAGATTATTACATCAAAAGGACAACGCACTGCATTCGTGCGCTCTCAGATTAATTATATTTTCTATAAGAACTACTTCTGACTAGGCAGTACCAACACGCCTATTTTCTCTCTATTTTAAATAATTTCAATTTCAAACTAAATATTTTAATGTCTCGTTAAACTAACGTAAACTACTTTGTGACGTAGTATTTTTCACTGTTATTTACATCTTCCATTTCAAAGAGGCTATTTGTAATGTTCAGGGGTTCAATTGGCACTATTGAATATCTGAAACATATCACTGAAATATGGGGACATATAAATGTGATTTTTTGTGTCACGATGTCACTCCGACTTGCCGTAAGCGGGGGTCAATTAGTGAATTGACCCCCGCTTACGGCATAGGTTAAAGTTCAACTATCAAAAAATAAGATTCCTCTATGTTGACAGAAATATAAGCCGCTTGCGATGCAGCAGATATTTAGGAAACAACCAAACACGTTATGCATAGGTTGATTTTTCGTATATTGCTTCATGAAGCTTGAAGAAACGCTAATGTATTGATTGCGAACCTGTTCTTTTCTTACATTTACGATTAAAGAAAAAAAAAAGTGTTATATTCCAGTTCATGCGCATACTTGCAGCAACCTCTCCAATTTGCTCGCGTTACAAGGTTCGGGCTATATCGTGGTGTGCCTTAACCAATCTCTTAGCAGACATACAAAGTAAAGTAAAGTAAACGAAAACATTGCTTACCGAAAGTTCATGTCTTAATTCATATTAAGGTATGCTTAATAAAAGGTTTTTTACAAGAAAAATCGCTGCTACAAATCAAAAATATAATAGTGTTTCCTTATTTTAAGCAAGTTTTAGAAACTGCAAAAACTTTTCGTAACATTATTTCAAATATTTCTTGTAGTTGTATTCTAGCACGAAATATCTCATCTCGGTTTGTGAGTTGCTTTGTAATATTTGTAGTTGTGAATAACATCGACTAACACTGTGGCCTTGATACGCCACCGCGAGGAAATAGTACTTGTAATAAATTATACAGCTTGTATAGTATTTAGTACAAACATTAAAACAGTAGAATGTTTTGTTACAGCTCGTCCTTCTTAACGGCTGCGGTAATAAAAACAACAAACAAACGCAATGTAAACGAACCAGTCATGAAACTCTCTCAGATATTCATATTTAAAATTCCTTTCTTCATATACATTATACAATAGTCTTCTGTCTTGTTCTACTCACATAACCTTGAATACAGTTGTGACAAATATTTTGTAGACAAACCAACACACACGTAACTTCTTTACAAAAAGTTTTAACAATGAAGTTTTGGAGGTTAGTTTGTTTATTGTTGGGTTCCCAGTTATAAAACTTGAACATTAAGTTCTGTTTTGTATTAATTAAACCGTACTTTACCAACTACATAAAACACAAAACCCCAAAATAACAATCATATGGGTGTTTTTTTGCTCAGGAATACCTGTAATAATTTTTCGTCGAAAAATACCGGCATTGTTGTGGAAATCTAATCAGTTGCTAGAATCGTGTTAGAAATCTAGGCATTGATTGTGCTGTCGCCATTTGAAACTTAATTCCTCATATTTCTGTTTGTTCGAGTCGTGCACATTTAATTGCTTAGCATTTCATGAGTGTGAAATGAGGTGAGCATGGAGCAGCGCGGAATGAAGGGGCGGGGGGAAACCGAAGACCTGAGAGAAAACCCGCCGACTAGCAGCATCGTCTGGCACGATTCCCACATGCAAAACCACGCGAGTGACCCGGCTGGGGATCGAACCCTGTTCGCCTTGATGGGAAGCAAGCAGGCTAACCGCTAAGCCACCGCGGACCCTATTTATGGTTGGAGAAAACAAAATGAGGAGAAATGTAGAGCTTAATCTCCCATCTAAATGATGCTGGACTGCGTTGCAGTGTGCAGTTTGAAATACACGTTTTTACAGCGAAACTACTAAACGTGCGTGCAATGTGTCGGTCTAAGAAAGACAAATCCTTCAGACGAGATCTGTCGAACACTTTCTAAATGTCAGACATGTTAAAAACACCATTCTCACGCATGTTAAAAACACCTTTCCAAAGAACTCCACTAAGACTAAAAACTGTTTTTCCATTTCAAAATATACGTCTCAGATACATACAAAACTACTCAAGGGTCCTGCACTGAATCTCCCTGACCACTTTCCACCAATACAATAACAGGCTCACTGTTGAAAGTGCCATAGGTAGAGGCAGGGTGACCCGAAGACCGGAGTTTGCGCTTAGGGGCGATGACGCACTAGACGCGCGAGGCAGTCTCGCCCTTATCACAGTCGCGCTTCTCAGCCTCAAACGCGGAGAGAAGCTCGAGATAGACGCCAGAAGTTTTTATAGGCTGTTCACGCTAAAATGAGCACTTAAGAAAGTCCTGCTTAGATCTACTTGTATGCACGTTGTGTATTTTCCGCCTTATGTAAAATTAACATTGCCACTGGTCTTAGCACTTTATTCGTGCGTCAGCCAAGTGAAACTGTAAAATTATTAGGAAAGTAACTATTTTAGAAAACCTGTTTTTTTTTTTCTACACTTCTATGGATTAAAAAAAGCAGAAAGGGAGAGAAATAATTTAAGTTACCACAAACAGTTACCTGGCACTTTTTATTCGACATTAAGATATGGAACTACTTTCCCCTTATTCGTTACCAACTTTACTGGGCGCTTATCACTCAGTACGCCCTTTAAAATATATGCAGGCAGGGGCAGTGACTTTTTTGTAAGGTTGATTTCAAAAGTGCTCACTTTATCGTGAACAGGCTTTAACAGCGAACACGCTGTGAGAAAGCAGGGACATTATGTTGAAGTTGTTTCCCATCCATTCATGGTGTCTTTCCTACATTAGTTAAGACAAATGTGAAGTGAAGTTATATACTTTGCCGACGCTCAACGTGTCTATATTTACATTCTGATAGAATGAGAGTGTATTTCTGGAGAAGAGTAAGGGGTCGGTACACGCTCGACTCCAGCCAGCCTCAGTTGGTCTCACATTCAAACATCGCCGAGTGCGTCTCTTCGGTAAAGCCCGCTACAGTGTGAAGTGACGATGAGTTTGCAGTTCCAAGATCGGCAGGAGCGATGGCTGTCATAACGGCGCACTCAAGTCCATTAGGAGCGATGATTATGCATATTCTGCCAGTGCATACGTGGAAGCGAGGTGAACCAACCAGCCTCGCAAAAAATGTCGGCGATCGAACAAGAATCCGCCGAGTAAAAAGTTTGTTTGAGCAGACAATGTACTAATTTTTTTGGTACATGGTCAAACAATTCTGTGTAATTGGTTCAACTAAAAAGCATTTTGCTGGCGAATTTCGTTGGCCCAACAGAGAGGTTTTGTAAGTAAGGCGTGTATTTTGTTAGATAAACAAAATATATTTTTAAATTTCTGTTTAGACTCAACAAAATATTTTTGTTAAGAACAACTACATATTTGTTTAGTCATGTTTAAATAACTATTTAGTTTCGTGGAATAAACCGTCATTTCCGTTACACCGCGAATAAATTTAATAAAGCACCAAAGAAACAAAAACTGCAATGACCTAAGGGTTCTTAACTGTTAAAAGAAATCTTTTATTTCGCTCTTTTTAACTTGCAATTTTTTTTTTTAGATTTGATTGCGTGACTTGAAATTAATCTCTAGAATATCAGTTGATATTAAGAAAGATAATTATATCATGCGGCAATGTAAAATAATATTTTGATGCAAGTTATTGCTCCGTCAGATATTTCAATTCCCTTTCGTAAAGAATTGATCTACACGATATACAAATGTCTTACGCGTGCAATGCACATTCACGCAGAATACATTTCCAATTATGATGCTTACTTACACCTACGAAACTTAACGTATCCCAGTGAGAAGATAGAATAACGCTGTGCGTGCAATGATTGTAAAATTAAACCCTGAGAAGTTGTAAACAAATTAACATGTCACTAAATTCCAATTCTGTAAACGAAATGTAATATTTCCTGACTCGGTATTCCTGCCGGATGTTGTGAAAGATTGGTTGTTTCTGTTACGCTAGATAAATGGCGATATTAAGAACGCGACCTTGAATATATAGCACCTTAGCAGTATCCTAACACATTTTGGTTAAGACCTCTGAAACATTACCTCATGCATGACGGATTTGTCGTTTCCTGAATATGTCATGTGTCACAAGTGTTTTATACTTCTGTTGACAAAAAAAAATCTTGTTTTTGGTTAAACCGAACTTTTACAAATATTTTGTCTAAAAATTACAATTTTTAAATTTATAATTAGTATTTTCCAAAACAGGAATATAATAGATATGATGGTAATGCATAGTAATAAATAATCATCATGAAATTGATTATTGAAGTAAGAGAATGCGAATATGGTGCATTGTCCGTGCGGTGTAGTTTTGTAGACTTGGTTAAGCTTTCTTTGCTTGGGGCGGAGAAGTTGATTGAAAGTAAAACTTCAGCATGGCTTCAGAAATATTTGAAGGAACCCTGAATGGACTATAACGGATATAATTACGTCGCACGGCAGAGCGCCAACAGGCAAAATATACTGGGACAAAAAAAATCGTTTCTCGACTCTGATTGGGTGACACCTGCGTTGAAGATGGATCAAATTTCCGCTTCGAAAATTTACCTTTGAATCGATATACTATTAATCAAGAACGAAAGTTTGCCGCGTCTAACACTTTACGCCCAAACGTTTATGGGGAGGGGAACAGACCTAGGGGGGGGGGGGGGGGAGTAATGGTTTGCGGATCTCCCTTACCCTTCTCTTACTTCCTGGGGGGGGGGGGGGTGTTTATGCCCCAGGCTTAATATTCGTGTACACCATAGAAGTAGGAATTGTATGTACCGTAATTACGTACACAAGTTTATATAACCATTTTTCGCGTACTCTCAAGTCTTAAGTATATTCTTAAGTATTAAATCTTAAGGTGGGTTTACGATTAAAGACTTAAAAATTAAGAACTGTATTTAATGAATCGATAAGCACACAGAAAATGAACAATAAGAAGGTTTGCAATTTATGATTGAATTAGTAACTGTTAAGTCTAGCCAACCAAAATAGAAAAAACGGACAGTTTGCATATATTTAATTATTTGTGGTTAGTACTAGTGTAATTGTGTTAAAGAACTCGTGAAATCTTATAGAAGGGGAAGCCGATGACAACGTTAGACATTTACAACAGTACATCTGAAAAGGTTAATTAAAGCGAATTCAATAATCACTTCCACGAAAGAAAACATAACCATGAACTACTATTCTCTCGAGTAAAATAATTACATTAATACGATTTCGCAATACGACATAACCTAAATACAAGTTGTAAATACAGTTTCCCGCCAACAACAACTGTCGCTGTGCTCTGATTGGCTACTTCGTCTTGACTTATACTTAAGATATGAAATATAACGATCTCTTAAGTTCACGGCAAGAATATACACGACCCGTCAAGACAGTGATAAACTAATACCCTTGAATACATTGACTCGTAACTTAAGCACACGGCGAACATATTCTGTTAAGTCAATCGTAAACCCACCATTAATATTGGCATTGCAACTGCATGGAGGTATGTGCGAGCGAGCATGTACCGCAGTTCCCAGATGACATTATCACAAATACTAATCTGCGGGCGGGCCCTTCAGATCTCGGTTCAAGTAAGACAACTGTGACAGAGCTACAATATGTTTTCCCAGAAACGGTGACGGACGAATATTGCTCTGCTCGCATCACGGCACAGTTATATTTTAGCGCCTACAGTTCCTTCTAACGCACTGTGTGTAGGACACATACTCTCCACTTAGCCTCATTACTAAAGTCTCTCTGGCTCCAAGCCACGAGGGGGACAACATAACCAAGATGTCGGCTCACTGGAGCGTCTTTGCCACATGGAGAAACTGAAAGTGATCTTGGCAATCTAGCAAAGGTGTGTTAGCCGCCATATTGGATCAAAAACAGGTGCTAATTATTTCTTATTTACGGGTTATCTTGACTCCAGACATTGGATTTCAATTTGGCTTATTTCATTTGAAAGCTAATATATTTTACTTACGGGACTTACTAGTCCCGTCTGTAACCTGGAAAATTATATAAACCTATTTTTAAGTCGGTTAGAAAAACACCTACTTATCTCATCTCGGGATAGTCTAATTACAATAGTTATACACCCACGGAAATTATTATTTCAAGCACATTTACTTAATATCAGGTCTTCAGTTTTCCTGAAAATAAGAGTCGAACTTGGCTACGGGAAGTTAATCACAGTCAAATGTAACCATATTGAGGTTCAAATGTAAGCCCACGGAAATGATGTAGTGACATTTCAAGTAGACTAGGCCGCCATATCGTGAGCAGAGGGTCTGTTTAAAATCAGAAAATACTGCATATTTTTGGATGATTTTTGCTTACAAATAGAATAGAGAAAAAAATGTCTGAAGACTGATTTTTGTTTGTTATTTGCCTCTGTTGGCCATGTCTCAAAACTATACTACTTGAGCAAAGTAAGAATAGAGTAAAGCTAGAGTAAAATTTTTCTTGAAACGAACATGTAAATATAAATACAAAATGTATGTTTTATTCGGAATGTAATTATTAGGTCTTATCAAAAATTTTATCTATCCACAATAACGCTGCTTGTGATATGCAAGGTTTACTTTTAAAGAAATATTAGTTTTACATGCACAGGAACACACTTGCAAGATTGTATTTTAATCGCATACATTATGCCCAGAAATGAAACCGTATACACGACGTACTTTTAAAATGAAAAATACGAATTTTATCACTAGTCATTTGTAATTTTTTTTCTGTAAACATTTCCTTCTTAGTTTTCGCTTAGTTAAGTTCAACTAAATCTCCCGCCAACTTCCCTTTATTTCTCGTTACTAGCGGAAATAATGCGTTGGAAAGTTTTACTCGGAGTAATTTCTGTAGTTTTGG
Source organism: Dryococelus australis (assembly GCA_029891345.1). Classification (NCBI taxonomy): domain Eukaryota; kingdom Metazoa; phylum Arthropoda; class Insecta; order Phasmatodea; family Phasmatidae; genus Dryococelus; species Dryococelus australis. The sequence continues at coordinate 88,554,445 of CM057006.1, read as the reverse complement.
AACAACGCTAAGTAAACATTCACTCAGTGTTTTTGGAAGAGCCAAAGAATAAAGTTTACTCGGAGAGTAAAGTTTCGGAACGCCAGCCGTATGTGCATTTTTTCATAAATTAAAATGTCTGAAACGGATGTTAAAGTTATTGTCGTAAGGCGAACTGAGATGCAACATGTTTTAAACACCGGTTCTTTATCGAAACTATAAAACGAATCACAAATGATATATGTTTACTTACGGAAAGGGAACACAACCTATGCGAGGACGCGATAGCATTTCAAAGATGTCGTGCATGTTATAAATGTTATTTTGGAATCCTCAAACATCGTTATATACTGTTTTTTCATACCGCCGTGTCTTAAAACACACTACCAGGAGTTGAGCGTAATTACGATAGCAGCTTGTGTATAACCTTGCTAAAAGCTGTTCACGATAAAGTGAGCACTTTTGAAATCAACGTTTGAAAAATGTAAATTCCCCTGCATGCATATATTTTAATGGGCGCCCTCAGTGACATGTGTCCAGTAAAATTGGTAACGATGGATGGAAAGTAGTTGCGTATATTAACGTCGAATAAAAAGTGTTAGGCAAACATTTCCTCTGAGTTAAATTATTTATTATGCTTTCTGTTTCTCTTTTAATTCATCGAAGTGTAAATATTAACAGATTTATAAAATATTTACTTTTCTAGTAATTTGTCAGTTTCACTTGCCCGACGCATAAATAAGGTGATGAGGCCCATGGCAACGTTAATCTTACATAAGGTGGAATAATACACAACGTGCATACAAGTAGATATTAATCAGGGATTTCAAAAGTGCTCATTTTACCGTGAATAGCCTGTGCAAACGTTCCACCAGTAAAACGATAGGGACGCCGCTTAAAGTCCCATCGGTACGTGCAACTATAACTATAGGCTGTTTACGATAAAGTGAGCACTTTTTAAGGCCCTCCCAACAGGCATTAACCACTAATAAATATATCTTATTGAAGCCTCAGGCATTAAATTTTGAGGGTGGTGAAATATATTAGTTGTGTTTATGGGCCACATTGCAATGTTTATATTGAATAGCAGCAGAAAGATGGAAATTTGATAAAAGGAAAAATTTATAAGGGCCTTAAAATGTGCTCACTTTACCGTGAACAGCCTATAGATCAAAATACTGAACGCCAGGTAGCGACAATGTGTGGGTAGATGTGTTGACCATAACTCTCCCCTCCCCCTCCGCCCCTAACTTTTCTCTTCTGAGCCTGAAACTATGAAATGACTCGAGTTGAGGCCTTGTACAGTGCTGTATCTGTATCACAAGGAACGCTTTGTCAGCGGCTCTAACGGCATGTCGGAAGTATAATTGTTCTGGAGCGAACTTGGTTGAGGATGTTATTGCGAGGCGAGGTACAACTGTAGGCTGGCGTTAACTGTATATCACTTAGCTGCATTCATACGAGCTTTGTAATGGCAGTAGTCAGTTCTGAACTTCATAGTTACCGCTGTCGCCATCTCTTCACGAGAAGATCGCCATGTTTTCATTATATAGGCTATTCACAGTAAAGTGAGCACATTTCAAAGCCTTCTCATTTAGAATAATAGTCAATAAATATATTACAATTTTTTCTTAGACGTTAACTTTAGAGTGCGGTGGAATATACACACTGGGTTCATTACTTACACAGCAATTTTTATTAAAAAAAAAAAAAAAAGTGGTTGAGGGATAGAACACGGTTGAAAGAAAAGTAATTAAGGTCTTGAAAGTGCTCACTTTACCGTGAACAGGGTATAGACTGGGAAATACCGTGTAAATATCTCGCCTCGTGAAAATCCTGGGAAAGCCTATTGAAGTAGTGTGAGTCACACTACACCAATGTCTTCATTTTCAAACTGAGAAGTGACGTACGTGTAAACCAGTCTGCACGTAATGTCCACGTACATTGACGTGTCAGCCGGTGTATGTTTCCCCGTATATGTGTGTGACAAGCGTGTTTCTCACATACACGTTTATTCAACTTTACAGGAATGAGTGAGTGAATGAAGAGATTTGAGCGGCTCTTAACAGCGAGGTCTTGAGAGCCGATGAGGGTGATTGAAGTGAATATGGAGCAGCGCCGGAATTAAGGGATTGAACCCGGTTCGCATTTGGCATGAGGCGTGCGCGCTAACCGCTCATCCACCGCGGCCCCAAAAACTTTATACGACTTTTTAAGCTTGCGTTAGGGTAAAATCGATGCAAGATGAATCCTACTGCAGCACTTTAATAAATTAAGTGAGGTGAATATTAACACAGCCCTTTCTTCAAATCGTGAAGTTGCCATTATTAATAGGGCTGAAGTGGATGGAAGGGACTTTGAGAAATAATGATGGCCCCCACAATGTACAGAATGGAATGTAAGTCTGCAATGCCACCTTATTGCTACGGAGTAGTTGCTGCACGCAAGTACATAATATCGAGCCATTTGATAAGCAAGTTATGTTACTGTAACTATAATGACACGTTATGCAGTAGTGCAGGTTATTCCCACACCATATGTGCACATACGGTGTGATTGTTAGCCAGATTTCTGGCTAACAATTAATACAAACACACAGTGCGAAATATCGAGCCATTTGATAAGCAAGTTATGTTACTGTAACTATAATGACACGTTATGCAGTAGTGCAGGTTATTCCCACACCATCTGTGCACATACGGTGTGATTGTTAGCCAGATTTCTGGCTAACAATTAATACAAACACACAGTGCGAAATATCGAGCCATTTGATAAGCAAGTTATGTTACGGTAACTATAATGACACGTTGTGCAGTAGTGCAGGTTATTCCCACACCATCTGTGCACATACGGTGTGATTGTTAGCCAGATTTCTGGCTAACAATTAATACAAACACACAGTGCGAAATCGTCCAACTATCCGAGCATAATTTGAGAAAAAGCGTCATGACTGTTTCGAATGTTTCCACGAGGAATAATGACGTAGTGTGTAGTTCAGGGATCCAGCACACCACGAGATAAGAGCGGTAGTGTTGTGTTTACAGGTCGGCCATGAAGTCTCGTCACAAGTGTAGTGGAGGCCATCACAAAAGTGTTCCCAGTTTCGGATATTAGAATCGTAATTCAACACAAGGTGGTTCAAATAACGTACGTATACTCGTGGCACCATGGTGCGGCTAGATAACATGTCTATCCTGCTCTTTTCAAGACGCTAGTGCCCTGTTGCACCATCGAGGTTCGAAACTCGATCCGAGATCGCATCTAAGATCGACACAGAACCCTGCTGCACCATTCGACTGGTGCAGCAGTCTGGACTGGAGATCGAGATGAAGTTCATTTCGAACCGCCGAAATTGCCGTCTCCAAAACTCGAAATGAGATCAGCAGCTGTCGTCGACAAATGTAGTTTGATAATACCCCAACTGATAGAATTACGTTCGATTGTTTTCTTGGGAAATTAAAATAACATTATACTAGATTGAATATTATTCAGTAAAATTCGCAGAACAATAATTCACTTAAAACAGATTATACAACGCACATCTAGCTCTATCTATAGTGAAAAATACGCCCACTTCCACGATGTCATATATTACGAACGAATAGCAAAATTTCTCTCATACTTAATCTCGATCTCTCTCTTTGGAACAAAGATCGAAGAATCGGAGATCCAAAATCATGAAAGTACATTGGTGCAATACTTATACAGTGGAACTAAGATCAAACTGGATCCTGGTTCAGAACTAGGATAATTTGATCTCGGATCGGAGAAGATGTTGATGCAACCAGGCATAATACAGGCATGTCCCTCTCACTCGCGAGTACATTTTCTTGTCAGCACGCCTATTGGCTAAGACGTTTTGATTTCCCTACGGGAAGCACCGTGGTCACTTGCTTTACACAAATAGTTCCACTGTCATGTCCGATAAATAGATTCGTCTCTCAGGAAAGGGCCGCGGTGGTGTAGTGGTTAGACTGCTCGCCTCCCACCAAGGCGAACCGAGTTCGATTCCCGGCAAGGGTTGCTCCGGGATTTTCGCACGTGGGAAGCCGCTGCTCGGTGGGTTTTCTTGGGGGTCTCCTGTTTCCCCAGCGCTACTCCACACTCGCCTAGCTTCACCCTCATCGGCTCTCAAGACCTCGATGGTAAGAGACGCCCAAATAAGTCCACTCCACCAGCCTGAAAATATTTCGTTTGGCAAGGGTTGGGGTGGAGTTCACACCAACCGTCATAATGTGAGTAAAGGCTGTTCACAATAAAGTGAGCACTTTTGAAATTAACCTTTGAAAAAAGTAACTGCTCTTACCTGTATATATTTTAAGGGGCGCACTGAGTGACATGCGCCTCAGTAAAGTTGGTAACGATGGAGGGAGAAGTAGTCCTATATTCTAACTTCAAATAAAAAGTGTTAGGCAACCATTTGTGGTAACTTAAATTATTTTGATCACTTTCTGGTTGTTTTAATGTATCGAAGTGTAAAAATACGCAGATTGGTAAAATAATTATTTTTCTAATTATTTCATAGCCTCACTTGACCGATGTATGAATAAAGTGATGAGGCCCATGGTAATGTTAATTTTACAAAAGGCGGATGAATACGCAATGTAGATACAAGTAGATCTCAAGCAGGGTTTTCAAAAGCGCTCAGTTGCCTATAACGGCTGTACTGGAGCTGACTTGCCTCACGCAGAGTCTTTGTTCTTCCTACAATACTCTTCACACTCGATGCACTAACTGAAACTACTGTCAGGTGTGGTTGATGACCTGGAATTATGAAACGTGTTTCTAGCTGGGTGACTCTCGAATATTCTTTGTTGAGATGATGATGACGCACATTACACAAGCTAGGTTTTTACCGATACAAAATTATATGTCGTGTCGCTACACCGAGCAATAAACAACAGGAAAATAGCTTCAACACAAGGACTTGCGTTTGTTTATTTATAGATGAGTTATCGGTTTTTGTGCCTACCCGTCATTACGGATTGCACGTCGCTGTAGTGTCCTTATTTCGTAACGCCGTATTTTATTCTAACATCTCATCCATTTTTGTTCAATAATAGTGTAACCAATTTCATCTGACCAGACTGTATACTGAAAAACGTTCTGTTAATATTTATGCCAATATTAAATCATTATATTGTACTACAATTTATCCGCCTAGTGTCTTCTCGTAGCTCCTTCATCTGGAGTGACTGAGGACTATGACAGAATTTTTTGTTCCGAGAGGTGGCAGCACTGAGAGAAACACAATGGTCTTTTTTACAGTCTGTTGTTTGAAACGTGTTACAAATTTCTTTTTTTCACTCAGTTGTGCCACACGTGCAACATTAATTCCTGTATAATGTATCAAGTCATGTATTGTTTCTACTCGCCACAACTGACTTATGACAAGTGACTCCGTTAGACAGATGGAAGAGTGCAATTAGATATATCCCCGTTTTTATCAGCAACCCTGAATGACGACCTGAAATTGGTTCTTTCTATTGGCCAGTCGCATTGAAACTCGAGCTCGCTACAGACGGTTCCAAGAAGGCAACATGACTCGCAACCAGGTCGTGTACATCTCGTTAGATTCTTCAAGTATGCGCACGGCTAAAATTGTCCGTGTATTAACCGGACGTTTTACGTGCATATATAGCCAACTTACGAAAACTCGGCCCGGAAAGACAACAATTGAGACTGTTCTATATTCTTACAAAACACATAATATCCGTGTCAACAACAGTTTCGTGTGTCCGGGACAATGTCTTTCCTCGCCGATTTTCGGGAATTCACGCCGCATATTATAACTTAAAATGTCAGAAGTCAACTTAAACTACTTGTAAAAAAAGGCAGCACTGCACAAACTTTACCAATACACGAAACTGAAAATAATGTTGTGTCATATCTTTATATGTTCTGGACCTACGTCACTTCATTGCTAATATTAACTTTTCGATGCATACATTATGAACTCACGCTACAAAGAAAAATATATTTTTGTACAATTAAAGAAAATTGCGTCAAAATTGCGGACAGTTGTTTCGTGAAGCAATCAAGTGTCAGTAATTTCTGGAGAATTTCTAAATTATTTTTCGCCAGTAAACTCTTGTAATTTATGGGAAATTTTTCCTGGCAATATACCATCTCTCTCCCCCCCCCCCCCCCCTTCACCGCTCAACATCACCATCCCCGGACACCCATCACTGCTTCACCTCACCTACGACTTCCAGCTGTCTGAGAGGTTGAAACTTGGCAGGCTGAACGAGCCCTGGGTGGAACTCTCCCCTATAAGCTGTTCACGATAAAGTCAACACTTTCGAGGCCCTAGTTGCCTTTTTTAATTGAGCCATTTTTGATTCTTTAACCGCCTTTTAAAATACATATTACTATGTAAGTAATAAACATAGTGTGTAGATTCCACCCTTTTAGGAAGCTAACGTCTAAGGCTAAATTAAACACGTTTACTAACTATTATTCTAAATGAGAGGGCTTCCAAAAGTGCTCGCTTTACCATGGGCAGTCTATAACACTTCCGAAATTATATTGGTAACACAGCCGAACATGAATTTGTTAATGTTTCATTTGAATTTTTTTTACCTGATTCATTATGTACTACTGCAGTATTGGTTTTCTGGAGAGATTTTTTTTATAATTTAACAATGCGATAAAAAGTTCGTGTGAGATAAACTGCCAAACGAGTCCCCAAGGACCACCAATATAATAATGTTATTTCCACCATGTTTACACAATGCCCTGCACCGCGAGCACGATATTTGCTGCCACGCTAATGGAGATGTGCTTATTTTTCTTGCAGTTAAGCCCGGAATTATCAAGTAATGTTATTGTGCAAACCAGAATCATTCATGGAGGTGGTGTTAAAAATGTTTGGTACATATTATATTCTACACGATTGAGAACAATATATGTATGTTCTGAATCATCGGGATGGTATGTGTTATATCGTCACTGATATTTTCATAGTGCTAACTTATTAAAACGACTGCTCTATGCTGGCAGGGCGATGAGGAAACGACACACACAGAAACCTAAAACGACACTTAAAGAAAATACACTCAAGCGTGCCTTATCTTGGACTCGGGCATAAGAGCACCCCAAAGATCATAGTAATATGACGATGATAAGTTTAACTATAAAAAAAATGATATAGCTGTTCACGGTAAAATGAGCACCATTGAAAGCCCCGCTTAAGGTCTACTTGTATTTACGTTGTGTATTCCTCCACCTTATGTAAAATTAGCATTGTTAAGGGGCCTCATCATTTTATTCGTGCATCGGTAAGTGAAACTGTAAAATTGTTAGAAAAGGAAATACTTTTTAAATATGCTAATTTTTACACTTCTGTGCATTAAAAAAAAAAACAGAAAGCGAAATAAATAATTTTAAGTTAATCACAAATGGTTACTTAACACTTTTTATTAAATGTTAAGATATATAATTACTTTACATCCATTGTTACCAACTTTTCTGAGCAAATGGTACCCAGTGCACCAATTAAAATATATTCATGCAGGGACAGTTACATTTTTCTAAGGTCCATTTCTAAAGTGTTCATTTAATCGTGAACGGCATTTAATTATAACAATTGTAATCCTTATTATATGAATGATGAAAATAACTACAAAGATAAAAATTATAATAATGCTAGTGAAAATAGTGATAATTCACATCGTTCGGCTGGCTTATGAGGTATAAGCATAGACTAAAGATGAGGTAGACCACTTATTCGTCTTCTGTTCATGTACCCAAGATTTACCTACCCCAAAGGAATACAAACTGTCGAAGTCACATGGTCAACAGTGATGAACGTGTTTGTTTATACATTAATTTTTAAATGACAAGCACTGTAACATTAATTAAGTATCTTTACCAGTTTGAATGTAACCAAAAAGCAATACAATTTGATTAGAGGAAGTATAAAAACATCTCAAAAGCTCTTGTTTACTAAACAGTGTTCTAACCTCAAACCCAATCCATGCCATTTTTGCTAGACGTGCAGGCAGAAAAGCAGTTCAATGTTGGGACACGGAGATTGGTTGTGCGCAGCCAGCGAGATCGGTCTACCTCACGTGTAGTCTATGGTGCAAAGAGGCGGCAGGATGTACCGGCGAGGGAATGCAAGCGCGATGGGATACAGGAGCACTGCGAGAGGCCGCTACAGGTTGATAAAGGTGGGTGGGGGGGGGGGGGGACACAGCTCCTGACCTCGATGTCAGGGAGAAGATCGTCACCTTGAGCCACTCAGTCAGCTCAGGTCCTTCACTTCACTGCACTGCGCGCACGCACCGCTGTTCCCCTTTACTCGGCCACACGTATCAATGCGCACGCATGCCGTACTTGAACATTGTGTCACGTGAAGTAAACTGTAAGGTTTGTGTATATGCTCTGCGCTCTCCGGCTTCGAACGGTGGTGGTGTTGGAAAACCCGCCAGGCGAACCTGGTTGGATTCCCAGCGGAGTCAAGCTTCGGAATTTCTGGTCGGCGGGTTTTTCCCGCCCTTGCATTCCGACGCTGCTCTATACGCCCCTTTTTTCCCACTCATCGGCTCTGAAGACCACGGCTGTTTCCGAACTCAGTGGATGCGTCAGTTGCTCACGCATAATTACGTCCCTTCGTACATGCACCCACTCTGGAAATGGTTACATTGAAGGGATCGATAACATCCGAATTCTGCTGCAGCTAGAGCGCGCTTAGGTAGTGCTAGCTGTTACACATTTGAAGTTGTATCTTTATTTGTGTTATCTATGGGATCTCGGCGAAATGGCAACACTTTACTACAGACGAAAATATTGTTAGAGTTAAGGTTTTATAATTTCAGCATGGCGATGGCTGCAAATAGAAATAGAGATATCTTGTAATTAGGAAAGTTTATGTTTGATGAGCATATACAAATTACAAATGCATTTGTTGAAATGATTAGTGTGTATAATGAAGTTGATTGCTCAGGTGGTCAGTATTTTAAATAACATTTCATTGTTTACAATTATTTTGGAGTCCAATGTATACTCTGTTAAAAGCAAAGAAAAGAGATTTCATCACTTTCAATCAACAATATAAAAGTAAACACACATCAACACCACACGCGCGAAATCAGTGACAAACAAATGACGAGCGAATTCCGTAGCTAAGGGATGTGTGGATGCGAGTGTCGTATCCCTTGACAGTGTACGTGTGAAGAGATACATCGGCATCCCTAGTGAGAATTCACAAACTGAGCCAATATGGCCGCGTCCGCTAAGTGCACTTTATGTGGATCTCTTACCTAAAGGTGGGTTTACGATTGACTTAACAGAATAAGTTTGCCGCATGCTTAAGATCTGAGTATTTGTTTATGACTGTCATGTGCGGGTCTTGACGGGTCGTGTGCGTTCTTGGCGTGACTTAAGAGATCGTTATATTTTGTATCTTAAGTACAAGTCAAGACGAAGTAGCCAATCAGAGCACAGCGACAGTTGTTGTTGGCGGGGAACTGTATTTACATCTTGTATTCAGGTTATGTCGTATTGTGAGATAGTATGAAAGTAATTATTGTAATGGAGAGAAAGTATCCTCTTAAGTTAAATAATAGTTCATGGCCATGTTTTCTTTCGTGGAAGAGGTTATTGAATTTGCTTTAACTAACCTTTTCAGATTTATTGATGTAAATGCCTAATGTTGGCATCGGCCTCTCCTTCTATACTATTTCACGAGTTATTTAAAACGATTGCACAAACAATAAACACAGATAATTTAGTATATGTAAATTACCCATTTTTCCAGGTTATTTCGGTTGCTTACATCTCCTACGATTTTGATTGGCTAGATTTACCAATTGTTAATCCAATCATAAACTGCAAAATTTCTTATTGTTAATTTTTCGCGTGCTTATCGTGTCATTAAGTACAATTCTTAATTCTTCAGTCTTTAATCGTGAACCCACCTTAAGGGATCCATTAGTCCAGTATTGAGAATCAGCCGTAGTTGTTAAGAGCTGTCTATATCTCTCCACTCCACATAACAAACGTGCCGAAATAACCGTGAGGTGTTCGCGCAGTTTCCTGGCGCACTAACGGAACAGCAGTTCGCGCGCCAGCAGGGTATTGCGAGGAACCGGTGTCAGAACTACACTCGCGAGTCGTGTGAGGCGAAGGTCGGCAGTTTCCACGCTGCTAGGAACGGACGCCGACTAGTGACGTCATGACCTGGGAATCCCTGCTCGGCCCGGGGCTAACATTAACTCGCCGCCAGTTCAGTTATTTATTTTTCTTCCTGCTGGGTAACGCCCATGACCGACTACTCAACTCAAGACGGATCATCCGCCTCTTAGACAAGTGGATGCAGGTTCCGAGAGAATCTCTTACACGCGGTTTGTAGTTGACACTTTAGCTTCTTACACAAGAAAAAACTTTCACATTTGACTTTACGTTTCCTTTATTTTGACGAAACCTCCAATAAACAACACAATCGTAAAGTCAAAGTTGAAAACAATCAAACATCGGTTTTGCGAGCTTCGTAGAAATGTATATCTTGTTATGTAAATCATTATCATTTTATCCAGGAATGCATTTTACGTGTCTTTTTTTTTTAATAGGCTTAAAATTTGTGTTAATTTCTTTACTTTATTAAAAAATGTAAATTAATCTATTTCCTCTTCACATTATATTCGTTTGTCATATATAATTTAAGATAAACACTGTTTGATATAACGAGATTAAAATCGCCTTACAAATAAACACACACTCTTCGCATAACTTCTGTTAGTTTCTCGGCAAAATAGCTGCTTGACTTTGACTTTAAATTTCAACTTTTCGGAATCGTAAACTCAAAAGTGCTTGACTTTACCTGTGACAGTTCCATTGTGTCATGTTCCATGAGAAACAACATGTCGGAAAGCAAACGTAAACTCAAGAGTGCTTGACTTTACCTGTGACAGTTCCATTGTGTCATGTTCCATGAGAAACAACATGTCGGAAAGCAAACGTAAACTCATAAGTGCTTGACTTTACCTGTGACAGTTCCATTGTGTCATGTTCCATGAGAAACAACACGTCGGAAAGCAAACGTAAACTCATAAGTGCTTGACTTTACCTGTGACAGTTCCATTGTGTCATGTTCCATGAGAAACAACATGTCGGAAAGCAAACGTATACTCAAGAGTGCTTGACTTTACCTGTGACAGTTCCATTGTGTCATGTTCCATGAGAAACAACATGTCGGAAAGCAAACGTAAACTCAAAAGTGCTTGACTTTACCTGTGACAGTTCCATTGTGTCATGTTCCATGAGAAACAACACGTCGGAAAGCAAACGTAAACTCATAAGTGCTTGACTTTACCTGTGACAGTTCCATTGTGTCATGTTCCATGAGAAACAACATGTCGGAAAGCAAACGTAAACTCAAGAGTGCTTGACTTTACCTGTGACAGTTCCATTGTGTCATGTTCCATAAGAAACAACACGTCGGAAAGCAAACGTAAACTCATAAGTGCTTGACTTTACCTGTGACAGTTCCATTGTGTCATGTTCTATGAGAAACAACATGTCGGAAAGCAAACGTAAACTCAAGAGTGCTTGACTTTACCTGTGACAGTTCCATTGTGTCATGTTCCATGAGAAACAACATGTCGGAAAGCAAACGTAAACTCAAAAGTGCTTGACTTTACCTGTGACAGTTCCATTGTGTCATGTTCCATGAGAAACAACATGTCGGAAAGCAAACGTAAACTCAAGAGTGCTTGACTTTACCTGTGACAGTTCCATTGTGTCATGTTCCATAAGAAACAACACGTCGGAAAACAAACGTAAACTCATAAGTGCTTGACTTTACCTGTGACAGTTCCATTGTGTCATGTTCTATGAGAAACAACATGTCGGAAAGCAAACGTAAACTCAAGAGTGCTTGACTTTACCTGTGACAGTTCCATTGTGTCATGTTCCATGAGAAACAACATGTCGGAAAGCAAACGTAAACTCAAAAGTGCTTGACTTTACCTGTGACAGTTCCATTGTGTCATGTTCCATGAGAAACAACATGTCGGAAAGCAAACGTAAAGTCAAATTTTAAAGTTTCCAATTGTGTAAGGGCCTTTTCACCGGTCTGCCTGCAGACACTTTGCTCGTTCCAGGCTTCGAAACGCGTGAGTCGTAAGGCCTACTGTTCGTCACTCCTCAGGTGCCTCGTCACCTCTACGCGCAAACTATTTAACTTTCTTTCCGTCGGCGACTCGCCTTAAGGGTATTGGCCACAGAAAAATGAGATATTTTATATTTGAACGATATATATTGTCCACCTTGTATACATTATCTGTGACTACCTTATCCTCAGACAAAATATCTTAATAGACTGAATGGTTTTTGCAAAATGAATTGTCTGAGTAAAAATTGTACTGTTTTTGTAGGTCTACAAATAAAATAATGCAGACAATTTGCAAAAAATTACAAAATAAAAGAATCTGAAATATCTTGTTTTAATAAATTTAAGGTATCTTCAGCAAAGATACTTTCTAAAAATTCAGGGAATCCGAAAATGAAAAATATGCAAGACGTTACTTATATTCAGCAATTTTTCAAAACTGCGAAAACATATCCTTGTGTTATTTCATAGCCGTCTCGTCATCTTCTTTCAGTGTGAATTATCTCATTTATGTACGTAAGATGATTTTTATTTTTGTACCTATTCTATTCGCCGTTTCTCCAAACTTATTTAATACAGGCTTTGAAAAATCAACCCATGTAATATGTGTTTCGCTGTTTACTAAACATGCCATGTATCACAAACGTTTTATATTTTTGCTGACATAAATTTATCGTATTTTTTTAAAAAAAGAATGACAAAATTCATATTTTACCTATAAAAAACACTATAATTAATATTAATAAAAACGGTGAGATAATGTGCGTGTTGGAAACGCTTAGTAAGAATTAGTTCTCGCTCAAAATATTATTACACTGTGTGTGCACGAATGTGGTGCTTTGTCCCTTTGGTGTAATTTTCTAGAATTGGTTGAGCATTTTTACATGAGGTGAAGGAGCATACTGCAAGTGAAACCTTGTCAGGCCAGGCTCCAGAAAAGGGCGAGGTAACCTTGAATGTACTATAGAAAATCTACCAGCAAAAACTTTTACCATATTTATAATTGAGCTATTTTCACGTCAAACAAATTATCCTTGGCGTTGGAATGAGAACTTGTAACTTCTCTTTGAGCACGTAACGTTTCTTACATTCTTTCACTAGAAAATAGCCTGCCGTTTTTGTATCGCATGTATTCTATCAAACCTGCAGCACTTCACGTACCAGCCAGGGGATCCGTTAAATGAGCAGATTTGAAACATATTCTCTAAATATACTTTCTTGCCTACATTTTTATCCTTCCAACTAGTGTAAAATTTGCACTGTCGTGGACCGGTTAACAGTATAGATAGTCACCGGTATAGATTGTCACCTGTTTATATGGTCAACAGTATAGATAGTCATCGGTATAGATGGTCACCTGTATATATGATCAGCAGTATAGATGGTCACCGGTATAGATGGTCACCTGTTTATATGGTCAACAGTATAGATAGTCACCGGTATAGATGGTCACCTGTTTATATGGTCAACAGTATAGATAGTCATCGGTATATATGGTCACCTGTATATATGGTCAACACTATAGATAGTCACCGGTATATATGGTCACCTGTATATATGGTCAGCAGTATAGATGGTCACCGGTATAGCTGGTCACCTGTTTATATGGTCAACAGTATAGATGGTCACCGGTATAGATGGTCACCTGTATATATGGTCAACAGTATAGATAGTCACCGGTATAGATGGTCACCTGTATATATGGTCAGCAGTTTAGATGGTCACCGTATAGATGGTCACCTGTTTATATGGTCAACAGTATAGATGGTCACCGGTATAGATGGTCACCTGTATATATGGTCACAGTATAGAGTCACAGTATAGATGCCACGATGTAGATGACCACCGGTATATATGGTCACCTGTATATATGGTCAACCAGTATAGAAGTCACCAGTATAGATGGCCACCGATGTAGATGACCACCGGTATAGATGGTCACCTGTATATATGGTCAGCCAGTTAGAAGGTCACCGGTAGATGCACCTATATAGATGGCCACCGATGTAGATGACCACCGGTATAGATGGTCACCTAGTATAATGGTCCATAAGCGTACATATAATGGCCACCGATGTAGATGCCACCGTTATAGATGGTCACCCGAATGTAGATAGATGCCACCGGTATAGATGGTCACCAGCATAGATGGTCACCAGTATAGACGGTCACCAGTATTAAGTATAGTGCCACCGATGTAGATGACCACCGGTATAGATGGTCACCCATAAGGTCACATATAATGGTCAGCAGTTTAGATGGTCACCGGTATAGATGGTCACCAGCATAGATGGTCACCAGTATAGACGGTCACCAGTATAGATAGGCCACCGATGTAGATGTCCACCTATATAGATGGCCACCGATGTAGATGACCACCGGTATAGATGGTCACCAGCATAGATGGTCACATGATCACAGTATAGTCACAGATTTAGATGCACCCGGTATAGATGGCACCGATGTAGATGACCACCGTATAGAGGTCACCAGTATAGATGGCCCACCGAGTAGAGTCACCTATATAGATGGCCACGATGTAGATGACCACCGGTATAGATGGTCACCAGCATAATGGTCACAGTTAGATGGTCACCAGTATAGATGGCCACCGATGTTAGATGTCCACCGTATAGATGGCCACCCGATGTAGATGACCACCGGTATAGATGGTCACCTGCATAGATGGTCACCAGTATAGACGGTCACCAGTATAGATGGCCACCGATGTAGATGACCACCGGTATAGATGGTCACCTGTATATATGGTCAGCAGTTGATTAGATAGGTCACCTGATTAATGGTCACCTATATAGATGGCCACCGATGTAGATGACCACCGGTATAGATTGGTCACCTGATAATGGTCACCAGTATAGACGGTCACCAGTATAGATGGCCACCGATGTAGATGACCACCGGTATAGATGGTCACCTGTATATATGGTCAGCAGTTTAGAAGGTCACCGGTTAGATGGCACCAATAGATGGCACCATTAGATGACCACCGTATAGATGGCACCATAGATGTCACCAGTATAGACGGTCACCAGTATAGATGCCATCGATGTAGATGACCACCGGTATAGATGGTCACCTGTATATATGGTCAGCAGTTTAGATGGTCACCGGTATAGATGGTCACCAGCATAGATGGTCACCAGTATAGACGGTCACCAGTATAGATGGCCACCGATGTAGATGTCCACCTATATAGATGGCCACCGATGTAGATGACCACCGGTATAGATGGTCACCAGCATAGATGGTCACCAGTATAAGGTCACAGTATAGATGGCCCACCGTGTAGATGCCACGTTAGAGCCACCGATAGATGGTCACCAGTATAGACGGTCACCAGTATAGAGTCCACCGATGTAGATGGTCCACCTATATAGATGGCCACCGATGTAGATGACCACCGGTATAGATGGTCACCGATAGATGGTCACAGCAGTCACTATAGATGGTCACCGATGTATATGTCACGTTAATGCCATCGATGTGTCAGACCAGTATAATGGCACGATTAATGGCCACCGGTATAGATGGTCACCAGTATAGATGGCACCGAGTAGATGACCACCGGTATAGATGGCCACCGATGTAGATGACCACCGGTATAGATGGTCACCGTATGTAGATATGGTCACCGGTATATATGGTCACCTGTATATATGGTCACCAGATGTAGATGACACCGGTAAATAGATTGCACTACGATGTAGATGAATGACCACCGTATAGATGGCCACCGATGTAGATGATCCACCGTATAGATGGTCACCGATATGGCACCGTATAGACGTCCATAAGGCCACCGATGAAATGACACCTATAGAGCCACCGAGTAGATGACCACCGTATGAGTCACCAGCATAGATGGTCACCAGTATAGACGGTCACCAGTATAGATGGCCACCGAATGTAGATGACCACCGGTATAGATGGCCACGATGTAGATGACCACCGTATAGAGTCACCAATAGATGGTCCACCGTTAGATCACCATATAGATGGCATTCGACTGTATAGATGACCATATATAGAGTCACCGATAGAATGTCACCGTGTAGATGTTCGTACAGTATAGATGGTCACCGGTACTATGATGCACGTAAATATGAGTGCCAGTATAGATGGTCACAGTGGTGTAGGTATGGTCACCAGCATAGATGGCCGACAAATCCTAGAGTGCTACTTTGTCACAGCTATCTTCCTGTCTCAATTGAATCGTGTATCGCTGCTATTGTGGTACATGTGACTGTGACAATTCAGATGCTGGGGTCACAGCATTAGTTGCCTGTGGCGCTGATATAGTGTTGTTCTAGAACTGTTAAGAACGTAACTGTATTTTGAAATGCCGGCTGTAATTGATCTTCATGCACACGAAAGTGCGATTCAAGACATATAATTTGAGTGGCCTCGGCTTTAACATCACGCTTCTAATACGACATGAAGTTATGGGACTACTTCTGAATATAAGTTTACTGGCGGCACGTTAGTCAACGTGAATGTTATAATGTATGGAGTTTTGGCAAGGAAGTGTTTGAAATGTTGCATGAAACGTGCTGACGCAACTGAAAACCATTTACGGATAATTTCTTCTTCGTTATTAGAATATTTGGCGGTTTTGCTATCCAGTACCAATAACTATTTGATAAAAATGAAAAATCAGTTTAAAAACAACACATACTTTTTTAGTACAATTGTCCGCATTTTAACCTTAAAATATGTGCCAAACAAATTTAAAAAAAATACACTAGCACAATGTTTGATTTCAGCCATGTGTATTTTGATGTTTTAGGAACACAGCGAAGAAATCTCTTTGAAGTGCGGCCGCATTTTGTTCACGTACGATTAGGGTTTAACATCTAGCTATTTTGGTTTTTAATTTTAGTGTAAAACTTTAAATAAAATTATAGCCGAACCACTAGAAGAAATTATATGATCTTTCTGCATGTTTTTCTAACGATATTAATAAGTAATTTGAGTTGTAGCCAAAGATGATAATTATGGCAAATTTGTTCAATTTGTGTGCCTATACAAATTAAAATTCCTTTATTTTTCGTAACTAATTCTTGCATATTAATTGTCCATGGTTTTCAATACTATTGTCTAAGTAGCATACCATTTATGTAATAATACAGAATTATAGAACACTCTAAAAATATAGAAAATTAGTTTGGCACTTGGACACCCCTGCGTCAATCTTCTCAGCAGAGAGCCTTGTAACATAAGTGCAAGGAGTCGCGGTTCACGTGACCGTGGATTGCCTTACAAACTCTCCACTCATAATGTTATGTGTAAGAGTGAACAGGGGAAAGGGGGTTATGCAATTGAAAACTTAATTAGTAAACAGAAGGATTTAGCAGAGAGAAGAAATCTTACAAAATTTAAGTACACAATAAAAACACGCATCCTTAATGTGTGTTGTTCGAAATTAAAATGGAAATATATGTTTGTTTTGTTGAGATATTTCTTAACTATATATTCTGTTTAAATATATGGGTCTAGTTGTCTAAACTAAAGATTTGTTATGTTACTGCATACTGTAAAATCCTACATGTCAGGTGTGAGTGAGTGACGAGAATTGGACGGCGGCTCTTAACAGCGAGATCTTGAGAGCCGATAAGGGTGAATTGAGTATGGAGCGGCGCCGAAATGAGGGGGCGGGGGAAACGGGAAATCCCCGAGAATACCCGCCGACCAACGGCATCGTCCGGGACGATTCCCACTTGCAAAAATCCGGTGACCCGGCCGGGGACTGAGTAGGAGGCGAGCGTGCTAATCGCTCGGTGCAATATAATGTAAGTGATGAATACTGTTAGTGTTATCTCAGAATAAAGAAAATTTATAATCATTTTCTATAATCTTATAGGAAGGTTATAGTTCTGGCTTTGAAAACAGGTATCATAAAACGTAGCAGATTACTTAGTTTCAACTCTAGACAAAGATTTAGTGTAGTGGCGTTCAAGAAGGTAAAGTGTCCGGTCACCTAGCAAATTTGCCCAACCGCGTGGCTACTCCGTCTAACTATTTGCCCAACCGCGTAGCTACTCCGTCTAACTATTTGCCCAACCGCGTGGCTACTCCGTCTAACTATTTGCCCAACCGCGTGGCTACTCCGTCTAACTATTTGCCCAACCGCGTGGCTACTCCGTCTAACTATTTGCCCAACCGCGTGGCTACTCCGTCTAACTATTTGCCCAACCGCGTGGCTACTCCGTCTAACTATTTGCCCAACCGCGTGGCTACTCCGTCTAACTATTTGCCCAACCGCGTGGCTACTCCGTCTAACTATTTGCCCAACCGCGTTGCTACTCCGTCTAACTATTTGCCCAACCGCGTGGCTACTCTCCGTCTAACTATTTGATTAGTTTTGTGTATATAAAACTAAAATTAACAGCTTTATAACCTTTAAACCACGGTGCCGTAAAACGGGTGTGAGATTGTGCAGTTTTATGATCTTGATGGATTTTATAGACTTTTTATTAGAAGACATCAAAACCCAAACAGCTTGCTTGTTTGTTGACAAAGTGAGAATATGTGTCTTGGTTTTTAGTTACAGTTTGATACAATGGATTATATATTGAAAGTAAGTAGGGTAAAATAAGTCACTGGTGACGTCGCTAGTCATGTGAGTGTAAAGTGGCCATTTGGTAATCATATTTCTTCAATTAATTTAAAACTTATTTTTTCGCAATACAACATTGTACGTCTTAATGTTTACAAACACTATATTGTACGGAGGATGATTTTCTATTTTCGTTTTAATTACAGCAGACTAGGAATTACACATTTTTTTACCCTAGAGTAGCCAATTATCCCGCATTACCATACACATCATTAACATAGACAATGACAAACCACTAGAATAAAAATGGGCTGTGGCTGTGTTGGGGACACGGCCGTTTATTTGCGTGAATACGTATACGTTGACGCACTCGGACGCCTTGATGTATTTTTTACTTTCCCGACACCGCTTCACTCGATAAAATGGGGTTTTATGGGTATCGCTGGATTGCTTTCGAGATGCTCTTTCCAACCGTATATTTCAACTGTATATGACTGAGTATAGACTGACACTGTGTTAAGTTTTCTAAATTTTTTACATTAAACTCACACAGTTTCACCATTACCACACCACACAAATGTTTTTATATACGCAATCGATTGATCTTGACGAGAGATTTTGATTGAAACTTAAACGAGCGTCTTAGCTCAAAATTGTGCCCCCCCCCCCCCCCATCACGATGCTTCGCAGTTCCCACTCAACGTAACATATTTTTTGATCCTTTGGCAATCGAGTGGTGTAATTCAAGTTCGGATGTCGACGATAGATTCGGAGCTGCAACGCCAAACTATATCCCCCGATTGTATTATCATCGGATTTTCTGGAATGCCTCCCACTATGGTCGCAAATTTAAAGACGTATTCCCGTCAAAAAAAAACTTCAGTTGTGTAAATGTGTAAACAGTACATTGAAACCTAATACTCAGTTAATCTATCCTCAACGTTTACTGCGTCCAATCGTTAGACAAAAATCGTAGGTGACAGAATAGGCTTACTGACAACCCGTACATGATGAAGTGAGACTGTATGGTGTGACATGGGCTACTGCATACTTGCGAGTCTCTAACACAATTCACTGCGCTCGTGTCGTCACGTGACAACAGCAGATGCGTAGTTGAAGAGATAATAGCGCGGATCATTGTAAAGGTTGTTCACGATAAAGTGAGCACTTTTGAAATCAACCTTAGAAAAAAGTCACTGTTCCTACTTGCATATATTTTAACGGGCGCACTCAGTGACATGCTCCCAGTAAAGTTGGTAACGAAGGAGGTAAAGTAGTTCCGTGTCTTAACGTCGAATTAAAAGTGTTAAGTGACCATTTGTGGCGACTTAAATTATTTAATTCGCTTTCTGTTTTTTTTTAATGCATCGGAATTTAAAAGTGAGCAGATTTGTAAAATATTAAGTTTTATAATAATTATAAAATATCACTTTATCAACGCATGAATCAAGTGACGAGGCTCACGACAATGTTAATTTTACATAAGGCGAAAAACTACACAAAGTTCATACAAGTAGATCTTGAGCAGGGCTTTCAAAAGTACTCATTTTACCGTGAACAGCCTATAGCACGCGTGCTGCTACTGATTCTCTACGCGTTACCAGTTGACTACTGTTATGTGACACAGATACGTATACATACATATAGGTGGTTGAGAGAACTTTAGAAAGGGACATAGTATTCTCGAGCTGAGAAAGATTCCGACGGAGCTGAGATATTATAAAAGTGTGTGTTACAAAAGTTATGTAATAGGGAACAGTAAAAATAGATAAGGGCAATTATATAATCATTTAACGTGGACTTACATAAAATTTTTTTAAAAATAAACGGACTGTTAGATTCAGACAAGATGAATTGTTGACGGAAATATAGGAAGAAAATTTTATGGGTTCTTGATTCGGAAATACATATCATAAAACGTGTGTACAGCAGAGAATCATAGAATGAGTGGTGGAATGAAACTAAAAAAGCTGGAATGCTTGATGAAATAATAATTGGAGCAGCTGTAAGACACTAATGACTGGTTGCACCATCGTGGTTCGAAACTCGATCCGAGATCGGATCTAAGTTCAACATACTCCTCTCATCCGCATATTGAGTGTTTCCGACTCCAATAAAGAATACAGAGCCAATGCGGGCAGTAAAATTAGAGGGTCGCCCTGCGTACTTAGCTCGGCCAGTGTCAGTGGCGTAGGACCTGCAAGAGCTTCACACAACACGAATGTTATTATGTTTATATATATATATATTTCGCACACAAACAGTGTTAGTAATTTATCACACCTGCTCAATTGGTTAAAGTAAGTTGGTTGAGAGTTTTACTAAAGGCTGTTCACGATAAAGTGAGCACTTTAGAAATAAACCTTTTAAAAATGTGACTGCCCCTAGCTGCATGCATTTTAACGCGCGCGCTGAGTGACATGCGCCTCAGTAAAGTTGGCAACGATGGAGGCAAAGTAGTTCCATATCTTAACGTCAATTAAAATATGTTAGGTAACCATTTGTGATAACTTGAATTGTTCCTTTTGCTTGCTTTCATTTTTATTACATCGAAGTGTAAAAATGAACAGATTTGTAAAATATTTACTTGTCTAATAATTTCATAGTTCCACTTGACTGACGCATGAATAAAGTGGTGAGGCACATGGTAATGTAAATTTTAAATAAGGTGGAAGAATACACAACGTGCATACAAGTATATCGTAAGCAGGGCTTTCAAAAGTGGTCAGTTTACCGTGAACAGCCTATAGCAAAGTAGTAATGTCCTTTCGGTCTGTGGCTCAACACAAATAGGTGAAAAGATGGACGTTAGAAAAGTGGGATTACTGACACTATAAATGTTAGGCATGGACGACAAATACTGAGTTTCGGAAGCCAATATAGAAAGGGCAAGAAAGGCAACGGTAAGTAAAAGATTTAACCAACTTCGTAAGCAAATATTTTGACGGTTTGCATTCCATAAAGTAATATCTTGCCGCGTAGACAATATTCAGCAACAGAGTAGAGGCTATAGTTAAGGGGTTTATCGTTGATTTGTGCGCGAGACATGGTGGGTGCATAGGCCCGGTCCTCTACTACAGCATGCGGCTAACGCAGCCTGCAGTGGCGTGTTTATGCAACCAGCAGTGACCATGCAGCACTTGGCTTCCGCTGCCCCTGGACACGTATGCAACAACAACACGCACAGCGCTGCGACGTAAGCTGTACGCTGTTCCTGGTAAAGTATCATAATTATCTGCGTTTGGGCACAGGTACGTGGGGGCGCCGAGCATAGGAACTGTTCATTCTCTGTCATTCCGGTCCCCCGGTGGCCATCTTGTCCGTCATGTTGGATGTCGGTGACCTTGGACCTTGACCTCGGTGACCTTTGACCTTGATAACTCTAAAAAATCCCAAACATGTATAGAAAAAATTATTTAATACTAATTATTTTTAATTTTTTAAACATATTATTAAAATTATATAAAAAATACTATAAAAATTATTAAAAATTTATTATTAGAAAATTTGTTTTAAAAACTTACATTTCCGGAGGTCCCCCAGCGCCATATCCAGCAGACGACTGACTGTCCTCCAATCAATCACATTGTCTTAACATTCCTTTCCCCTAACAATGTTTCTCATTGGTTAATAGTCAGCAGGCAAATTACTCCCTCCCCACCCCCTCCAAACCCCCTCTTGCCTTTGCTCATTCCGTTGTATGCAGCCATCTTTTTGGTTTTTTCGTTTGCCAATTGTTTACATTTTCAACACCTAGGTGGCATCATTCTCTCTATTTCGTCACTAGGCGAGCTGCTGGTTTAGCAACCAGGCGGCAGCCATATTTGTTTATGTTTTCAAAGTATAGGTGGCGCTGATTGCGCCCTCCATATTGGATTATTTTAAACACATAGGCGGCGTTAATTTCTCGAATTCATCACCAGGCAAGCTGTCGGCACTCATTTATAGATATTTTTTTTACTCAAAAGTTTAATACCGATCAAATAACATTTTTTCGGTTCAATGCTACATAGTTAAACTACCATTTAAATGGGATATTTATTCTTACTCCCCTCACCCTAACACTTTAGTCCGATGAGTTATTCACCCTCGCTTAATCCCTCACTACTACCGCTCTTGTTTCCAGAATTGTTCGTCAGAGCACGCTGGTGTGGGGGAAGTATATAATGGGAACAATGTTGACCCTTGGAATAGTCTGTCTTCTGATGCCAGAGGTGACACATCGCTCTCTCACCTCTCGTCTTTTAGCATTCTGTGTGGTAAGTTTATATTTTAATTCCATGAGGTCGCGGGACATCCGTGAGAAATGCAATATATTACTACCACTGATGAAAAAAACATATATTTAGGAGACTAGGCCTCGCATATGTAAGACGCATAGTTTCAGCGACGGCGACGGCAGGTATGGGTTGGTACCACGTGCAGTATACACGAGTTGGCAGGCGTGAGTTGTACTTTGCTCTTCCTGCTGAACACGCAGGCAGCTCGCTCACAGCTATCAACAGCGTACTGTCCATCCAGCAGTGGCTTCACGCTAGCTAACAAGATATGGAATATTTCACACACGAAAAATAAATTCTACCATAAATATTTATTATGTCAATCATGCCTATATACTGACACATCAAATGTGAAACAACATATAGTAAAAAAAATTGTAATGTCTAACCCCTTACACCAAAGTCAATTTTGTAACAATCTATGGGAAAAAGAAAACCTCACTCACAAGTTGCCACGGGGGAAAAAAATAGCTTTGATTCGTAAACAATATACGTACATTATGGTTAGCGCGGGAAGGACGAGTTGATAAAACTTGTGACCGACTCGCTAGCCACTAACTTATCATCGCTGTCCTGCCTGTGAATAGATTTTTTAAATGTGAAAATATATTTCGTCCTCATGTTAACTTCGCTCAACTTGAATTCATGGACGCACTTAAAACAAACAACTGACTGCTGGCAGACCCCTCACAAGACTGGCCCATAAATGACCCATAAAGTCCCATAATAACCCATAAACGACCCATAAATTAAATAACATATAGAGACCTGCCTGTAAACCTGGAAGGTGGATACTTGATTTAATAATCTCACTTTAAATATATATATATATGTATATATATGTATATATATATATGTATATATATATATATATATATGTATATATATACACACACACACATATATATATATATATATATATATATATATATATATATTCAGGTCCCTCAGTATATTTCATCGCTTCCTGGGTAAACTGCGCCGAACAGAAATTTTTTGTAATGACTGTATTTGCTCTTGGCACTAAAAGTGCCTAGCACCACAGCAGGTATCAACCACGCTTCAACATTTGTCGTTGAAAAAATGTTGGACCTTGTTTTTATCCAGGGAGCACACACAATCAGTGTCGGAGGAAGGAATCGAACATGGCCTATGTTAAGGAACCATCCTAGGGTATTCCTGGAGTGATTTCGAGAAACCATGTGAAAAAGTCGAATCAGGATGTCTGAACTGAGAACTGAACCTGGGTCCTCCCGATTGCACACACGGTGTTTTATCATGGCAGCTTCCCGCTATGTTTAATAACAGCAGGAACGTCACCCCCTCCACCCACCCAAATCACCGGGTCGTATATACATGTGTATGCAGTTGTTTGCGATAATTTTCGATGGCAAGACGAGGATTTAATATTATTTGTAAGTGGATTTAGCCTAATAGTTCTCAGGTCTAGATGATTTACCGAATCGAGAGTCCAGTTCGAACAGCCAAGAAACCAGTTGGTTCTGCCAGTTGCGCGGCTGCTACTGGAGTGCTCTCCATGGAGTATTCAGTTGACGCGCTGGATAGCTGGCAATCCAGATGGTGTCCACACTCGCATTGACTACCGGCATCACAAGTTCCATTGTTTCTTGGTACGAGACAATCCCCGTCGTCGTCGTCTTTGTGAAGGCCAAGTTTGAGGCTACATTGCCATAATTTCGATATATTGTAACTCATTCTTGGCAGACAGCGATGAACTGATCGAATCCACGATTGTACCTCACAATATACAGGAGCCAGTCCATAACGATCGTCAAAAACCCATATCTCTCTTTCCAGCACAAGGTACGCATATCTTTGAAATCTAATGGCACCATGTCTTCATTGACATGATCGTCGTAAACATGACGTAAAGTCATGTCGTCCACGCGGAGCAGCACCAACATGTTTGCGTTGTCGCGAAGCAGTTGTTTGTGTATGCGCGAGTAAGTCTCGCCGAGGTACACACAGTCAACGTTCGCCTGTCGACCCATGCTGAAGTATTCTTGACTATAAGTTTGTTCCTCGCAGACAATGTCGTCGAAGACAAATATCGAGTTTCACAGTGCTTCGCTCGGTGGTACGACGGCTTCGTTATCACTGCATGGAAAATAACCCACGCCATCCACAGCCTGCAGTACTCGTGCCAGCCGCTGGTATTTCTGTTTCTGGAGCGATATTGAATATTGGAACACGTTATCGAACCGAACGCCGTTCTCTTCTTCCAGCAGGCTCAGGAGGACGGAAATTTCCCCGCTATCTGATGGTCTCGCGATGATGCATGTCACTGTATTCAGAAATAGGCTTCCATGTCACGATTCGTGGAAAATATCTTCATCTTCAGCATGAATGATTTGAACCCAGAAAATATCGTGCAATAAACTAGCGTGCAATGCGTTGCATGATGGAGGGGGGATTCGGAGCATTAAAATCGGATTTAATAAGGTTAATGTTTCGAATTAGGTATAGGGTTTAATAACCTAAAATATTTACAGGGCTCTCATTTAGAAAATAAGTGACTGAGACACTTTAATCATATAAGTTTACATGGCCTACCGTAGCTCTATTCGTGTGAAGAATTTTTTGGAAATCTGTTGTTTTTTCCCTCACATATGCCACAAAAGAAACTTTATTTTGTTTTTGAAGCTATCATACAAAATTTCCAAAAAAGGAGGCTTTATATAAGATTATTTTAATGTACAATGTCTACATACAAAATTGTGATGATCTTCATATTTGGAGGACAAAATGTTTCTATTCTAGCACATTTGATTGCTGTCATAGATAAACTATACAAACTTAAATTTAAATCTATTACATAGTTTCATAGATTTAGCACACTAAGCTACATTTAGCACACTAATCTACATTTAGCACACTAAGCTACATTTAGCACACTAAGCTACATTTTGTATCGGCACTATTCAGAAAATAAGAGACTTACATACTTACAACATATAAATTAATATGGCCTACCACAGTTAAACTTCTTCACCAAAATTCGAAAGAAATCGGTTGATTGGTTCCTGAGATACATCATAAAAATGGTATTATTTCATGTGGGACTATCTCACAAAATGACGGAGGAATGAGGCTTTGCATAGACAATTTTGATGGACACAACTGATACTGTCAGCATACAAAGTAAAGTGGAAATTTGTTTTGCAGTTTCGTAGATAAAAAATTCGGAGCCAAAATTTTTATATGGCCGCCATTTTAAAAATATTTATGTCTGACTCACTCAAAAATTTTTCAGTTTGCATAGCCTGCCATAGTGCTAATTGTTTGCCAAATTTGGTAGAAATCGGTTAGTTTTTCGGAGTTCACATAATTTCAATTTTTAAAGTGATAATATTTTACAAAATGGTGGGAAAATAGATTTTTCTTGTACACATTTAATTGTAATATATACGGCCATCATATAAAGTTTCATTCGAAGTAATTATATGTTTTAGACGATAAACATACAAAACCAAAATAGCTACATGACCGCCATTTTTAAAATAAGTGTCTGATAAACCTAAAACGTATTAGTTTACATTACATACCGCAGTACTAGTTTGCCATATTTAGTAGGAATCGGAAATTTGTCTCCCGAGATATGACAAAACTTTTTTATTCGTGTGGCACTATGTTACAAAATGGATGACAAGAGGTTCTGTGCAAACACATTTGTTGTTTGTTATATAACCTCCCAGACTACAAAGTTAAGTTGGAATTGATTTAATGTTTTCGAAGACAGAGCATACTATGCTAGAATTTCTGGATGGCCACCATTTTGAAAATAAGTGTAGGCTACACTTGAGACAAATCTGTACATGTTAACTGCGACAGTACTACTTGATTTCCAAATTTGGTAGGAATCTATCAGAGAAATTACACAAAATCGTGATTAATTCATGTAGTGATATCTTATAAAATGGCTGACAAAAGTTTTGTGTTTTGGCTTATTTGACGCTTGTAGTAGATACTGTCAGCGTACAAAATTTGGTTGAAATTGGTCAAATGGTATGGCACTTGTACCAAACAAACCTAAAATATTGACATTGTCTCTATTTTGAAAATTAGCGCCTAATAAAGTTTATTTACTTTTATTTACTTGGCCTACCATAGTGTTGCTTACTTGCAAAATTTGAAGAAAATTGGCTATGTAGTTTTCGAGACATAACATACAAGCTTTTTTCTTCACGTGGTACTTTCTTCCAAAATGGCGGATAAAGTGTTTGTTTTGTGGTTTATATGATGATTGTAGTAGATACTGTCAGCGTACAACTTTGGTTGAAATTGGTGAAATGGTAGTTATACCAAATAAACCTAAAATTCTGAATGATCGCCATTTTGAAAATGAGTGAATAATTAAATAAATTACTGACATTTACCTGGCCAATCATAGTATTACTTGCGTGCCAAATTTTTGAGATATGATATAAAGGCTTTATTTTTTCATGTTGTTCCATCTTTCAAAATGGCGTAGCAACACCAATATTCACCTGTGAATTTAATGCTTTCAATTTACACTGTCAGCATACAAGATTTGGTTAAAATCGGGTTCACAGTTTCCAAGATATGACACATGGTCCTAAATTTTTTAACGGCCGCCATTTTAAAAGCAAGTGTCCGGCATGGTCGAAAACTATAAAATTCAAGTTTCCTTACATAGTACTATACGTGTACCGAGTTTGATGAAATTCTGTTACCGTGTTCGAAAATTGAAGGTGTTGGGAGGGGTAGGATGTATACACAAACGCACAGACACCAAGAGACACAGACAGAAAAGTGATCTCAGAAGCCTTTCTTTACCTCATAAAGTAGGATACTAATATCGGTTAATTTGGTAGAAATGTAATTCTGAAAGAGTGGCGTGCGGCACTAGCCTCTGCAGTGTACAATTATTTTTCCAAGTTGGAATTATAAATAAGTACATTAAAGTTATATCTTAGTATTTAACTAAATAAGTCAGTAAAGATAAAGACTCTAAGTTATTAGTATATTTTTCAAGTATCAGTTGGCAAAGTAAAAAATAGCTTGACTCGTTAAAAGAAATTTGCGTTCACAATTGAAGTTGCTCAAGAAATGGCAGAAAACAAAAATCAATTAATCACAGCGAGAAAGACAAGAATGTACTGTGCATAAGGACGATGCTCACAGCGCCCTCTCTGAGAAGACAGACGTAACCTTGTGCTCAAGCATCCTTCATATTCGCTATACCCACCAGTTTCCCAAAGCGATACGTGTGTTGAAAGGATCACAATCTATCTCAGTCCGCTCAAAAGGTAGACGTTCAGTGGAGTGGAGAGATTTGGGCTCTTATGTTTGAAGTAAAGCAACTGCCTATGGAGCACTGCACCCGACTATACAATGTAAACAACTCGTAAATAAAAAGTAGTACAGACACCATGAAAATTGTCAGAAAAGTGGATGGGATTTCTGCTGTATACGAAAGAAGAATGTATACATCTTGCAACATTATAAAATATTTTACTAAAATATACTTTTCTAATGTAAAAAAATAATCTATTAAAATAGCCTGTCCTACTTTTAACAAAATTTAAGAGCATTTCAATTCTGGATGCTTCAGAAAGCAGAATTTACAATAAAATCTTCGTCATGAAATATCGTCATAATATTTGCTATGAGCGTATGTAGGAAAATTGTAATAATAATAATAATATAAGAAATAATTTTTGTAATTATTTCTGCGTGTGTCTATTCGTCACAAGCGATTATGGCTGACACTGACATAAATAAATGTAATTATAAAATTGATATACATTGTTATAATGATTTTATTACACATGATTACAATAAATATTATGACGAACTTTCTTGAAGATTTTCTATCAAATTCTGCTTTCCGAAGCATCCTATATGGAAATGCTCTTAAAGACTATTTTAAACGATTAGTTTTCTAAATTTAAAAGTATATTTCAGTAAAATATTTCATACAGCATAAATAGCACTTTTGTGACAATTGCTATGGTGTCTGTACCACTTTCTTATGAGTTCTTCACATTGAATAGTCGGGTGGAGTGCTCCTATGGCAGTTTCTTTACTTCAACCTTAACATCGAGGTCTTGACAGCCGATGATGGTGAAGTGAGGTGAGTATGGAGCAGCGCCGGAATGAAAGGGTGAGGGAAGGGAGATCCCAGAGAAAATCCGCTGACAAGCGGCACCAGGAACTGAACCCAGTTCGCCTAAGTGGGATGCGAGTAGTCTAACCAGCAAACCACCGCTGCCCCTCTTAACTCCTGAAGGATGGCGTAGGATTAGCAAGTACGAAGTAAACGGGAGAGGCCCGAGAAAACCCTCCAGACAAGAGCAGCATCCTCCACATTTCTCAGTCAAGAAACCCAGGTGTACACTGAGAAAAAGGCTATGTTGAATTAAACAGTATTTGTTTGGTGCAACCAAATTATTTGTTTGTATAGGAGCAATGAATTATTTTGTTGCTGAAACCAAATTATTTTGTTGTTCTCATTTGGTTGCCCCAAACCGTAGGATTTGGTTGGTGCAACTAAAGATCTGTTTCACTACACGTACATTATACAGTTTGCACCGATATAAAAAAACTCTACAAGTTCAACCTAGTTTCGAACTTAGATCACTTGCGTCTGAGCGCTATGCCTTAGTAACGTCAGCTAACATGACAACTAATGATACTAGAAAGCTTTTAAGTAGCTGTACTGAATATTGGTAAACTTGTGCAAACAAATATTTCAAATTTTACAGCTTTACTTGTCAGTTCCTTGTTGCATTGTTTTATTAATGTGTTTATACGATTGTTAATCATCAATAGATGAACTAACAAACACGGTTACTATCCTTATAGTCACAAAAAATACAAACAAACTCTCAAATTGTATTTTCGAACGAAGGCAGTCAAATGAGTGGCCAAACAAATATATACAGTTGATTCAACAATATATTTATTTGACAGTCTATTTTTTTTTTTTTTTTGGCCCAACAGAGATTTTGTTTATTCAAACATATATTTTTGTGGTTTTTCAAATTTTGCTTGCTTAACATAATATTTTGTTAGGGCAACTAAATGTATATTTGGCCCTATGCAAACAAATATTTTGTTAGATTTGCTGTCAGTGTAGCTGCACCGGGGATCCAGCTAGAGGAAGCAGGCACAGGTAGGGAGAGGACAAGGTCAAGATGTGGTGTACCAGAAGATTACTCTCTCAAACACCGGCTACAATCTTATAAAAGAAATACGTTCCCACACAGTCATCATGTACAAATGATTGTGGAAACTTTACCTCGCCTACATCCTTGATCCTAGAGAGAGGTCTCTGATGAGCGACATGCAAAGTTAGTTAATCCTACTACAATTACCTAGTAAAATAACAATAGATTAGATGTTAGTGTTTTCAATCAGCGCGACACGGATAATTATCAATTTCACAGGCCTTACTACCGGTTTGTCAGATTACTCATTTCAGTCAACGCGAAGCTACAAATACAGTGCTTCATGTTTACGAACCTGTAAGTACTTTACGACTTAAATGCAGCCACTACTGAAGATTCACTTCAGTTTATTACAGCGTATTGTATAAAATGATAGGACTGTCTTTGGGGTGGTTCATTGAATGCGAAGAGAAGTAGTATTAACATAAAACCAGTTGCCGCTAGTTCCTCAGTAACTGGCCACTTTTCAAAACAAACTTGGTTAGTTTTTACTGTCCCTAAGTGCGTACATATTAAAGGATACACGCAGAACAGCGAGCTCTCAATAAATATGGCAACTATTTGGGAAATGTAATTCCAGATATTAATGTCGTTTCTTTTTGTTTTATGCACATATGAAGTAACATATAAGAAAATATTGTTTGTGACTATTATAGGCTGTTCACAGTAAAATTAGCACTTTTGAAAGCCCTGCTTAATATCTACTTGTATGCACGTTGTGTATTATTCTGCATTATGTAACATTAACATTATCATGGTTCTCATAACCTTTTCCATGCGTCGGTCAGACGAAACTGTGAAATTATTAGAAAAGAAAACATGTTTCAAATCTGGTCATGTTTAAACTTCGGTGCATTAAAGAAACAGAAAGTGGAAGAAATAATTAAAGTTATCACAAATGATTACGTAACACTTTTTATGCGACGTTGAGATATAGAACTACTTTCCATCCATCATTACTAACTTTACAGGGCGCATGTCACTCAGTGCGCACGTTAAAATATATGCATTCAAGGGCAGTGATATTTCTCTCGTTGATTTCAAAGTGCTCACTTATCGTGAACAGCCTTCATATCTCATAATATACGATGAAACCATGACAGAAGCATGCACTCTACTTTACTACAGAGTAGCGTCCAACACAATTGTAGAGTCACCGCTTCGAGGCTAGTCGCCGAGGGAGATTGCACTCCAGTCCAAAGAATATATATAGAAAGGAAAAAGAGATTTCACTGTCAGGCTGAACCACTTTGCTTATTACCTCTCTACCACAGTTCTAAAAAGATAGTTCTGGACACTTGCCGTCGTTTTTCCTACGCTTAGTGAAGTTCGAGTAGAAATAGTAATAGTAGTAGCGTGACCTAAAACAATCGGGTTTCTCCCATAAGAATACATGCATAGCAAGTGTCATACGTGATCAATTTAACGAAATTTCGCGTTGTGCATTTTTATATTGTAATCATTTTTGCGTGACAGTTAAGAGAAGATTAAATTTGTGTAATGCAAATAATTTTTGTGTTATAATATTCTGATTTAACATAAATAATCATGGTTATTCCGAATGTAAACATGCATAGGTTAGTAAGTGCCAAACGTGTTGTAATTAACGCAATTTCGCGTTTTATATGTCTTAAATGATAATAATGGTTGCGTAACAATTAAAAGAAGATTACATTTGTGTAATGCAATGATTTTTGTGTTATAGAATTTTGATTTAACGTAAACAATCGTGTTTATTCCGAATGAATACATGCATAGGCTAGCAAGTGTCAAACGAGTTGTAATTAATGGAATTCCGTGTTTTTTTATTTTTAAAACTGTGATGTGTTCCTTTTATGTAACATTGAAACAAGAATAAATTTCCATAATGCAAGGAGTTGTGTTGTAATATTCCAATTTAACGTAAATAAGAGCTGCCTTTCAGAGATAACCAATAACCAATAAGTGTCTTCCTTTCCATATGCCAAGTTTTCATATCAACTATAGTTAATATTTGATTTGTGTCCAAAGAATGTACTTGAAATCGAGTCAAAATTTGTTACGCAATTATTAGTGTAATTAAAACTAGATAAAAAATTGAAAATTACATATTTGAGCAGTACAGAAATCGCTCAGTCATGCCCTAACATTTTATTTTTGAACTAAGCTTAATTTGTGACAAAAAAATTATACACTGTGATGACAGTTGCAAAGATCTGGGAAATTATAAAGTAAAACTTTTAAAAATATAATGGAATCCTTTACAAAAAAAAAGCCAAAACTACCATTTATTGCCATCCACACTACACAGCCCCTCTTGTAAAAAAAATCTGTTTACACTGAAGTAAATATATTCTATTTTCAAATTCTCATACCTACAAAGCTGTACGTCACAAAAAGCATGAGTACTGTTAAAAAAATGTTGACCTTATTTCAGTGATTATTCACAAAGTAACATGTTTGTTTAAACTAACTTAATGTGTGTCCTAATTTACGAGCCAAGGGACCTTGCCTGGCTGTGTCTCCCTGAAACTTGCATCACAGCTGTGACGTTGAATTGTCACCGCCTGAATTTGCGGCAAGGGCATGAATGCACCTTGAATATTCCCATTCGACTAGGGGCAAGAGTGATTTTCTCTACACATGCCCTACACTGTAAGTTTAATTGTTCATAACAATTATGCAGCTTATTCCTGTAGTTTGCTCAACACTTGTTCATACAAAAAAACCAAGACAACATAAGAAACTGTGTTTAGTTCATTGATTCTTTACTCACTTATGCACTGAAACTGAAAAATTTCCAAATAAAGATGGGTGTTTGAAATTATCTCCATTTCCTCAAAAATGGATTAAGGGAATGCGCAGAACTGTGGGTGCTGAAGGGATCAAGGGTAAGTGGCAGTGTGTCTTTTTTGTTTTGTTTTATTGAATTGAATCCGTAAGACATGTTTTCAATACATAGTTGTACAAAGATATTGGACAAGTCAAATTACAGTATACAAAGTTTATATACTGGACATAGTAAAAAACACACACACACACACACTCACACACACGTGTGTGTGTGTGTGTCAGACTACACGTACACGCATAACATATTTTCCTCATAATTTGTGAGTGAATTAGAACACAGTTTTAGAGTAGTGGGGGAACAAATGTTCCAACTTACGTACCGTAGAAATACGCCAAAATAAAAATGATCGCAAGTAAAATTTCTGTGACAGGACATTTACATAACTGGTAACTTGCAGTTAATTTTTAAAATACAAATATAAACCTACTTCCATGCTAGCATTTCGCCTAACTTAAAAGACCAGATGATATGATATTCCAGTAAAAACTATTACGCATTTAACAAAAAAACGGAACGGCTACACATAGGCTACTGCAATTTGAAACACAACAAAATAATTTGAAAAGAATGGCAGATTTTATTTAATTAATGTTTTTTTCTTTAAATATAACAGTCCCAAAGAGACAAGAAAAAACATACGCCGAAGTGCCTCAGTGACTACTTTTTTTTGTGGGGAAAAAAAAGAATGTAAAGAATGATTTTGGTTTTTAACATGTTACATGCCTCAAAAGTGTCTTCAGTTTGTAACAGTTACACTGGACTACATTTTGATAGTAGGGCAGCTATACGTTGTTCACGATAAAATGAGCACTTCTGAGAGCCCTGCTCAAGATCTACTTGTCTGCACGTTACATATTCCTCTGCGTTATGTAAAATTAACATTGCCACGTGCCTCATCACTTTATTTATGCTTCGGTCAAGTGAAACTGTGAAATTGTTAGAAAAGTAAATATTTAACAAATGTGCTCGTTTCTAGACTTCGATAAATTAAAAAAAACAGAAAGCGAAATAATTAATTTAAGTTATCACGTTATTTGACGTGAAGATACGGAATTACTTTCAAGCTATTGTTGCAATCGATACTGGGTGCATGTCACTCAGTGTGTCTGTTATAATATATGCAGGCAGGGGCATTGACTTTTTTCTGATATTTATTTCAAAAGTGCTAACTTTATCGTGAACAGTCTTGCAATAAAAGTGTTTTTTATTTACATGGCTGGTTGTATATACAGTACACATTTGACCCAATGTTTACTCATGTTGTTTGTGATGTAGGGTGACCTACATCTCCAAGGAAATACTATACACCATAGGATGCAAGTTGATTGTTGTACAAGTTAATTACATTGACTGTTAATGTGAATGGCTCTCGTGCATGTCCTCACTTGGCAGTCGACGTCCTGCTACATGTCAGTATTTAATGAGCCACAATTGACTGTACCTGGGTCAATTCAGATGGTCAGTAGGTTTCCAACCGCCTAATATAAGCCTAGGATCTCACACTTGCCAACTGTGAGACGCATCCAGTCACAGATGTTGTCTCTGCTTTCCAACGTGTGGTGCGTTCCTGTTTTCAGCAACTGACCTTGAGTTACATAGATTCACACCACATTATGACGCCGGCTAACAGCCAGCGGCGCTAGAGCCCATGGCGGCGGTCACGTGTCCCGCACGTGCGCAAAGAGGCCGATAATTTTGAACTTTCATATAAATGTTATGTTTCAGTGTAAAATGTGTTATATTGTCTTTGCAGTTTTTAATATGTCTTAAAATGTTTTAAAGGGTTTGTACTAATTTTAGTTGTTTCGTTATGAATATTCAAAGTGCCCGCGGCACGGAGAGTAAAAACACTTAATATTCCGGCATGAACGCCATCACAAAGAGACACTAAAATAATATTGAATTTCATAAGAAAATTATAGAAATGTAAAACAATATTTAATTTATTTTGTGCCATTTTATTTTCAGTATAAAATATTTCACTCGGCGTGCATAGCACTTCCGCTTATGTGAACCCCGTAGGCGGCCATGATAGGTCCGTGCGACGCTTGTATCTGGACAGTCTGTCGAGGAGAGCTGGCGAGGTAAAACACTTTCACGTGCGCACTACAACTTTTGTTCATTGATGTAGGTTTCCATAGTCCATGTAGTTTACCGGTCAGCCTTTGTTTGCATACGCTTTCCAGACATTTCCCCACCATTATGCTTCCGCTTCATTAATTTCTTGCGCCCTTGCCGCATTTTTAACTTAATCGAGGAGAAGGAGGAGAAAGATGCCTGAGAGGTCACGCGACCCGCGCATTTTGAATCAGGCGCCATCCGCCTATGTTTATGGTGTTTCATTGTAACTTCTGCATTATTGCTACACGCGATTTTAAGAAATTTATTTTTATGTATGTATTTGAGGGTATTTTTGGTGTTTGAATATTTTACGGCAACATCACGTATAACCACGTGGCCGACCGAAGCTAAATCTTTGTATACGCCATCATTGAGTTTCAAGAGCTTATTTATGTAACATCGTATGTGCAATAATTTATTTCAGGGTTCTATGTCAGTTTTATTCAGGGTTCAATGTATTTTTCACGTAAATTGATGCTTTTTGTACTTGACTACGCGGTCAAGTTAATGTTTGATTTCATCGCCATCAGGCATGTTACAAGCCTGTAACCACTCTAATCGTAAAGAGAATCACTTGCTCAACACGAATAATATTTTATGTGAATTTAGTTTGTCGTTTTCATGCAGAAATATTGCAATTTTTATATATATAATCTTATTGCCCTAAGTATATATATATATATATAGTTTTTATTGGTCAACCTTGGATAATAATGGAAATTTTAAAATTTTCAGAAACTCATATAAAATTACTGATGCTACACAAAAAAAAAAGTTATTTATTCTAAAACCCAAGACACTCAACAGAAAATTTATAACATAGGCTATATATTTGGACTTCCTCAGACAAGATTTCATACACTGGAGTTGAGAGATTTGGACAGCTCTTAACAATATGGTCTTGATAGCCGATGAAAATGGAGCAGTGCCAGAATGCAAGGGCAGGGGAAATGGGAAATCCCAGAGAAAACCCGCCGGCCAGCACAGTTCCCAAGTGCAAAAATTCTGGAGTGACCCCGTCGGGAATCGAGCCCGGTTCACCTTAGGGGAAGGCAAGTAGTCTGACCACTACACCACCGTGGCCGCTGTTCATGTACTGATTCACAGTTGTGGTTTTGGACAAGATGTTTTGTTTTTTTACATTAAGTAAATATCCGCATGTTGTGTACATGTACATTACATCTGTACAGGTATTTTTGGTGTAACAGTTAAAACTATTTTTGTGTAAAAGTTTCTTTTATTTGAGAAAGTAATACGACTCCTTAGGAACACTATTTATTTATTCACTGCAAAATTCACCGCAATTTGGCACTGTTCTATAATGCAAATCCTGAGATGTATAACATACCTGCATATAAAACAAAATGAAACTTTCACATGTCGTGATTGGCCAGGCAAATGTTTGTTCCACAGCGTAAATAGTTTTGAGTATGTAAACATGGAAAAAATTATAATACAATGAAATATTTCTACGTTTGAAAGCTCTATGTAATACTATTACTGAATCCAAATCAGGCAAGAAGTTATCAATTATATAGTGGCTGTATGTCAGCGTTCAGTGAGAGCACGTTTTGTGCCCCACACATCACAGTCACATGACACTGGTGTCAGGAGACTGGGACCTCTCATCGGCCATTCACAAAGTCCAAAATGCCATGGTTAAATACTGCAACCTTAAATCTAATTGTTTAAAACTTGAAATGTGGATTTTCACCAAAATATTTTCTTTAGTCTTCATAATGAAAAAAAAAAGAATCCAACTAATACTGTGGAAAAATTGCACCAACAGTTTCTTATCTGATGCATAACTTGCGTGTTATTTTCCATTAATGCCTTGAAATCTCTAGTAGGATTTGCTAACCATGTGATTAATCACAATTAAAACACATTAAAAAAAGTGTATTATAAAAGTGAATGCGAAATTTGGATCATCACCTAGTTCAAGATTTTAGAGAGTGCATGGCCAGTGGTAGTCCTACGATAGTTGTGGAGAATGGTTTCCAGTAGGCATTGTGGACTGCAAATGATGCCTACCACTTTGGATGGAACTTCACTTTTATCAACCGAACACAGAAAAAAATAGACACAAATTTAACAAATGTGTTTAATAGGAAGGGAACTTCCCAACAATTTGTAAAAGTTGAATCTACAGCATCGAAGTAGCTTTGATAAATAATATACAGAACCCAAAAAAAGTGATATTGCCCTAGACATTTTTAATTAAGAACTGATATACCACTATCATTTAGATCATACAGAGATGTGCTGGTCTCACACCAACAATTTTAAACAAAATTCAGGTTCTGGGCTGACTGTTCAGTTGATAAAATTGTATTTGATCCAAACCTTGATCTACAACATACACAAGTAGAGATTTCATAAGCTATAACTTCTCAAAGTTAAATAGGCTAAGAGTTTGGAAGGTTTCGGTAGTCAAAACTTGTAGTTTGAAAACTCCTCATCATTAGGACCTGAACCATGTTAAATACAAGTACACTGTAAGTAATCTTCCTTACACACCAAACTTGTTTTTTAATTATTAAATACCTCAGTGAGCTGTACTGATACGTTGTTCAATTTTTGAATTAATGTTTGTTTTGTCAAGTTGGTAATGACCAAATAGTAGGTATATTCTGAAAGTTTGAAAAGTATGGAACAGAGCTTACAGTTTGTGTCTGTCTGAATAGTATCCATAATGATTTCAGACTTTTCTCAAACTCATATCTAACAGTTAAGAAACAATCAAAAACAGAATACAAAACTGTTTTCATACCATTTTCATTGGTTTTTGGATTGCTGAGAAAGATGAAATATTTCACAAGTATGTTTGGCTTCAAATTTTCGCAGTGAGGAACCCAACATCTTGTTACATATTTAATTTTAATTTTCACCATTTTAAAATTGGAATTCAATTCAATTCACGTTAGGAAGCTAGTAAACAACTTGGACAAGAATGCCAACTTTATGGAATAATTACAACATAAACAATTGAAAACATTTATTAAATTGTTTCCTTAATACTTAAAGTGTGTACGATTAAAGTTGATTTGATCTTAAACATAGAAAAGGATAACTCTGCTTGAACGCCAATTCGACGAATAGATTATTTTACAATAGAATAATTTTTCGCTGTTGGTACAAACGGAATGGTCAGTGTTCGATAAGAGCAGCGAAAGCCCTATGTAGTGACTGGCCCCGGGTCCAGTCGAGTCGAGCGCCTGGAGCGTAGAGGCGATACTCCTTTACATACGCCTGCGGACGTCGCTCGTACTGCTTTACCGATTCTTGCCTCACTCACACAAACATACACCTTGCTAGGCGACCGAGTCACCTCATTCGCCATATTGAATTTTTTCATTTATTTCCTCTTCAGTCAAATTTAAGAGTATTTATTGAAAGATGCGACAAAAGGAGCTTAGCTGATCGCCTTGCTCATTATTACGGATATAATATATGAAGTAGTAACGCATATTATTTAATACAACAATTTACTTTTACAAAATTTTATACATTAATTTATTTTCATCTTTTAATGACAACCAGGGCATACCTATTAACAATCAGGTATAGGCTGTTCACATTAAAATGAGCACTTTTGAAAGCCCTGCTTAAGTTCTACTTGTATACACGTGTGTTCTTCCGCCTTATGTAAAACTAACTTTGCCATGGGCCTCATCTCTTTATTCATGCTTCGATTAAATGAAACTGTGAACTTATTAAGGAAGTAAATTCTTTACAAATACGCAAATTTTTACACTTCGGTGCATTAAAAAAATCGACAGCAAAAGATACATTTTTAAGTTATCACAAATGATTACCTTATACTTGTTTTTATACGTTAAGGTATGGAACTACTTTCCATTCATCGTTAACCACTTTACTGGGTGAGGGTCACTCAGTGCGTCCATTAAAATATATGCATGCAGGGGCAGTGGCATTTTGCTAAGGTTCATTTCTAAAGTGCTCACTTTATCGTGAACAGCCTTTACAAATATTTGCACAGAACTATTAAATGTGATGCTACTATGATGAAACATTTTCAGTAATGACCTGACTCTTGTGTATAAGTGCTGAGACAGTCTCTGAGCTGCTGAGCTAGTGGCGATCTGTCAGTTCAGACACGCACACAGTGAGGCGACCACTCTCGTATGGACCAGTGTAGCGCGACATTTTGACCCGGAATATCCACTGGTGCAGGTCTCATACTCATACTTTACCAGGCTATTCTCATAGAAATATTTACTTAATCAAAGACAATTGTTTGCAACTCCATTGTTTTAAACGCAATAAAGAGCTGGGATGCGAACAACACGTGTCTTTGTGTTGCACTATTGAAATGCAAATTCCTTTAAGATAATCAGCATTTTCCCTCAGAAGGTAGTTCCTCCCGAATGCAAGGCCATTGAGTTACCACTGCGTCACCTTACTCGATAACTTCCCTTAGAAACTTTTTCAGTTATCATTAACTATGTAATTCCAACTAAGCTCTTTCAAACACTGTAAAAAACAGTAAGGGGCGAGAAAAACATAGTTATGTATAACTATTCTAATGCAATATATTTTTGGATGATCAGTCACTTTAATTAGAAGACATGAAAACGAGAATCAGAGTTCCGTATGGTCGACTCTAATATCGCAGATGCACGTGTGTTGTTAGTATGATGAATTATTGAGTTATTTATATGTTAACATTTCGACACTACAATACGAGGAGACTAATGTAGTTTCTCAGGCAACATAGTCATAAACATGCGCCCCTTACCTTCGCTTCACTAGAAAAATGGGCCGCAGTGGTGTATCAGCTATGTGACTCGCCTGTCACCAAGGCGAACCGGATTCCAGTCCTGGCGGGATTGTTCCCAGATTCACACACGTTGGTCGGCTGGTTTATTCGGGGACGTCCAGTCACCATCTTGCATTCCGACACTGGTCCATTCTCACTTCGCATCTCCCTCAACGGCTGCCACGACCCTGATGTTAAGAGCCGCCCACATCTCACTGAAACGCCAGCACAGGGATAACCGTGTCGTCACTTGGTGCACGATTGACGTTGCGGGCATCGGAACAGTGGCAAGAACAGATGCCCCCCCCCCCCCCCGCAAAACATCCATGAGGTAGTCATCAAAACACCGACTTGGGCAAACGCTTTGGGACTGCGAGAGACACGAAGGAACGGGGGGAGGGGGCAAAAACATTCTGCAGCGAATATGCATACGGCCAAAGTTTACACACTGCTTGCTCTCTCAGTAAAGTAGAGTCATCTATGTTTAAATATAATTGAGGGAAAGAAGAGCAGACGTACTTGCATCTCACGCCGCTATGGCATCACTCTGGAGTGTGCGGGCCGGAGCTAGGTACTGTGGCCGCCTGGGTACGAACACACTGCACTAGAGATGGATACCTCGATACTGCTATGCCATCGATACTTAATAGTACCGAGTATCGCAAGAGAATATCCAAAAGTATCGAATTTTAACACACATTTTCTCGTGCAATATTTTGGTACGAGCGTACCATAGCTTTCGCAATATGTACGATACTTTCGAAAAGCGCATCACAATTTAATAATTTAATACACATTTGGTCGTACCATAAGTATGGCACGAGAGTACCATAACTTTTGGAATGCGTACGATACTTTTGAAAAGAGTACCGTAATTTAATCTGCATAATTCGGGCATTCCAACGCACCCATAAAATTTGAACTAGGTCCAACAGTTCACAAGATATTAACACCAACTTTTTAATGTTTACCATAATTATCTCGGCTGGCAGCGAGCATTCCAAAAAGTCTTCGCGAGTCGAGTTTCCAGATTAATGTGGGTTTTTATATAGTTTCGGAGTGTGTCGATGATACTAGTAAATGTAACAATTTTCTTGTCCAAGTGGTTTTGTGTACATGAAAATTTTAATTTGGTATCGAGAAAAGTATCGGTATCGAGTATCGTGAGAATGATTTGGTATGTGAAACTGGTATCGAGTATCAAGAAAATGTACTAATGACCCATCCCTACTCTGCACAGTTCCGGCAGAAAACGTTTTATTAAAAAACCGTCCAACGTTTTTGAGTGAAGTCTGCTTACAAATAGCACTTAAGAAACGTTACGCGTCTCTATATGTTTTCTAGTTCCTCCATTTCTCTCTGAAACATACTTTTGTGATAGTGAAAATGGCTCAAACGGGTGTTTTCACTGTCATTTTTAGGTATGAACATTCCGGTACAAAACATTTAAAAAGGGAATAGGGACGTGCATCAAACCTTTATTTGTATTACTACGTCATAAAACGATGGGGTCTACGCCGTAAGTCTCATAGATGCGCGTTATCGACGGCAAGACTGCGCGCCGGTTCAGTGCTTTGCGCGTAGAGGCGATAGGATAGTCGATGAGCATGTCTCGGTCGCCCTTAGCACTCCCAAGCTTGTAGGCCTCGTACATTCCTCAACATTCCTCAACCAGGCGGCAACCTGGAGGAAACTTTCCCCCGCCATATCTGACACTTGGACTTTCTGTAGATTGGTTATATTTTTAAGAAGAAAGTTTGCGAAAGTACCCTTATACCCGACCAACTATTGATCTTGCGCAGCAATATAGGCATACCAACTGAACTACGAACTCGAATTTTTGTCACAATATTGATGTTGCCAAATTTCGGCTAAATTAAAATTGTGACGAAAAAAAAGGGTTTAGTAGATGTAAAAGGGGAGTTCTGGCTCATCACAATTTTTAGGGTTATTTCTTCTAAAATTGTAAAAAAAAAAACGCAGTGCACTAAATAAGGTCATTTCATCTAAGAGCACAGGAAAAAATTAAAAATGCAAAATCTGAAATTTGGTGAAGAAACGATGAAAATCAAGCAAATTAAAAGTCAAAATCAAGGTATTTGAGGGCTAAATTTAAGCTCTAAACGTTTTTTGAAAAGGAGCTCACAAAAACAAGCAATTTTAAGCAAAAAAAAATTAGCAGTTTTTTCACAAATGAGCATGCAGGATTTAGCACACGGTAAAATATGTAAAATTATGCAAAAAAAAAAAAAACATGCAAATTTATCGTTCTCTAGAAACGCTAATTTTGCGAGCGAACAATCTAAATTATGTAAATTGACGACAAAATCAAGCATAATCAAATGAAATATTAAAAAGATAATTCATAGAATTTAAATATTAAATTCAATTTCATGCACAGACTTTCCATTTTTCAGTTCTTTTAAGCCTCTATATATTATAAAAACTTCCTTCTCATTTATTAGTTCCAAAGCTTTTTTTTTTCAAGTATCTTCAAATTGTGCTTTGGTAAAGAATTTTATACTTATCATATAGAATGCAATTATTTTTTTTTCCAAACTTAGACTCAAAAATGTCTAAATCTGTAGCAGTAAACCATTTATTTTTTCTAGATCTTGTAGTTTAGTCAATTCATACGAATTGTTCAACTTCTTGAGGAGAAATTCCAGTTTTTGTTTTGTGTAATTTATAGGGGAAAAATATATAAAGAAGAATATATATTAATTTATCTTAATAAATTAATTTCCTTAATAAATAAAATAGAAACAAAGCTCAAAATGGAAAATAATACTATATCTAAGCAATGTAAAAATGTGGTGAAGTATTAAACATAGAAAGTTTTGCACCATATAAACACACAAAAGATAAACATTTTAACATATGTAAAAAAATGTTATAGTGAATATGCTAGTAGATATAAATTTAAAAAAAGAGAGTAATGTGCGAATGTGGAAAATATGTTTACAATACATCTCTCGAAAAGCATAAAAATAGTAAATTATACAATACAGCATTACATATTCTAAACAAAAATCAACATTATAATTACCCAACAAAGACATGTAAAGTATGCAATGAGAATAAATCTATAAAATTATTTACTCTTAATAAAAATAGTAAGGTCAAATAGCCAATCACACGTAAAAAAAGTTTTAGTGATTATATGAAGAATTATTGTCATAACATGAAGTTAAATACAGTTTCCCAGTAATTTAAACACTTTTCGATTTACCCCGTATATCTGTGTTTTATTTTGTTTATTAATTTTTCTCTTATAAATACAACTATAAAAACGGAAGCTTATATAGCAGTTAAATTGAACAATGTGGGAGTGAGGAAGTTGAGTGATATTACTGGATATTTTAAAATAACATATTTAAGCAGACTAAGGAAAAACAATCTAATTAGAACTCATACTATTTTTGTGCAAAGGCTTATAGAAGAGGGGAGAAAAATAACACTGAGAAAAAGAATCTTTACAAAATTACCTTTAGCTGATGTCAACATCAATGAATTATATCCCAAATATAGAAAATAATTAGAATAAATATTCCCATTCTATAATAATTTATTTGTTAACATAAGAAAAAGAAGAAGCAACGAAAATTACTTGCTTAATAAAGCTTTTAAACATAGGATATCAACATGTAACATTAAAAACACCTTTAATTTAGTACAGCCTATTCATTTTTTGACTTCAGTAAAAATAAGGCATTTGAGACAATACACACTAATCTTAGGAACCTTAGAGGGCTGCAAACCAGTATTAAATTATATGCCTATTTTCGTAAGCAAGATAATAATCAACTAGAACGATTTACATTTCAATCATCCAACTATACAATATTGAATGAAGGAGATAACAAAAAGATTTATAAATTCATAATACAAGAAATAATTACACAGTAATCTGAATTTCAAAGAAGAGGCTTATGATGGGTGTTAG
This sequence comes from Dryococelus australis, assembly GCA_029891345.1. Lineage (NCBI taxonomy): Eukaryota > Metazoa > Arthropoda > Insecta > Phasmatodea > Phasmatidae > Dryococelus > Dryococelus australis. Next base: position 88,510,597 of record CM057006.1, on the reverse strand, counting down.
ATAGAATAATGGGAATACAAAAAAGCTATAAATAAATATAATCCATTAAATGGCTCATCATATATTCAATTACCAGAAGATATTAAGAATAAGAAAGCATGCATAATGTTAAAAATAATGTTCAAAAATGCTTCCTTTTGGCTGTAAAATCTGCAATATTCCAGCAGACAAAAATTCGGACAGATTAACCAAATATAATAATGTGGGACTTAATATTGATAAAGTAATAGGTAAATTTTAATATCCAATTAAAATTGATGATAAACCAAAGATAGAAAATCAAATTGATGTATCTATAAATGTATACTCTTTTGAAGATGAAGACGAGAAATCCACAGTATATCCACTTAAGCCTACTAAACTTAAAAAGGATAAGCATATTAACTTACTTTATTTCAAAGAAGGCGGTAACTCACATTATTGTTGGATTAACAATTTATCGAGGCTGCTTTCAATGCAGAAAAATAATAAGCATGGTAGAACTTATATATGTGATATGTGCCTTCAATTCTTTACCCCTCAAGAGCAAGCAGTAGATAAAAGAATAGTTAACATTTATATATCACAAATATTCCTATTGTAGTCATCAAACCATCGTCATATTCATATGTTTTAGTTTTTTTGTTTCAAAGTTAAAACATCTCCTATGTTAACTTTGAAAGTCTTATTGTAATCTATTTTTTTTTTAGATCCCTTAATAGCTGTCGCAGTATCATCAGGTAAATTGGGATTAACAGTAATTATTTCGTAAAGATTTCAATCAATAAAAAAAGTAATGAATATTTTATTATTACGTAAGTGAAAATTATTATTAGTTTTATTCCTCTTTACAGGTAAATGAAATATACGTGATTTTCTTCCTTGCATTTCTCAACTTTTGTGATAACAAGTGTATCACAGTAGTTCAAAACTGATTGGTTTAAATTTTGTAATTGATTAGCTATTTTTTTATCAAAAAATCTTCTATTGGCAGTATCTTTTCCATCTACAGGATCAGCCATATTATTAGTTCTACGATTTTGAAAAGAAACATACTTTATTGTATAAACAAAAACTTTGATTAATTTGGTCTCTTAAAGAGGGAACAATTATATTATATTTTGATTCTATGTATGTTTTTAAATCAGAAACAATGGTATTGTATTTTGAATCTGCATCCTTTTTAATGTATAATCAGAAACAATAGTAATGTATTTTGAATATACTTCCTTTTTTAGTGCCTGCTTTGCATTATTTATATGTTATAAATAATCAGCAATAGTGTTACTGAATTGTAAATTTATATCTTCTTTTAAAGCACAATCAGCTATTTGTTTATCGAAATATCTTTTATTGACTGGATCTTTGTCATCACTGGGATCATATATATTAACAATTCTACGATCAAAAAAATAAACATAAGATTTTGTATAATCAAAACAAGTGCTATTTTACATTGTAAAGCAGAAACATCCGAATTTGCACTGTGAATCTACGTATGATTTTAATTCATAAGCACTAGTGTCAAGAATGTTATTTAAAGATTTGATTGATAGTTTCCCAATATATATCCATCATTTAATAACACAGAAATTATATAATTAAACTTAAATCCTTTCGAAAAAAAGGCATAAAACTATTAAACATAGATGTCAACAGATAACTGAATTCAAATTCTGAATTCGATCATCATTGTAATGAACATTTCTGTTTTTGAAATAATCAGTTAAAAAAGTAGGAATGTTGTCTCCAAATGAATCAAAATAGTAAACACTATTGTTTCCTTTAAAATAGCAAACCCAATAAGTTCCTGGATTTGTTGAAATGTCAAAATTCACCACAGCACACTCATTTTTGTGCACACTTTTCGGTAATTCGTCAATCATGTAAAGATTTATGAAATGCTTAATATTTAATTTTTTTCTAGATATTTTTCGATATCAATTTTAGATAGTGGAGCTAAATTTTTTTTGGCCTTCCTCTTTTTAATCCACTTCCAGCCTTGTTTTCCATTGCTAAATTATGCATGTGTTGTTCTTCTAATTCTTTTTTATTTCTTTTAGTTTATTCAACAGAATTATAAATTGCAGTTTCCCCACCAGATAAACCATCAGGTGCACCTAAAGCAGCAAGTACAAGGGAATAATCCCTCCGTGATGCAAACCACTTCCAGTTTTTTCTTTGAGTAACTTATTGAGTATTGGTAATGGCAAAGCTAATAAGAAGCCTTTTCCTGCTTTCAATTTTTTATTTTTTTGCTCAAGTTGATCTTTTGTTAAAAATTTGTATATATCCAAATCTCTTAGTTGATCAATGGGTATATAGAAAGTTGTATTTTATATTTATTTATAAGATATATATAAGCAATAAAACATTTAAATTCGCCATCCTAATATTCATTTTGTAAACATAGTTGAGGCTACAGCAGCAGAAACTATTTTTCCCCAATTGGAGTGTTTTTATCCAACATAATTTTTATAGCTTCCTTTTGTAAAAGTTTATCAGTTTCATTTCTAGATTCTAAATCTTTATGATCTCTGTTAGCAATATTGTGATATTTGCATGCTTCATCTAGTTTATTTATTCCTCTATCACCTCTTTCTAATCATTCATTCAATTTTATAATTGGTCCACAATAATTATAGCATGGCAAATGCATTACTGGTAAATTTAAATTATTTAATGCCCAGTTTATAATGCCTTTGCCATGATATTCAGAATTCCAAAATGAGTACAGTATTACATTTAAAACTCATATTAGATATGGAATTCCTTTTGAATTATTAACAACAAAATCAGAACATTTATTGTTTAGCATATTAATTATGTTTATGTTTTCATTGCAATAATTGTTATTTCCAGAATTCTCTTCGCCATGAATAACTAATAATCTATCAACCAATTTTATAACATCATCCATCCAAACATATTCTTTTGGCAAATTGTTGTATTTTTTTATACCTTCTCCAGATCTAGGATAATTTGTAGAAGTCTTTTTCTGGTGTGTTTGCTACTGATCCTAAATATGGTTTTATATACACTTCATAAATATGTTTTATTTTTTTTATTATACTTCCAACCTATACACGAATACACAATGCATAAGCTTGTGTATTTTCTGGAATTGGTGTATTTGCAATCATTTCAATTTGTGAATCATTTATGCTATTGGTAATTGTATCATCTTGCTTGCTTACATCAAATACAAATAACATTCCTCTGGTTTTAAATTATTCAGGTTCTAGGAACAGTGAGCTCATTTTTTTATACTACATTTCCTGAAACTTTGAATACATATTGTAGCAAATAAGGAACACCCCATTTCCACAGTTTGAATTTAAATTGGCATACGGATAAGTTTGACAGTAATATTTTTCATATCACAATTATCGAATACTGATCTACAAGTTTTTAATCTGTTTTGTCGATTTGCTTGAAAACAAATAATGACAAATCATGGTTTCTCAGATGAAAAACTTGATTTCACATTTCAAATAACTTTTTGTGTTGTTGGTAGAGCTGGAAATGTCTCCAAAGCCAACGACCTGAATGCAATATCTAGAGTCTTCCCTTTTTCGATATATTTTAAAAACTTTACATATTCACAAGTGTTAATTTCAATGTGTGGCATAAGCCATTCAACGTTGTTTAATTCAAATGTTACACATTCCTCATTATTAGCCATGTTGTACATAGCATTCAAATGTGTGTTACAGAATGGAATAACTAATTCCTCTTTAGTATTTCATATTACATGTTTATAGTCCTCAGCAAAACACAAAACCATACTGAACAGTATAACAACTTCGTGTATTCTGCCTGGGTTTATTTGTATTTGAAAATTATTAGCATTGCTCCACCCAGCCATAAGCCCTGTATACAGATTGTTTACATTTCCCAAGAGATAGTTCTTTATCGTGGAAGTAATTCCAACATCTTGTGTTTGGTCTATTTCCACTCCATTGAGCAGATATGCAATTCTATTGATTAAATAAAGTATTCTATTCTCACTATTCCTGTAGCTGCTGGAATAGTTGCATCAGCTGTCTTTTTAATTGTTCCTCTAAACCTTAAACTTGATTTTGACAGTAATGTGTAAATATCATGATTTTGTATGGCAATCCTTATTTCCGATGGAAGTGTTTACGGGCCTGCTCAGAATGGCTTATACACACGTATTTCCATATTGCTGATTGCATCATCATAACTTATTGGTTCTTCAATATTAAGTGTGTATTCCATTTCTATTAACAGTATATCCTAATTCCATTAAAAACAATTAGTTGCCTGTGTTAACTTTACAGGTAACTTGTTTGAAATGATCGTTTTATGCTTCTGTTTACGTCTTTTTATGCTTCCTTTTTTCAAAATATGTTTTTTAGAAACATAATTTTTAAATGAAGTGCCTACTTTACAAACAGATTGAATATTATTCACAATACCCATTTTGATTTAAATAAACATGAAATACATGTGTTTATATATTTTTTTAATGTAATCGAACAGTAATTCCTTTGTTTATAAAATTAATCAATTTACTGTCTCTATCGACAATTGTAACAACTAATTTATCCACTCGATTAACTATTACTGGAATATATATCAATGTATTTGGTTTTCCAAATATTCTGTAACTTGGAGCCACTGCACACATGAATTCATGTATTGTATTTGTTGGTTTTACATTCGTATATGATCTGCCTACAATATTAACATTTATACGACATACATTAACCGACAATATATTAACCTGTTGTGATGATTTGTGTAATTGATTAGCTGTATATGCTCTCCTTTTGTATCCTAACATATTTGCAATTGAATTGTCTTCCATGAAATCGATATCGACATTACTATATATCACACTAGTAAACATATTTTGATTTCCACGTAATTGGAATTGTACATTTTCAGGTAATGTTGTTTTAATGAATGTTTCTAAATCATCCAACTCATAAGATCCTACTGGTATCACAATCTTGTAAGTTTTTTCACCATTGTTGAATGTAAATGATTGATTGTCTATATCGATGTACTGTATGTTGTTGTAAGTAACAAATTCGATTAGACGTAGTTGCCATTGTCCTCATAACTCCAAAGCTGGGAATGTACATATAGCAATTGCGACGAATTTCCACTTAATATCAATGTAATTGACATATTACTAAACTATTTTACTAATACATTGACTAACATATCATATTTATAGTCAAAAAATGTGAACAATAATGTACACAATTGACTTTATTTGGTAATTGTTCTATTTTGTAATTTTATATTAATTACTTGTTTTTCAAATAATTGTGTATTTCAATTTCCACTTGATTTACTTGATTTAGCAAAAGCTGAAACACCTCCCATTAAAGCTCCAAGAGCTGATAATGCTGGAAATATGAATGGTAATTTGCCTCCTTTCTTGGTTTTTATATCGTTTTGCATTTTATGCTCAAGCATCTTTTCACCTTTGCCTGCATAACTTTGTCAACAAACCAGGTGCCTAGCTTTTCACCAGTCGATGTAGACAGATGCTTCCTAATATTTGCTGCTTTATCAGGTAGAATTGTATTACCTATATGACTTTCTTTCAAATAGTTTGTTCGATCATAAACTATATCGTGTTCTGTACAAGCATTATCCAAAATGTTTATTTCTTGTTCATTCTGTGCTAAACCTTTTGCAAGCTTAGTACCAGGGTGCACAAAAATTTTATTTTGGTAAATGCAATTCAAATGGTAATCAATGTATTCAATATACCACGTCCTTTTTTGTTATGTTTAGTACAGGGCATTGTTTTCAACTGAACACAAACCTATATACAGACCTACATTTATAGTTTTTACATTAGTACTATACAGAATACTGTAGAAATGAATATTATAAAACAAAATGTTCATCTGCTGGTAATTGTAAATACAAAAGAAAATGTAATTGAACAGAACCATAGTATTCTTTTACCTCCAAATATACCGTGTATAATAAGTGGTCCTTCTTCATGTGGAAAAACTTGTGTCGCTGTTGGAACATCCAAATGGACTTAAATTTGAAAACATATATGTGTTTTCTAAAACAATACAACAGAACTATCAGCAATTAGCATCTATTTTGTTGTTAATTGATGGAATGTGATATTTCCTTTTTTCAAATAAAGAAGAAATTATAGCTCTGAATGAAGCATTACCCAATTCTGTATTTATTTTTGACGATGTTTGGTGTGAACCTCAGGGTGAAATACAGCAATACTTTAGTTTTGGTCGACATTTAGATGTCGATTGTTTTTATCTATCACAAAGTTATGCATGTATTACAAAACTTAATTTGCATGATAATGCAAATACGTTAATTGTATTTAAAATGGATAATATAAATCTGCAATATATTTACAATTATCACTTTTAGGCGATATTACATTTATAAAGTTTAAATATATGATTCTGTATTTGACAATTTTTTACTTCTTGACAAAGAATAGTGAGTATTTCTAACTTTGGACATAACAGTATAAAACACAATCATTACAATACCTGTTTAACGAGAAATTGTGATGGGAATTGTGATTTGAATGGACATTGTGCAATGTGGGTATGGTTCTGAAAGATAGTGATGTGGTAAATAAACATTATGTGGAAGACTTAAACACCATTACACTAAACATATTTAAATCACAATAAATCGATATGCAAGAGAAATTAATAAACATAATGGGAATTATTGCAAAAGTGTCTAATAATATTAGTTATGGACAAAATGATGCAATATATGTGTTGAATTGATTACTAAAACATCTGCTTTAGCTACCCAAATAGACTTGAAAATCAAATTGATGATTTGAAATCTCGAATAAATTATTTTATTGACGATTTGTGGGTTAAAACAGGGGTAAATTAGACATTATTTTGAGTAAAGTCGATAAGATTGAAAAAGTGCAAACTAATTGACCTGATACACCTGCTCTAAAACCAACAACCTTATTCATATATAAGTAAATGGAATTTAATGTAAACAAACAAAAGGTCTGACTGCTTCAGAATTACATAAAGTAATATCTGCAGAAAAAGTGAAATATTTACAAGCTAAACATGCTCGAATGAAATGGGATGTTTTGAATGAAGAAATATTTAAACCTGTTACGTGTAGAATGGATGCATTACATTCCGTGCTAAATACGTCGAATGAATCACCAGTGGAAATTAAATCGGAAGAACCCATAAAAAATAAAAACTTACTCAATTAACACATTGTTATTTAACTATAAAACAAACTTCATCTATGCGTGATATGACATTTGGTGTATATCGACATGAAATATATGATATCTGGGAGATTCAGTAATTAAGTTTTTGCCTGAAAATAGAATTCAAGTAGGTGATTATGTAACGGGTTTCAGTGAAGGATTGTTTGAGTTATTATTTAAAAACAAGCAGAATGGTTATCCCGGCATCGATTTGGAGAAATATAAGGTTATTGTTCATCGCACAAATACAAATAATTGTGTAGGTGATGATGAAAATCATCTGAAACTACATTTATTAAATGATATTGTTGGAAGTGGAATATATAAAGATGAAATTAACATCCAGTTTTCTCCTGTATATTGGAACAATCCTAATGAATTGGTCGACAGATTAAAACTTCTCATAGCTTCGAGAGAGGCTGGTAATAATTCACATACAAACAAAATTGTTTCTATTATTGAAGAATTGACTGAAGAAGGATATATTACCAATGAAGTTCAGTATGATTACTCAAGAGTTTCACACTCCTGCAAGTATAACATATCCTAGAAGATGTGGTATGACTAAAGGCTTAAATTATATTTTTCAAGTCAATTTGTTTAAAATTACATTGCTTTCGAAATTCAATAAGGGATACATTTATATTTTAACCATAATAATATACGTTTATTCGAAAAACGGTTGAGGCCTACCTTTGAAAAACAAAACTGGGAAACAGGTTACCAATGCAATGGATATCATTTTGAAAGATAGAAGGCCAAATTCGCTCCAAACCGACAGAGGATCTAAATTTTTTATGCAGTGTTCTGGAAACTAATTACCGAATATGGCATGAATCACTAAACAATATATTTGGAGCTTAATACCAGTGTTGTGGAACAACTTAATAAATCAAGCAATTAATATGTAAGTATTTCACATCGAAAGTGCCTGTAATTGGGTTGATGTTTTGCCTGAAATACTTAAATTTTATAATTCTAGATATCATAGAACTATCAAGATGGCACCTGAAAAAGTTATGGACAGCAGTATGATGAAAACTGTGTATGATATTGTTAAAGATCGACAAAAGAAAACCAAAGTTCAAAATTGGTGAATTTATACATATCTCGAAGCAGAAAGGAATCTTTGAGAAAAATATCTAGTGAATTGGTTGTACGAAATATTAAAAATTATTTCAATTAGAAATTCATTTCCCAGAGTGTATTATCTAGTAACCTGTGATGGTCAACCTATAAGAGGCGGTTTTTACAAACACAAATGGAAAATTTCAGTTTTCCAAATGAATATTTGATTGATAAAATCATTAAAAGAAAAAATATATGTCCTTGGTTCGATGGAGAGGTTTCTCAAAAGCACATGACTCGTGGGTGAAGAATCAAGATCTTGAAAGATTGAAATGCAATGCTTTGTAAATTGTTTTTATACTAAATAATAATATTTTAAATAATATTTGATAATATTTTAATTAATAAATCTCTAGAGGGGGAATCGATGTACAATTTATTGTGCAATCATTCGTGTTGTTTTGGTGGTAATCTATTACATTTAATTTATGATGTAATTCTATTTTAGGGTTTGTAAGGAGCGAAAATATTTGTGTTGTTAATTTCTTTTTTTTGTGTTAATGGTTGTAAATATGCCTAGCATGTAAACATCTCATTTCCTGTGTAAATCGATGAAAAATAATAATATTATGACACGTTACTTATAACATAATTTTTTTTTTTTACTATAATGTAGCATGCACAGGTTTCGGAAGTAAAATTTCTTCGAGATCGCATGTGTTGGAGTTATGGACTAGAAATATATAATCAGGAGGAAATGATATAGAGAGAATTTTTCTAGAGCATTGCTATGGAAATGATCTTTCTGTCCTTGTGGACAGGGCTGGGACAAGAGTACAGTTGGCGACTGTGTGGATGACAGTTCGTGGGAGGTTGTCAGCTTGGTGATTGGTTAGACTTAATTTGCTGTTCGAAGCAGTTAGTTGAATAATATATCCCTTTCTTACCGGCAAGAGAGCTTGAGTTTGTCCTTACTGACAGCATCTCAGAGGAGTATGGGGAGTATTGGCAAAAAAAATGGTTTTAAGAGCATTCTGTTCTGTTTGAGCAAGCTGTAAGGCGTAACACATTGCGCTAAGCTCTTGCAGACAATCTGTTTGCAGGAGACGGGGTGAAATGGTAAATATGTATGGTTTCGAGCAGCCTGAGGCATGAGAATTTGGAATATTTTTCTTTTAAACTATGTCGAAAACACATCAAAGGATGTGTGGTGAGATATGTATATATTGGCGGCTAGATGAATGGCTGCTCACATAGGGTGTAAGAAGAGACTTGCATGGCAGGCGACAGCATTCGTATCACTCAGCATGTCACAGAGTTAGTTGGTTAAGGGTGGTGGAGGAATGCGCAGTAGAACTCTGCAAGGGAAACTTCGCCGGGCACGCAGGAATGTAGGGTGGAAAACGTGGAGGTGAAAGTCCATGCTGGAAAAGAGGGTGTGATGTCGGAGGACGGGCTCTGAAACTATCCCCCTCCTTGAAATCTTGTCTCCATGCTGCTCGGGGCAGAATAATATACTGTCTTCTCTGTGGCGGGCATGTGAGTCTGAGTTTTTCCTTGCCTACAGCATGTTGCAGCAGTCAAGGTAAAATGTCGAAATGGGTGGCCTTGGGCAGTGTTAGAATTCCAGGTAATTTCTTTGACAATTTCATGTTTGCGGAAGATGATACAAGATGGACTGAGAAATTGCTTTCTCATGGGAGTCGATAGTCCTACCCGATCTGCGCCATTGGGTAACATAAGTCATTGAATGTTTCTTATCTATTCACTTCTCAATTTGTTTATTAAAGTATGGCGTGTTTGGAGAACTATTAGGTTTTTATTTGATTGAAACATTATTATTATTATTAATTGATGGGAATTGCATATGATAGGCTTTCACATTAGGTGAGAGTCGGAGCTACAGAGACAATCCGCTGGCATATGGCTTTGTAAGAGCAGTGGTACTGCATATTAACATATGATATAACAAAGTATGTGCACCATGTTTTCGCAATTGGCTTTTGCAATAGGCAAACAGTTGCGATGGTCGTATGAGCTAACGAAAGACGCATTTGTGAAATGATTATACTTATGTGTTTTTAAAACTGTCATTTGGGTGATCATTTTGATGTGTGTTTTCAGAGCCGATGAAGGTAAAGTATGTGTGAGTGTGACTTTGTGTATGTGTATGTCAGTGTTGGAGGGAAATTTTGCTATGGGGAAATTTTTATGACACCTAGATATTTGTGCTGTGTGGATCAGTGTGGGAGGTCATTAAATTAGGGGGAGATTTTTAGATTGTCTGGGCTAGTAGTTTTAGTTTTGATTGTAAATTGTGTGTTTTTTATTTATTGATTTGTGAATTTATTACACATGGCTTCATGGGCTATAAGTGAGTAATTTAGTGTGCTACGGTTATTTCGTTCCTGGGTGAGAGTAAAATATATTTTTCATGTGTTCATATTTAAATAGTTTGTTGTAGGATTTTGTGTGTTCAATCTAATTGTTAACAATTTTGAGTATATTTAACATGTGAAATTTGTTTGGTATGATTAACTTTGTTTCGTGTCATTTATTCTGGTGTTAGAAATATCGTTAAGGAGTTTCATTTCGATATTAATACACATTTTGTGTTCTGTTCTGTCGTGTTCGGGGTAAGTCATTTTAATGTATTTGTCTCGTGGTTATCACATGATTAAAGTTATTTTTAATATTTCGTGTCTATATTAATTTGATTTATTGTTGCGGATGGCAATCCAGCGATTTAAGTAAATTTTTTAATGATACGTACTTATTTCAGTTAGCTAATTGAACATAAATTGTAGTGATCCAGAAGTGACATGTGTGCCCTTACTCATAATCGATTAATCGGACAATCGATTATCTACTTCTCAATTGTTAAGTGGGCCAGAAATTCCCCCCAGGTTAATCTTATGGGACTACGTATAAGCCTTTTCCCAGCTAAGTGGACCAGGAACCCGCTGCTGGCTCTCGCTCCATCCACACTTCACTCGCCTAGTGGGCCAGGAACCTGCCAGTGGCTCTCGCTCCATCCACAATTTAAAATGCTATTTATACCACTTTTACATAAAATAAACTCCTATATAAACAATTACAACCCAGCCCTCTGGTCAGTCGGCTCTAGCAAGTCACACAGAACACATGCTCCGCCAATAAAACCCCTAACCCTTTCAACAACAATGGAAATCAAAGAAATTCCACATACAACAATAAAAAAATTAAAGAACTCCTTAATTAATTTGATAAATTGCGCTAATTAATTTGATTAATTAATAAGCAATTAAGCGACTAGTCGATATAGCGAATATTCGATATATCGATTATCCTCTCGATCCACATATCATTCTACATGTTGGCCAGGAACCCGCCGCCCCTACTACTCCTGACCTCTTTTTGAGTACCACGTATATGGCAACCCTATGTTTGAAACTTGTAAATTGTTCGGTAAATATCTGCATTTTTATTTATTGCCCTGTTCTTAAGGTTTATGAAGATGGCAAAATTAACACTGGAGCTGGTTAAGTATAATTCGTTTTTAAGAGACGTTAATGTAAGAATAATAACTTTTGTGTCACTTGATGATTGTATGGTATCAATCATCATTTCATTGCACCGTTCAAAATTTCCGTTACTTAATGAAATCTTTTGGAAAAATGTACCTGTATGTACAGAAACATTATCCGCAATAGAGAAAAACAAAAATGATGTTTGTGAGTACGAAATCCGGGAAATTTCCATCATTAACGCTACAACTAGAGTGTGATGATCCCTGTAACAATATGAACATTCACAACACTTACACATCTCAGTTTAAAAAACCAATTGCATTAATAAACTGCCAGTAACACTTCATATACAGTAACAAGGCGGCAAACTGAAATATCTTTCTCTTTGTGTTTGTATATTGCAAATGATATTTTCTGTTAACAAAAATAGTGTAGAACTGCAGCTCGGATTATCACGTAATTCATTTTGTTTGTGCTCAGTGCTCTGTCCGGAACAAAAAAAATATGATTACACTAATTTTATTTCATTGTTAGTTTATGCTCAGTATAATAATTATATTGCGAAAATAGAATTAATTTGTATTTACGCTTGAAGTAACAGAAAAAAAAAATATTATACATACATTTATGAGTGTTTCCATAACATTATACAATCATTTTTTAAAATGTATGCAATCAACATGGCTGCCGTAAATGGACCGTTTGTAAAGAGGAATTCGGATGATTAGTTTTTGCCAGCGTTTTCAGTGACTCCACTGATATGTTTGAAAAGGGCCATAATGCTAATGTAAGTAGTAGTGGTACAGTCAATTCATGGTAAAATAAGTACTTTTGTAACTCTGCTTAGGATCTACTTGTATACACGTTGTGTATGCTTCTGCCTTGTGTGAAATAAACATTGTCATGGGCCTCATCACTTTATTCATGTGTCGGTCAAATGAAACTGCAAAATTATTACGAAAGTAAATACTTTACAAAGCTGCTCATTTGTACAATTCGATGCATTGGAAAAACATAAAACGAAAGAAATAATTTTTAAGTTATCACAGATCGTAACCTAACACTATTTGTTCGACGTTAAGGTATGGAACTACTTTCCATATATCGTTAAAAACTTTACTGGACGAATGCCACTCAGTGAGCCCGTTCAAATATATGCAGGCAGGGGAAGTGACTTTTTTTCTAAGGTTCATTTCTAAAGTGCTCACTATATCGTGAACTGCCTTTAGTAAGCGACACAGGGTAACAAGTTAAGGAGTTCACAACACACTGTGCACACCAGATGGCAATGCAAGGAGAGTGAATGTTGACGGACAACGCCTCTTGCTTGCTCTACATGCTGACTCAACGTAAGACGAATACTTAGCTGGTCATCATGGACGTGCGCTCAGGTACAGCTCATGTGGGGCTGCCTTCCCGCTTAGGTACAGCTCGTGTGGGGCTGCCTTCCCGCTCAGGTACAGCTCGTGTGGGGCTGCCTTCCCGCTCAGGTACAGCTCATGTGGGGCTGCCTTCCCGCTTAGGTACAGCTCATGTGGGGCTGCCTTCCCGCTCAGGTACAGCTCATGTGGGGCTGCCTTCCCGCTCAGGTACAGCTCGTGTGGGGCTGCCTTCCCGCTCAGGTACAGCTCGTGTGGGGCTGCCCTTCCCCGCTCAGGTACAGCTCATGTGGGGCTGCCTTCCCGCTCAGGTACAGCTCATGTGGGGCTGCCTTCCCGCTCAGGTACAGCTCATGTGGGCTGCCTTCCCGCTCAGGTACAGCTCATGTGGTGCTGCCTTCCCGCTCAGGTACAGCTCATGTGGGGCTGCCTTCCCGCTCAGGTACAGCTCGTGTGGGGCTGCCTTCCCGCTCAGGTACAGCTCATGTGGGGCTGCCTTCCCGCTTAGGTACAGCTCGTGTGGGGCTGCCTTCCCGCTCAGGTACAGCTCGTGTGGGGCTGCCTTCCCGCTCAGGTACAGCTCATGTGGGGCTGCCTTCCCGCTCAGGTACAGCTCATGTGGGGCTGCCTTCCCGCTCAGGTACAGCTCGTGTGGGGCTGCCTTCCCGCTCAGGTACAACTCATGTGGGGCTGCCTTCCCGCTCAGGTACAGCTCATGTGGGGCTGCCTTCCCGCTCAGGTACAGCTCGTGTGGGGCTGCCTTCCCGCTCAGGTACAGCTCATGTGGGGCTGCCTTCCCGCTCAGGTACAGCTCATGTGGTGCTGCCTTCCCGCTCAGGTACAGCTCATGTGGGGCTGCCTTCCCGCTCAGGTACAGCTCATGTGGGGCTGCCTTCCCGCTCAGGTACAGCTCATGTGGGGCTGCCTTCCCGATCAGGTACAGCTCATGTGGTGCTGCCTTCCCGCTCAGGTACAGCTCTGTGGGGCTGCCTTCCCGCTCAGGTACAGCTCGTGTGGGGCTGCCTTCCCGCTCAGGTACAACTCATGTGGGGCTGCCTTCCCGCTCAGGTACAGCTCATGTGGGGCTGCCTTCCCGCTCAGGTACAGCTCGTGTGGGGCTGCCTTCCCGCTCAGGTACAGCTCATGTGGGGCTGCCTTCCCGCTCAGGTACAGCTCATGTGGTGCTGCCTTCCCGCTCAGGTACAGCTCATGTGGTGCTGCCTTCCCGCTCAGGTACAGCTCATGTGGGGCTGCCTTCCCGCTCAGGTACAGCTCATGTGGGGCTGCCTTCCCGCTCAGGTACAGCTCATGTGGGGCTGCCTTCCCGCTCAGGTACAGCTCATGTGGGGCTGCCTTCCCAACCAGGCCACCGCTAATCTTACACAATGTGTGTGCGCGCGCCTGTGTGTGCGTGTGTGACAGGTTCGCATATGTTACTCCATCCCAGCGACGTGGTTAATCACTGCACTCTAAGTTCGAATCAGTGAGAAACCTCTGATTCGCAGTGAAATTCAACTACTCAGTGAAAACGGCTCCGCTTAGAATCAATGAAAAACCACCGATTATTTCAGTGAAAAATTTCCACTGATTGAATATGTGACTGCCGACTGCAGGGGTGAATTAAATACTGCTTTTATTGAATGTAGCCAAATAATTACTGTAATATAAGAAAGGTAAAAACCTCCGCAGGTGACCGAGACTGAACTAGCGCACCCTTCGACCTAGGCCGTTACCTTGTTTAACGACCATTTTTAAACGATGTTCGACGGCCATTTTTACACGCAGTTTCACTGATAAATCAGTCAGAAATAATTACAGATGGAGAGGAAGTAGCTGAGATGTTTCACTGGTCCATCAGTCAAAAATAAATCACTGAGTAAAACAGTGAAAAAAAAAAAAAAGACTGACGAATCATTGGGAAATGTCACTGAATCAATCAGTGAAGGAAAAATGGCATTTTTTCACTGGTTCATCAGTTAAATTCACCGAAGTGTATCAGTCAGATACGTTTGACTAATTGAAACAGTGAAATTCTCACTGATTCAGATTTAGAGTGTGGACTCGCGTTAAAGAGTACCTGGGTTCGAATATCAGTCCGCTCATATTTATTTCGGTTTTCCTGTGGTTTCCAGACATCGCTTCATATCTCTAATGACCTCGTTGTGGACGAAACGCTACGCCCTATCTATGTTCTTCAAATCCCACCAGCCCATACAGTTGCGCATTGATCCACCTCATTGCACATTCAAAATTGAATAGTGAATGCAAGCCAGCTGAGGATTATTGATGATCTTTTCTCTTTTAAGAAGAGTGGTTGAAATATTAGCATCGATTGCATGAACACGTACGGTTTAGCAGCAACGAAGTTTGTGCACTCTCATGGAAGTCGGAGCCAGCCGGAAGCGAGTCATGTTCACACACCACTACAACACTAGTTCTGTAGGTGTTGGTCTGTGCATTACCACTTAGTGCTAGTCCTCCCAGATTACACCGGAAGTCCTTAAGCGGACTATGTAGCTGCGCGTCTAAGGTCAAGAAGCGAGGGAGCGATACGGGCGACATTAACACGCACTCCTAGCGCCTCATCGCTCCTACGCGCAAGGCGTGCAGTGTTTCCGTCCTAACGCTTTACTGTGTAAACTAGATCTGTAACTGTGCCATTTTAACACACGCGATGAAAGTACACAGATCAGACTACCTGCGTATAGTTGTACTTTTCTCTTATCGCTTAAAGAAACTTCATAGGGAAGCTTTAAAAATGCTATATTTGACCACTTTCACCAATTTTTTTCTCCGTTAATAAACATTATGTGATAAAAGTAAAACGATAGGTACATAGGCGATAGTTTTTTTTTATCCTTTCTGTCAAAATTTAGTATTTTCGCAATTTTTATTTACCGAGATACGTGTCTACGTGCAAACGCCTTAACTTACTGACGAATTCCACTATTGACTAATTGTCAGACGATTGGCTAGTGAAGCGAGTACGTCCCAATCAGAGTGACTTGTCATGTGTTACATGACGTAAGTCCACCATGTTCATTTCTATAAGGAAACAGACTAATAAGTTTTAGTTCCCCGAAAATTTTAACTGTTCTGATAAAGTACAGAAAGGAATGGAAGCATATCCAAACGAGTTTAGTGATCAAAGATAGAGAATTAGTTTTATTACACTGGCCCAAGCCAGACTTTGGCATAGTCCTGGGAAATTTGAAGCACGTAATTTCGCGACAGTGCCAATTCAGTGAGCCCAAGTTACAAGTAAATAATATGCTGCGGGAGTATTTGCAAACCAGGAAGAAGAAGAGAGGATATTTGCTGCACTCCGACCCACACGCCCCTGGCACTACAGGACATTCAACCTTATTTCGAACTTTTCTGAAGTCCTGCAAAATTTATACTTTCAGGGTATTCCTCCGCCGTATTTATACATACATACATGTGTGTATATATATGTGTGTGGTTTTATATATATAATTTTATCCGTAGACGTTACCTTCCGAGTGCAGTGGAATCTATGCACTTACATTACTATATTTATTCTAAAAGGTGGTAAAATAATTTAAAAAAAATGGCTTAGCTAAAAATATTTAACTAGGGCGTTAAAAGCGCTCATTTTACCGTGAACAGCCTACATTAGGCATTACCAACCCACCTTTTTTCTCCCTGGTTGTATTCACAATAATTATAAACACAGCATTATAATTAATCGATAAAATATAAGCATAATTTCAATTTAAACAAAAACAAGGAACTCATATTTTAATAGAAGTATCACACGCTTGTGATACATAGTATATTTATGAGACAACCGGACAAGACGTACATAGGGTGATTTTTCAAATGGTTGTTTCAAAAAGTGCGGAGAAACCGCGACTAGAGTATAGCATTGATGTCTCATTGCGCGTCACGAGTCGGTTCGAGGTCCCTGTCTTCATTTGTCAGATGTCACCTTGCAGGAGGTTGGCACTGCTGATATAGTGCAGGTAGCAGAGGTCTCTGTCTTCATTTGTCAGATGTCACCTTGCAGGAGGTTGGCACTGCTGATATAGTGCAGGTAGCAGAGGGGGCGAAGTTACGTTAACAGTTTTATCGCACTATAATTTATTATTGCGACTATAGTTAATAATAAACTGTTATCTAAATACAAAAACAACTGCTATGTGTAGTTGAAAAAGTGGTCAGCGCTTAGTAGCGAGCTTTTAGCGCCGGAGAAGGTTAAATGAAGCGAAGATGGGGATAATGCGCAATGCAAATGCCGGGGAAACGGGAGTAATCCGAGAATGCAAAGGCAATGTCCGCCATGTTTAACCCGGGTGTTGCCCTGGTGAGAGGCGATGACACCACCGCAGCCAGCCTCCAACTGCAATGTTTAAGGTCTTGCTTGATGTGGAATGCCTCCGCGATGAATTGTCTTTGCGACCAGCTGTTGTGCATGACTACACTTGAGTTCCACACACACTACAGCAGTAACACAACACCAACACAACTCCAGCATGGATATTCAAGTTTATTAAATAACTTCTCTCCTGAACCTCTCCAGGCATGAGAAAAGCAACTTTAATTGTTAAAATTAAATTCATTAATCTATTTAAATAAAACCGCGATTTATTTTCCTACTATTTCTAGCCCTCTTCAGGGACTTAAAATATAACAAAAGCCCTGCTATTTTTCAAACTCCCAGACTGGAATATTTGAAACCGGGTCGGAGTTTGCTACTTCCTCCCCCCCCCCCTCCCTCTAGTAGGCAGGGTAGAGAGGTAAACACTACAACACCAGCTCGCCTGTACGAGCTACACTCTAAATCGGAATAGGTTATTTTTTACTGATTGTCAGTTGAAACGGCTCCATCCGGAATCAGTAGAAAAAGAAAACTACTAATGTCTTCAGTTAAATGAAATCCGCTAATAAAAACAATAGAAAATCAGTAATTTATAGTCGATTAATAAAAAGTGCAAGGATTGAAAACCGTGCATTATGGTTTGAAATAAATTAGGTATACAATTATTTTGTTGCAAAACTAAATATCGCAGGTAGAAGGAAATTTTGGAAGTGGTTGGTATCGAACCGTCATCCCAAAACGCAACACATTCTCTTGTTTCTTTGGGTTGACGTTCTACCAACTCTGCTACTTTGCCACTGACAGATATGGTCTCGCATTTGTGTAGTAACATAAACTTTCAATGGCGAACGGCTGTAAGTTTCGTAATGTGAAAGTACTTCATTTGGTCGAAATATACACACATTATGCCTACGTAGGTACATGTCTTTGTAAGGCTCGAAAGTCATTCTAAGTTAAGTTTAGTTCAAATTGTATGCTTTAAAAGAGAAATATAGTGGTTTTAACGGTGTTGTCGGTGTTTTCTATGTATCTGCCATTTTACAGAATGAAATTGTTATTTTGAAGGGACAGATGGACTAGGAATAATTGTGCTAATTAGACAGTGGAACGTTTGAAACAAATCAATATTTTATAAAATTTGTGGTTTCCTCATTATTTCATCTGTTAACTTGCAGAGACCACCAAACTTTTGGTTGTGTAAATTCACCTTTCTTATTGAATAACCGCACTATTGAGTCATTAACATTATCACCGACCAATATGTCGCTAAAAAAATAAAAAAATAAAAAAATAAAATTTTTTAATCTGTAGTGTCTCGCTGCATTGTAAAATTGCATATACTAGTGAACATCGATAACCTCGTACATTGAAACCACTATATTTATCTTTTAAAGCACAGAATCAGAACTAAATTAAGAAGGTTGATTGATTTTCGAACTTTGCAATGACATGTACTTGCGCAGAAAATCTATAGGTATATTTCGACAACAAGAAATACTTTCACATCACGAAACTTACAGCAATATTTGACATTATCTGTACCCGTATTTGATAATACCCGTAATACGAGCACACATTTGGCAGTGGTAAGGTAGGGCAGTGGATATGGCTGATCATGAAAGCTTCAGCATGTCTTGCTTTATGGGCGGAGGTTCGAGCCCAACCACCTCCAAAAACGTTTTTGTGTAGACAATATTTGTGTTCTGCGACAAAATATACCGTACCTAACTTACATCACATAGTAATGCTCTGTGCATATTTTTTATTAATAACATCTATAAATAAGTAGTTTTCTACTGCTTGAATTAGTAGATTTTTTAAACTGATGAATTAGTGATATTTTTTCTACAGATTCCTGATGGAGCAGTTTCAACTGACAATCAGTAAAAAATAACTGGTTTCGATTTAGAGAGCACATGTTGCAGTTTCAGTGTTGCATGGCTCCACAACGACAATCTTTCGAAAGCTGTACGGCAAGCAGCTAGAAAGACCATGCCGCTGGGTAGTTAAGGGTACTCAAAAGGGCCTGGACTTTGGACTTCGGCAATGATAGAAACGGCAGTTCCAGAGTTTGGCAAGCTGGAAAGATCAACTTCACTCCTGCTGCACTACTACGATAGTGGCGACTTGTCAACCAAATATATCTCGCACGACGATGTTGAGGAGGCTGGTGTCAACTGGCATCCAGTGGCGCTGAAAGTATCGCAAAGGCGTATTATTACCAACGGAAGGCGGTGCGGCGCGCCAGTTCATTGAATTGCGCTGCGCCTAGAGGCTACGATAAAGCGCGATACCCATCCCTGGGTCGCCCCTAACGCTGCCATGCTTCTAGATCTCGGACATGGATAATGCCTACCTCTAGTTAGTCGGACACGAAGTTCAACCTCATTAAAAGAATTTTGTGTTCGAAAAATTATTGCAGTTGGGGTAGCAATTAAAATTACGTTGTTCATTTGTCATTTGCTACAGTTTGTTGACAACAGTTCATGTCGGCGTGTTTCGGTGTCTACAGGCGCTTACGAAAAGTAACCTGGTAAAGCTAACTGGGTTAACTCGGTCACGTGACCAGGTTTACACGATCACTTGCGGTTAACCAGGTTCCTTTGATCGTTTTAGAGTAACTCTGGTTCTGAGATGACGGGAACGCAAAGAATATTTAGTGCAGTTATTGAATACTGTGCTAGATGACAATGATAATGACGACGACTATGAAGAGTTTTTTGTTAAATTATGTTATGAACAAACGACGTAAAAAGAAAACATCGCTATAAGCAATACTGTGATAGTACAATACCTTTGTATTCAGTCTCAGTTAGATATATAATTTAACATCCTGGCTACAATGACTGGCCAAAGCAGCTAAATATTTATAATTTTACATATTTTGATCGTTTCCAGATTTTAAAACTTATTTTCGTTTACTTGTTGGTTTTTGTTGCTGCAATGTTTACATACAAGATGAGTATAAAAGAATACCCCAATTTTGAAGGTGTATAATATCGAAACCAAACAACCTACAACCTTGGTTGACCAATCAAATGAACCGTGGAAGGGTGAAGTTTGTTTGCCATATCTTCATAAATGTTCAATATGACATCAATGAGCGGCTTGAACGACATCTATGCAATACTCAAACTCGCTCCACACTCCTGTCAGCATGTCCGGTGTTACGGTTTAGATGGCGTCCATAATTCTCGTTTTGAGGTCGTCAATGTTAGCCGGCAATGGCGGACGAAACATTCGATCCTTTATGTACCCTCGTAGAAAAAAATCGCACGGGGTAAGATCTGGGCTTCTTGGGGGCCAATGATGAAGAGCCTGGTCACCAGCTGCTCCTCGAACAATCCAGCGTTGCGGCAACATCTCGTTCAGGTATCCGCGAACAGCTAGATGCCGATGGGGTGGTGCACCATCCTGCTGGAAAATGAATCCCCCCCCCCCCCCACCATCTCTTCTAACTGAGGAAATAACTACGCTGTAAGCATGTCCAGAGAAGGAAGTCCAGTAACAGTGGGCTCGTGATAAAATAAAGGGCTGAAAACCGTGTCTTTGGGTACAGCGTAAAACACGTTCACTTGAGGGAAAGTGACGTTCCTACAAATGTTAAGGTGAACCGGCACAGCGTGCAGATATGAGGAATCCACATGACACCACCAAACACAGCGCGCTTCCTCCAAAGTGAATGTTCCTACAAATGTTAAGGTGAACCGGCACAGCGTGCAGATATGAGGAATCCACATGACACCACCAAACACAGCGCGCTTCCTCCAAAGTGAATGTTCCTACAATTGTTAAGGTGAACTGGCACAGCGTGCAGATATGAGGAATCCACATGACACCACCAAACACAGCGCTCTTCCTCCAAAGTGAATGTGTTTTGTGCTGTCGAGTCGAAGATCGAGTTAACCCGGGTGACTCTTCGTAAGCGTCTTACGTTTCGCTACGTCATGGCCAAGGTTGTATGCGACGTAATACAAAGTTGTCGAGTGGCTTTGTGCAGTCGCCGGGTGAATGTGGTCTAACATATCACGGTCGAGTCCTGCCCTTATCTAGTGTGTCGCTGTGCTCGATTAGTTTTGATTGGGCACGTATCCTCGCTACGTGACGCTCCAACAAACAGGAAAGAGCGCGACCATGTCGACTACGCGGGTTTGCCGCTGTTGCGTAATACAAATATCTCTCACTGTCTTCGTCGCCCGGGTGGCCAGTATATATCATAGACTAAATATGAGGTAGACCAATCTCGTCGGCTGCGCACAACCAATCTCTGTGTCCCAACATTGAACTGCTTTTCTGCCAACACATCTAGCGAAAATGGCGTGGACTGGGGTTGAGGTTAGAACACTGTTTAGTAAACAAGTATTTTTGTTATGTTTTTAAACTTCATATTTTTTTTTGCAGAAACATGAACATTTTTAACGTAAAACTTGGTCCGTAAAAATTTCAAAATGGTAATTTTAACACAACTTCTTGTTCCACCTGAAGCACTATCGAAATCACGCGAGTGGCACGTTAAAATTATTTTGAAATGTGGCGGTTGATTTAACTAAGGAAGAAGTTTATTTTATAGGTATTTTGACTTTAAATTACACCTCAAAGGACATAATTGAATGCGGGCGAACCAGATAAGTAATTTCCAAGCAAAATGCTTCATGACATTTTAACCGCATAAAAAAAAAAACTACAGCGGTATAGCGTTACGTATAAATTTGCCTTTCATTCTAAGATTAATATATATATATATATATATATATATATATATATATATATATATATATATAGAAAATTAGTGTATCTTGTTTAAATCTTTCTTTTGAGTTATTTTTCTCCATTTTCGTATTTTCTTTCAGACTAATATGTCATATCACAAAGAAAAAAGTAACATGCATAACATATGGCTAGAGCCACGATTATTTCGCGATTTCATTCGGAGGAGAGGTAGACTCCAAACACTTGTTATCTCCTACTGTTGTGATTGGACGACAGTTGTTTAGACACGCCCCGTTTAACTATGAGCCAGTAATAAGCATAAGGAAGTAGTGTGAGTGAGTGTATAACAATCCTGTACAGAGGCCTCACTTGATCACAGCAACCAATAAACAAACGATAATGTCCCGAGTGTATAGAGGGCTGTCCAGCCTACCTTGCTGCCAACTCTCAATCCGCGAAATACTCGTGACTCTACACATGAGATCCCTTTGAGCGTCCTTGAACTAAAGTATCGCCGGTGTGAGAAAGCTCTTCGTGGCCAGTTTGTTAGCGCTGTCGACACTATGCAATGTAACATCTCTGTGAGTACTGTGAGAGGGGCCGCGGTGGCGTGTGTCTAGAGCACTGCTGTTTCCCGCCCACAGACTACATATGAGGCAGGCAGACTCTTGTCTTGTATCCATTGGACCCGACCATAAACAGTGTCTGCAACTCTCACAGCCACAATCACGCGGCCAACACTTGGACTACTTGAATATAAGCTGGCTGCCTATCACTTATGATTCGACGTTAAGGTTGAAGTAAAGCAAGTGCCTATGGAACACTGCACCCGACTGTACAACGTGAAGAACTCATAAGAAAAAGAAGTTCAGACACAAAATAATTGCCACAAAAGTGCGATTTATGCTGTATATAAAAGAAGAATGTACAATTTATATTTTGCGACATTATAAATTATTTTACTAAAATATAATCTTCAAATGTGAAAAATTAGTCGATTAAAATAGTTTGTATTTTTAACTAAATTTAAGCATATTTCCATTCTGAATGCTACAGAAAGCAGAATTTGCAAGAAAATCTTTGTCATGGAATATCGTCATATGTTTACTATGATTGTGTGTAAGAAAATTGTAATAATAATAATGTAGGAAATAATTTTTATAATTGATTTTATGTGTGTCCATTAATTACAAACATTTATGCCCGAAACTGACGTAAATAAAGTTAATTATAAAATTGATATGATACATTATTACTCTGATTTTATTACACACAACCATAGTAAACATTACGACGATATTTCTTTTAAGAATATTTTCTTGTAAATTCTGCTTTCCGAAGCATCCAAAAACGGAAATGCACTTAAATTTTATTAAAAATGGGGATTCTACCGATCGATTAAATGTTTACATTTAAAAAGTATATTTCAGCCAATTATTTTATAATGTTGCAAA
This sequence comes from Dryococelus australis, assembly GCA_029891345.1. Lineage (NCBI taxonomy): Eukaryota > Metazoa > Arthropoda > Insecta > Phasmatodea > Phasmatidae > Dryococelus > Dryococelus australis. The sequence goes on along the minus strand of CM057006.1, from coordinate 88,486,925 downwards.
ATATATACATTCATCTTTCATATATACCATAAAAAAGACATTTCTGACAATTTTTATGGAGTCTGTATTAATATTTTATGAGTTCTTCATATTGTAGAGCCAGGTGCAGTGCTCCATAGCAGTTACTGTACTTCAACCTTGAGATGTGGCACTCACTACTACCCTAGTAGTAGTGTTGACAGGACGACCATCGCCAGTCAGTGCTCCAACTACCTGCAGGTAGCGCCAGAGACACTTTTCAAAGGTGCTCTCTTAGCGCCCACGTAGTTGTTATTGGTATAGAAGCAGTCCCGTGTTGGCGCCTCCTGTGCAGCTCGCATGCCTACTCTACGCCAGCTTCCCTCTGCAATCGCGCCCTGGCATCTCTCCTCGAAACCTGGCTCATTCTCTCACCTCTGCAGTGACTGTTTCCTTGAGAATACCCGCCCATGATCTCTGTCGCTGAACACTGACAGCTTCCAGACCGACTTGGATCCAACCATCCTCTGCACTCAGCTGTCGGCGAAACAGTATGTTGTATCGTCCACAGATTACCGCAATCACACGTCTGAAATAGGAATTGATATCAACTGATGAATCTGATTATTTAATTCCTGTTAGTCCTTTCAAAATAAGTAAGAATGCGGAAAATATTGCTTATATACGAGATAAGTTAAATGTTAATTTGAAAACAATTATAATAGCTAATTAGATTGATATTTGAATACCAGGTAGTACAGCAATAATAATTTTTGATGGTTTAAGGTTATGTTCCTATATATGTATATGTCATGTGTATACTTAAGATGAGCTCTAATCACGAATCCTAAAAAAACGATTTACTGTTGCGGCAAAAAAGAAATACTTAAATGGACAAAGGTCTCACATTCTCATATTCAGTGAGATATGCCAGAAAAAACTGTATTTAATCCATGTCGAATAAAATTATAATTTTCAGGATGACTAAAATATAATGGAATAAAAGTTAATCGATTAAAACTGTGGCAAGTTTATACCTTCTTAGATGATTTTCTCAATTGTTGTTGGTACACAGTTCTGGTTTTTATTGTGCTTATTGACAGCCTAGTTCTTTCTGCCTGAGGCCGGCTTATACCCCTCTAAGTGAACATAAAACTTAGCAGTTGACTTTGGACGCGACTGTAATTTCCTATTGCTATACGTAGAAGTGTTTGAGAGATATAATGCACCTGTAATACGATTACGCAGACTTACAGCCGTTGACTTGCTGCAGCGATATTTTATTTACCCGAAAGTTTGACTGGGATCAGGAAGTTCGAAAATAAGACGTTTGTCAACAGTGAAATTTACGCAAGGGCTTGGAAATGATATCCTGTCGGATAAGAGCTTCTTAAAATATGAATTACGCTGATAGCTATGGCAGACACACTTCACAACGTAACTCGTATGTTGTGTGAGCGCTACTGTGATAACTTGACTGGGAGTTGATCACTAAAGCCGATATTACACGATATCCCGATGCCGTTGTTGCTATGTACGAGCGTTTACACGCCCTGGTGCACGAGCCGGCTGGTATACCAGACGTACACGTATGTTGTGTGAGCGCTACTGTGATAACTTGACTGGGAGTTGATCACTAAAGCCGATATTACACGATATCCCGATGCCGTTGTTGCTCATGTACGAGCGTTTACACGCCCTGGTGCACGAGCCGGCTGGTATACCAGACGTACACGACAGCAGTTGGTGTACTAGCACACTTTGCATGCGCAGCTAAGGTTCGTAGTATACATGAACCCCTCTCGTAGAACCGCTGTTAGCCAGCAACTTATTGTGTATGCCTACTAGAGACTGTTCACGATAAAGTGAGCACTTTTGAAATCACCCTTTGAAAAATGTCAATGCCAATATCTGCGTGTATTTTAACGGGCGCACTGAGTGGCGTGCGGGCAATATAGTTGTTAGCGATGAATGGTAAGTAGTTCCATATCTTAACAGCAAATAAAAAGTATTAGGTAAACATTTTTGATAATTCAAACAATTTATTTTGCCTTCAGTTTTTTTTAATGCATCAGTGTCTAAAAATTAGCAGATTTATAAAATGTTTACTTTCTTAATAATTTCACAGTTTCACTTGACCGACACATGAATAAAGTGATGATGCCCATGATAACGTTAATTGCACATAAGACGGAAGAATAAACAGCGTGCATACAAATAGATCTTAAGCAGGGCTCATGTGCTCATTTTAACGTGAACAGCCTGTAATAAAAAAACTAGTTTATATAAATATTGCTTTATTAATCTTGGATGTTAAGAATAGCTTAACGCTTTCTGGTGTTATTTAATTTCTAAAAATTATGTTACAATAATATTTGTTTGAAATACTACGCATTTGTTAACATTTGGCATTACACAGCTATTTCTTAACGTAAATTTGTTATCCGTATTCAATACACAAAATGTGTTATCCGTATTCAATACACAAAATGTGTTATCCGTATTCAATACACAAAATGTGTTATCCGTATTCAATACACAAAATGTGTTATCCGTATTCAATACACAAAATAGTACGTCCGACAAAATTTCGGACTCTCACCCAAAACCAGATTCCTACGTTATTTATGCAAGCGCACCACTACACTACAAATTTATACAAACACCAGCGTTCTTAAATACGATTGGTAGACAACGTTCGAAAAATCGCTCTTATTAATTTTTTCATTACCTGGGCATTGTTTAAATTTTTGGTAAGCTTCCCAAAAGAATGAAAAACTATCGTCATTGTTAGTTACCTTTGTATTTTAGAGACATTTGAATGGTTTTCAACCACAAGGGTGTATTATCAAGACGGAGGAATCCTCTTAGGTCTCTCGATATATTCGTTTCAAGTAGTGGCCACATGGGAGCGCCCTGCTCCCTGGAAGTGCGATGTGATTGGTCAGGTTCGAAAGCTGGTATGGAGCCCGCCACGGAAAATGGACAGGTTCAATTACCACACGTGGTATGGCATCAGGCCGCGCAAGGCGGCTAATGTCATGACAATTGCCGTATTAGCTAGTATAATGGCCGCTGTGAGAGAACTTGCACAAGCTTTTAGGGAGTATGGTACCCTGTAACATAGCCTTAACTCTTTCAGTCAAAAACAAATATATAATGTCACGCGTTGCCGCAAACACGTATTTTGTTCGGAACTGTACTGATAAGCAGACAACGTACAGAGGATGTTCCCCCCGGTGTAGAGTATGTTCCCCCCAGTACAGTGGATGTTCCCCCGGTACAGAAGATGTTCCCCCTGTACAGAAGTAGTTCCTCCCGGTACAGAAAATGTTCCCCCGCTACAGTGGATGTTCCCCTCTGTATAGAGGATGTTCCCCCCAGTACAGAGGATGTTCCCCCGGTACAGAAGATGTTCTCCCAGTACAGTAGATGCCTCCCCCGGTACAGAGGATAAACCCTATTCTACAGAGGATGCTCCCTCCGGTACAGAGGATGCTCCCTCCAGTGCAGAGGATTCTCCCCCATTACAGAGGATGTCCTCTTGGTACAGAGGATGTCCCCTGATACAGAGCATTGTCCCTCCCCCATTATAGAGTTTGTCCCCCCGGTACAGAGGATGCTCCTCTGGTGCAGAGGATGCTCTCTCGGCACAGAGGATGTCCCCTGGTACAAAGGATGCTCACCTCGGTAAAGTAGATGCTCCCCAGTACAATGGATGCTCCTCATGGTACATAGGATGCTCCTCATGGTACATAGGATGCTCCCCCTGGTATAGAGGAAGCTCTCCCCGAAACAGAAGATGCTCCCCTGATACAGAGAATGCTCACCCCTGTACAGAGGATCCTCACCCTAGTACACAGGATGCTTACCGCAATACAGAGGATGCTCCCCTATTACAGAGGATGCTCATCTGGTATAGTGAATGTTCCCTGGTACAGAGGATGCTCCCCCTATTACAGAGGATGTCCCCCGGTACAGAGGATATCCCTTGGTACAAAGGATGCTCTCCCCGATACAGAGGATGCTCCCCTAGTACAGAGGATGCTCCCTATGGTACAGAGGAAGCTTCCCCCGGTAGAGAGGATATTCTCCCCCATTACAGAAGATGTACCCCCGGTACAGATGATGTCCCCTGGTACAGAGGATGCTCCCTCAGGTACAGAGGATACTCCCCCATTACAAAGGATGTCGCCCATTATAGAGGATGTCCCCCATTACAGAGGATCTTACTCCAGTACAGAGAATGCTCACCCCTGGTACAGAGGACGCTATTCCTGGTACAGAGGAGCTACCGCTGGTACAGAGGACCCTCCTCCAGTACCCAGTACAGACGATGCTCCCCCGGTACTGAGGATGCTCCCCCTGTAAACAGAATGCTCCCCCCAGTGCAGAGGATGCTCATCGCTGGTACAGAGGACGCTACCCCCGGTACAGAGGATGCTCCCCTCGATACATATGATGTCTCCTGGTACAGAGAATGCTCCCCCCCCCCCAAATTACATTGTATATTTCTGGTACAGAGGATGTCCTATGGTACAAAGGATGCTCTCCCCGAAACAGAGGATGCTCCCTATCGTACAGAGGATCCCCCCCCCCCCAGTACAGGCCATGCTTCCCGCTCTGCAGATGATGCTCCACCCAGTACAGATGATGGCCCCCCTGGTACATAGGAAGCTTTGCCTGGTGCAGAGGAGGCTCCCCCCGGTATAGAGGACGGTCTCTCCAGTACAGGGGATGCTCACCCCAATACATAGGACGCTCCCCCCCCCCCCGGTACAGAGTACGTCCCCCCCCCCAGTACAGAGCGCTCCCCACGGTGTCAGGGCTACAGTATGTGCAGTGTGCTGGGGAAGGGCTCGACCATTTTTTTTCATCGTCTCAAGGAAGGTCAGCGCGTTGGCTGACCACAAACTAGGCAGGGTGGATCTCCACTCCTACTCATTGCGGCTTGTCTTCTCATGTCCCTTCACACCTCTTGGTATGTGGAATTGTCATAGTTATCTAATGTCTGCTGGCGATTTGAGGCCATAGGGTTAATTACTCTAAACGAAATGAAAGGGGTGGAAAAGCCGATATCAGCTGCGGGTGAGGGTAATGTTCCCAGGCGGCACGTTGGCGCCAGATCGAACTACGCGAAATATTAATGCAGTGCTCGCACGTGATGACGACTCTCAGTCACAGAGAAGAGACAAGAACAGAGAGGCACACTAGCGCGGTGGTTGCTGCTATGTCGGCCTACCCACTCTCTGATTGGCTGCGCGGGGCTCTAGAATTGTTGCACGACAGGTAACTCTTTCCGAAGTTTCGTGTCAACGGTCTAAATGAATTACACTGAAAGATTTGTTTTACCTTTCCCATTGCCGCAGATGATTCCGAGAAATGAAACAAAGAAAAAACGCGCAGTAATGAAAAAGGTGATACCTTCTCAAAATTCAGTAAAAATTTTACCAAAAATATGTGAAAAGTAAATATCCGAAAAAATTCAATATGTACGCAAAAATATATCAAAAAATTACATACGCGCACAAAAAAAAAGGGGGCATGACTGTATTGGGCACATGACTGTGTGTATTGTGTGATTACGTCTACGTTGACACGCTCGGATGCCTTGATTTTTTTTTTTACGTTTCTGGCACCGCTTCACTCGATCATGTGGGGTTTTATGATTTTCACTGTATTGCTTTTGAGATGCTCTTTCCAACCGTATAGGATTTATGTATTTCGACTTAGCTTTTTGACGAGTATAGGCCGAGATTATGTTAAGTTTTCTTAATTTTTTTCATTAAACTCATACAATTTCAACATAACCATGCTACACAAATGTTTTTATACACGCTCTCGATTGATCTTGATGAGAGCTGTCGATTAAAACGAGCGTCGTAGCTTCTCCTAGCCAAACGTTATACTACGCGGAAGTTATGAGACGCGGCGAAACGAACTCGAATTGAGGCCTCCCCCTTCTCCCTTTTTTTTTTTTTTCGCAGCGCGCGATGCTTCGCAGTTGTCACTCAACGTAACATATTCTTTGATCCTTTGGCAATCGAGTGGTATAATTGAATTTTGAATGTAGACGATAGATTTGGAGCTGCAATGACAAACACTATCCCCCGATTTTGTTATCATCGGATTTTCTGGATTGGATCCCACTATGGCCGCAAATTTAAAGACGTATTCGCGTCAAAATATGACGACGGGAACTATCAAGAACTGATAGAAAAAACTATATACACACGTGAATAGCCCAGTTTACATGTCTTCAGAACTGTCTGATCGCAGTAGCGGGCTTTGCGCGTGTGGACTTGTCACATCTTCGAATGACTGGAGCTGAACGTCATTCTACACAGCTTTATTCCTTCAACTTTAGGTCTGGCCACTAGAAAGATAGCAAGAGCCATGTTACTGCATTGCCAGACATACGAGCTACTCGCGAGAAAGGCCTTCATAAGCATCTATTCACAAAATATTACTTTTACCACTGCCTAGGATGATTTCAGTTCTTGAGGATATCTAGTGGAACTCTAACGACGAAAAGAAACATAACTGAAAACCTACTCATGTCTTGCTTATATTCTTGTAGTTATCCCAGGAACCCGACGCTCTAGGTTATCCACGTTCAGCCTCACTCTTCTGTGTTGGTGTTCCAGGAGATTATGAATATTTTGTTAAAGGCTGTTCACGATAAAGTGACACTTTAGAAATGAACCTTAGAAAAATGTCACTCACTCCTCTTGCATGCATATATTTCAATGGGCGCACTGAGTGACATTTGCCCAGTAACATTGGAAACGATGAATGGAAAGTAGTTCTACATCTTAACGTTGTATAAAAAGTGTTAGGTAACCATTTGTGCTAACTTAAAATTATTTCCTTCGCTTTCTGTTTTTTTAATGCACATAACTGTACATATTAGCATATATGTAAAGTATTTCCTCTTCTAATTATTTTACAGTTACACTTGAGCAACGCTCTAATATTGTGATGAGGCCCGTGGCAATGTTAATTTTACATAAGGCGGAGGATTACACAACATACATGCAATTAGACATAAGCAGCGCTTTCAAAAGCGCTCATTTTACTCGACAACTGCTAGCGGTTAGCCAGTATACCTCCCATACATCTTACGCGCCCACTGCGGTTGTACATGGCGGCTGCAGCATGATATTCACATCACGACAACGCTGTTTCTTGCGTCAGTGCAAGTCGCGGAAGTGGACGACAGTCGACCTCGAAACAAAAAACATAAACTGTCTCCCGGAGGACAGACACGTGTTTACCAAACAAACAAGCGTTCCGTTCGCCCCGCCTACTAGGAAATCACTTAGGTTTCAAATGACTGTGGTGAGTGCTGATCTCGTATTATGTATGCTGCAGACATTTCTCTGGGCCTGAAAGCTGTGCAGGTTTTTGTGTTGCCATTAAAGCAAAACTATCACACTTAATGATAGCATGATGACGGTGTTGGTGAAACCAGGGCGGTATAGCCACATCTGCGACAATAGAAGGAAATTGGCCTATTCTGGGGGAGGAGCCATGAGCGGGCTCGGGGCTCCGAGAGCCATCTTGGATTGCGTTATTCTCGACCGCCGCCATATTGGATTACGTCATTCCGGCCGCTATCTTGGATGATGTCATTTCCACCCGCCGTCTTGGATTACTTTATTTTCGGTCGCTATTTTGGATTTAATTTCTTCATGCTCTATTATTCCACCTAGGCATCCACCATCTAGTTTTTGCATTTCATGCTCTATTATTTTACCTCAGCATCCACCATCTTGTATTTAATTTCTTCATGCTCTATCATTCTGGTCATGCAATCGCCATCTTGGATTCAGCAATTTTTGATTACATCATTTCGGGTAGCCTTTGTGGCTTGCTTCATTTCCGGCCGCCATTTTGGATTGCTTCATTGCTGGCCGCTATTTTTCTTTTGCACTTCCCACTCTGCTATTCCGATCACACGACCGCCATGTTGAATCCCGCTATCTTGGTAGCCAGTACATCGCCATATTGTTTTGCACCTGATGCTCTATCATTCCATGTTGTCTCTCTTGCATTTCAGGGGTTTTATCCGAGTGCTCCCATTTTTTCTCTTTTGCATTATTTCTTTCCTCTCTTCCTTTCTTTCTCTTTCGCTTACCTTTGTTGAATTTGTTGTTCCACTATCTTGTAAACTTACCACCAAAAAAAATTGCAGCGGCTCCATATTGGATTTACATTAAATCCACTAGCCAACTTTCGGACGTCCTTTTTAGTCTGCTTCACTTCTTTCACCCGACTCTATCGATGGGCAATGCAGGTTCGGACAGGTTCGTGACTGTCCAGGTCGCCACAACTACATGACGTCGCAAACCCATACTTGTTTATCAGTGTGCAAGTTCGGACAGGTTCGCCACGGCCCAGACTTACCGTCACCACTAGCCTATCGCGACTTGCATGTCGCTCCGTACACCTCTCGGTACAAGCCCATAACATATTTGTTTAAAATATATTTTAAAATAACAAGAATGCTCATGAGGGTGTTTTATTTAAAGGTTGTAAATGTTATTTTAATGTGTATTGAACGTTTTTAATACCAACCAAAATGCTTTTAAAGCGTATCAAAAGTTTTAATAGACACTTTATCATTTTTAAAACATAAACCTCATTTTAAAAGCAGGGAAGTAATTATCTTAAGACCAAAATTCTTCAACAATATATTCATATTTATATTTTAATGAAACATTCTCAAACAGTATATTTTAAAAACAAAAATCGTCACCCAATATATATATTCTGATCGACTTTACGAGTATCAGCTCGCTATTTGTAAAATTATGCTTGGAACTGGTGGGATTCGAACTCGCATCACCCAGCCTTGAGACTAGAAACTTCGCCATTAAGCTATGGCCCCAAACACACAAGCTCTGTTATTGATATGCTATATAAAGCGCTGTTACCAAGTAGTTCAAACATTAGATACATGTCGGCACGTTTGCCACTCAGTACAGGTTCATACAATATTTATTCAAAAATTTTTTTAAGTAACCAGGGCGATTTTACAAAATCTTTAGATGTCATAAATTTTTTTTTATGTGTATTGAACCTTTTTCAATAACAACAACAGTGCTTTTAAAATGCATCAAAAGTTTCTAATAACAACTTTATTGTTTTTAAAAACATAAACACAATTTAAAAAGCATGGGTGTAATTATTTCAAAACAAAAATTTTTCAAACAATATATTCCAAATTATATTGTAATGAAATATTCTAAACAATGTATTTAAAACCAAAATCGTCACCCAATATATATATATATATATATATATATATATATATATATATATATATACTCCGATCGACCTTATAAACAGCATAGGATCAACAACAACATACTAAAACACAAATTATATGGAACAAAAAAAAAGTTTCCATTGTACATAAATTACAAACACTTGTCTACTGCTGTGGTTCATGTCCGCCACATATAATACTAATAGCAAAAAAATGTTATTGACGTACATTTTGTATCATTAATGTGGCAATGGGTCTCTTGCAACCCACGCAGCTCCTGTAGAACACCATCCATCAGAGTAGCTTATTCTTCCATCACATGCCTTATATAGCATATTTCCAGGTTGTACAGCCACTTGGCAGGACTTCTTGGTGTTTACAGGTGCAGTAATTCCCATGTACCGCATACAGCAACATTGCTCGATTGTCCACGATGCCGAGTCTTCAGTGGGTCAGTTTTTCGGGTATATGTAGTCGATTCACAGGCTTAAGCGCGATTCGTGGCAATGATTAAAACATTGAAGATGATGTCACTGGTGACTCTGCTGCGAACCACTTGGCTTGGGAACTGAGTCTGATCTCCTTAAAAAACCTCATCTTGTTACGAACACAAGAACTATGTTGTGAAATAACTGCTCCAGCTATATTGACACCTCTCCTTCCAGCACAATCAGCACAACAGTCAAACATAGAGATAACAAAGATGCTTGTCCCTTATGTTTTTCACATCCACCCAGATGTCTTTAGAGTTTGGTAGCCCCAACCATCTTACCGGTATTTTTTCCTTTCTTGCCATGCAAGACCTTCTCAACCAAATATGTATCAAGACATTTTGTGACCTCTATTTCTTCTGAGTAGAAGGTTTCATGTATAGGCATGTGATCCATATCTTCCAAATAATATGTGCGACGATATTAATAGCGTATGTGCACAAAACAAAAGAGCTATGTGGAGTAGTTCCCTGCATATCCCTTTGTAAATACCCGCTTTTGTATGCTTATGTGCACAACATCGTCAATTTTATCTTTTGGTTTACAAGAACCCAAATTTTTTCAACTTTATACACTGTTTTCAGCAGCAAGTTGTCTTTCACATCTTTGGGAGTCATACATATCATTCGATGAAAGAGGAAATATAGTTAGCCACCAGTGTATACATATATATTTATGTATATGTATGAATGCATATGTGTATATATACACATACATATATACATACTTCACACAACAAACACAAAAACATAATTCTTAAATTTTCCCACACCATTCATGTAGTGTATTTACACCTGAATGCTCACTTTTCACCTAGGGAATATAATCTGCTTATATGCACCTCTAGACAGTCTATGTTAGCCAGTGCTCAACCAGAACCCTTGGCCATCTATTTTTCTTCACGACCAAGATTCACGACTACCACTGTCAAAATAAGGTTCCTGGCTGCTTACAAAGGTACCAACTAGACTACGCAACTCATTAACACCATTTGCTCTACCAAACAATACCAGACTAAATATACTCATAGTTCATATTAGAATTAAAGCATATCTCCCCATACGTCCACTAAAATATACCAAAATCGTAACATTAATATGTTTGTCATTGCCATCAGGCACCAGGCAAGTATATACTAGAAAACATATTACCCAACATACCAAGTAAATTATATAGTTCAGGCCAACTCAAAATAAAAACATTCTTACCATCTGTCAAACCATTATTACTTAATGATACCAGACCAACCAACGTACCATCGCCTATAACCAAAGAAAAACTCAATCCTACTCCACCACCCAATATACCAAGCATAATATCTATAATAACTCTAGCAACTACACAGCTGAGACCAGCCCATAACCTAACACCTTATACCTAACAGCCATACGATCCACTATAAATATAGCATTCCTCAATCATTCGTTCACAAAGGCCATACAAAGCAAACATACAGCCCATACTAGTAACACAATCAACTTCTTCTTATACCATCCACCATGCTTACTGACACTTGTCAAAGTACACTGACCACCCGTACCATACATATTTTTTTACTTGACCATACCTTAGGATTATAGGACTCGTAGACACACACATTGAATCCACGCCATTCGATATATAGCAGCAATCATAAGAGAGATATACTAGAAATCATATCACACAACTTACAATCCATGATAACCCAAGCAAACAAAGTAAATTAATAGACAAGACTAACATGCAACAAAAACCATCTTACCATCTGTAAAACCATCATTACTTACCAATAAACATACCATCACCTATAACCAAAGAAAAACTCAATTCAACCATACCACCCATACCATGCATCTGCTCTACCAACCATCAGATGAAATATACGCACCACTCAAACTAGAATTGAAGCACACCTCAGCCCACACTCACTTAAATATACCAAAAATCATAACTCCAAAATGTTTGTCATAGCATCAGACACCAGCCAAAATATATTTCCAGGCATTAATATAAATAGCTCTATCAACCATCCATATCAACAAAAAATGCTGACCATCACACATCAGGCAAACAAAAACAATATATGAGTAACCCTGCTGACCAGGAGTACTGGGAACTGTACAAACCATAACCCAGAATACTTCAGTCATACCACACAGATCAGATTTCATATGCAACATAAGAACTACCCATTTCATACCACCGCATACCATCCATTAGCCCTCACCAACTATGTATATCATACTAGGTAACATACCTCCAGCATACTTAACAATCATATCGATAACCTATTGGTACTGAATACTAAAAGGGATATAATACCTTTCCACATGACATAAGCTTGCCTCAGCCACACATCGTCGAAAGGCATACAACCCGGCATACCTACATACTATGCCATCTGATTATATCACCGAATCACCACATCGGGTAACCATACCATACATATCCAAATCAAATCATTCACTCTAACCCCAAACATACCTCATTCGTACTCTTAACGATACAGACCATATAAACCACCATACCTCAGACTTACTATTCTATCATAACAGTCAACTAGATTGACTGTCATTTTGACTCATATAACTTCAACAATTACACATAAACAAGCCATACCAGCATCCGAGCCAATAAAAATATTCCAACCATAAGCTCCAACCATGCTATCATAAGATCAGTACTAATAATTTAAGCATCTATGACATCTATATAGTCATAATTCCCAGATGACCTCCAATCATACTAACCCACCATGCCAGCTAAGCATTCTGCACTCTCATATTAACTTATCAAACCATTCCGCCCTTACAAACTAATCAAACAATCAAACCATTCTCCCCACACACCATCGAAAATACACTTTTAGCATACTGCCAAAACAACCGAACGTATGATCAAGTCATACCAATCAATGTACTGGCTATATCAAACATACAAGAAACTAACTGCACAACCAAGTCATACCGATAGGTTATATCTTCAAGATGTACCGGCCATAAAAAACCAAACCATACAGGCAGCCTACACCAGCAGACAATACAACCATGTTACTCCATCCATTTCAGTTATTCCAAGATACCACACCAACCAAAAAACACACTAGTCAGTTATACTACTAAAACATATTACCAAAACAATCTACTTATAACATCCATGCAGAGAGGTCATGCAGGGCATACATTCGAAAACCCCTCCACCAATGATGAGCCTGCATACAATTCATATTATCAGACTCACCAACATAATATTCAAGCGATACATTTCGGTTTTCTATACTAACCATCACACCCATCATCGCACCTCCTGCCCTCCTGCCATACAGGCCTGTCACACTCGAAGACAAAGCAGTTCCATAAAAAAACTCCCTTCTTCCATCAACCCAATCTAATACAATGTCCCAATCACACATTTCAGACATCGCTACTACCGTACTGATAGGCCATACAGTCAAGACAAACCACCAAACCAGTCAATCAATGACTATACCCTGGTAATCATATATAATAGTTTTAAATAAAAGGGAGATAGCACTCACATCTCTAGCAAATCTCTCGTATAGATAAGTGCATGAGTGACTCGGTCGGTGTGTTACCCTGGAGCCTGCCTCGACTCTCGACAAGTGTATGTACCATCCCTTCGACTCGTGGAGACCTTCACGATGCCTACACCATCCGTCGACCACCTGTCTACTTTTCAGAGTCACATGTTGATAGTTAGTTGATCGCACCGATTGGTGCATTCCACCGCTAGTGCAGTGAGTGTTGGCTGTAATCTGAATTTGGTCTCATTATGCTCTGTTCGTAAGGAAATCATTTGATATTCGATCCTACTAGTCAGGTATGTCTGTTCTCGATAAGCATGTGTATTATATGGGGTTGGAAAGTGTTTAAAATAGTTTTCTTTATATATTTGTTTGCAAAAGGTATGATACAATGACGACCTTGTCGCTCCGACTGCTTCTCGACTCTGTCATAGTATTTTTATTTTAGTCTAATGAGATGTACATTGCTCGATGTTTGCATATTTAGTGTTGTTTCGTAGTGGAATTCGTGTGTCTCTGTACTGTAGACAAACTCGGTCGGATGATGTTCGTTGGAAAATCGTATGCTGTTCTGCTGTACTAACCTAGGCTACCAAATCAGTTTTCCGATGTCTGGTCTTGTATAGCAGCGACTGATGTGATATACAGTGCTTGCTGCTTGTGCAAATCGTGTTTTTGGTAGACGTTTATAGCAGTGTCGTCGTCTCTTACATGCCACCGGTATTAATGTTTACCTTTACAAGACCGTATCATGCATGCCTCAAATTATCACCACTGTTAAAAAGTGTATTGAACATGACATTTCATAAATTTTTTTTGTAAGTTTAGTCCTAGTGATTGTAAGCTAATTTGTTCCCATTGATGGACATTCCAGTTTTCTGTTCCGAATTCCGCAACACAATAGCAACACTGGTACGAAACCTCGTGCGTCTGCATGGTATATGTCGGCTTTCGGTCACGTGTGTCGATACGAAGGCTTTTAATGAACATCATCACTAACGTAATTATTGTTGGCAACCCCCACCCCCCCAGGACGACACTGACAAGGGTAATGAATATAGTCGAAGACATTCACGAACCAAGAAGATTATGGCTCTGCACTTTAGCGAATGACTTGAGAAACAAAGATGGCGATAGCAACCTTGAAAATCTCACTGCTCCTACATGCATATATTGTAACGGGCGCATTGAGTGCCACGTGTCCAGTAGGGATGGTAATGATGGATGGAAGTATTTCCATGTCTTAACGTCGAATTAAAAGTGTCACATGACAATCTTAGATAACTTAAATTATTTGCTCAGCTTTCTGTTCTTTTTTAAAAGCAATTTCTGATTTAAAATTAGCATAATTAAAAAATATTAGTAATAATTTCATAGTTTTACTTGTCCTAAGCATGAATAAAATGACGAGGCCCATAGCAGTCTTAATTTTACATAACGCGGAATATATACAACATGCATAATAATAGATCTGAAACAGGGCTTTCAAAAAAGCTTTGTTTACCATGAATAGTCAGTGCTCATAAAAACGAGACCATCGCTGTGTCGAGGGTTGTGAAGTACACTACGCATTTAGAAGTGTTCTCTTAGAAACCCCTGTGAATGTAGTTGAAACTCTATCTGGAAGGGTAGTGAAGTACACTACACATTAAGAAGTGTTCTCATAGAAACCCCTGTAACCGTAGTTGACTCTCTATCTGGAATGGTTGTGAAGTACAATACACATGTAGAAGTGTTCTCTTAGAAACCCCTGTGACCGTAGTTGAAACTCTATCTGGAAGGGTTGTGAAGTACACTACGCATGTAGAAGTGTTATCTTAGAAACCCTTGGGATCGTAGTTGAAACTCTATCTGGAAGGGTTGTTAAGTACACTACGCATTAAGAAGTGTTCTCTAAGAAACCCCTGTGACAGTAGTTGAAATTCTATCTGGAAGGGTTGTGAAGTACATTATGCATTAAGAAGTGTTCTCTTAGAAACCCCTGTAACCGTAGTTGAAACTCTCTCTCTCTCGAAGGGTTGTGAAGTACACTAAGCATTAAGAAGTGTTCTCTTAGAAACCCCTGTGACAGTAGTTGAAACTCTATCTGGAAGGGTTGTGAAGTACACTACGCATTAAGAAGTGTTCTCTTAGAAACCCCTGTGACCGTAGTTGAAACTCTATCTGGAAGGGTTGTGAAGTACACTACGCATTAGAAGTGTTCTCTTAGAAACCCTGTGACGTAGTTGAAACTCTATCTGGAAGGGTTGTGAAGTACACTAGCATTAAGAAGTGTTCTCTTAGAAACCCCTGTGACCGTAGTTGAAACTCTATCTGGAAGGGTTGTGAAGTACACTACGCATTAAGAAGTGTTCTCTTAGAAACCCTGTGACCGTAGTTGAAACTCTATCTGGAAGGTTGTGAAGTACACTACCATTAAGAAGTGTTCTCTTAGAAACCCTGTGAACGTAGTTGAAACTCTATCTGGAAGGGTTGTGAAGTACACTACACATTAAGAAGTGTTCTCTTAGAAACCCCTGTAACGTAGTTGAAACTCTATCTGGAAGGGTTGTGAAGTACACTAGCATTAAGAAGTGTTCTCTTAGAAACCCTGTGAACCGTAGTTGAAACTCTATCTGGAAGGGTTGTGAAGTACATATCATTAAGAAGTGTTCTCTTAGAAACCCCTGTGAACCGTAGTTGAAACTCTATCTGGAAGGGTTGTGAAGTACACTACATTAGAAGTGTTCTCTTAGAAACCCTGTGACCGTAGTTGAAACTCTATCTGGAAGGGTTGTGAAGTACACTACGCATTAAGAAGTGTTCTCTTAGAAACCCCTGTGACGTAGTTGAAACTCTATCTGGAAGGTTGTGAAGTACACTACGCATTAAGAAGTGTTCTCTTAGAAACCCCTGTGACCGTAGTTGAAACTCTATCTGGAAGGGTTGTGAAGTACACTAACATTAAGAAGTGTTCTCTTAGAAACCCCTGTGACCGTAGTTGAAACTCTATCTGGAAGGGTTGTGAAGTACACTACGCATTAAGAAGTGTTCTCTTAGAAACCCCTGTGAAACTCTATCTGGAAGGGTTGTGAAGTACACTACGCATTAAGAAGTGTTCTCTTAGAAACCCTGTGAACGTAGTTGAAACTCTATCTGGAAGGGTTGTGAAGTACACTACGCATTAAGAAGTGTTCTCTTAGAAACCCCTGTGAACGTAGTTGAAACTCTATCTGGAAGGGTTGTGAAGTACACTACGCATTAAGAAGTGTTCTCTTAGAAACCCTGTAACCGTAGTTGAAACTCTATCTGAAGGGTTGTGAAGTAACTAGCATTAGAAGTGTTCTCTTAGAACCTTGAATGTAGTTGAAACTCTATTGGAAGGTTGAGAAGACATAACATTAAGAAGTGTTCCTTAGAACCTGTGACCGTATTGAAACTCTATCTGGAAGTTTGTGAAGTACATATGCATTAAGAAGTGTTCTCTTAGAAACCCTGTACCTTAGTTGAACTCTTTCTCGAAGGGTTGTGAAGTACACTAGCATTAAGAAGTGTTCTCTTAGAAACCCCTGTGACCGTAGTTGAAACTCTATCTGGAATGTTGTGAAGTACACTACCATTAAGAAGTGTTCTCTTAGAACCCCTGTGACCGTAGTTGAAACTCTATCTGGAAGGGTTGTGAAGTACACTATGCATTAAGAAGTGTTCTCTTAGAAACCCTGTAACCGTAGTTGAAACTCTATCTGGAAGGGTTGTGAAGTACACTACGCATTAAGAAGTGTTCTCTTAGAAACCCCTGTACCGTAGTTGAAACTCTATCTGGAAGGGTTGTGAAGTACACTACACATTAAGAAGTGTTCTCTTAGAAACCCTGTACCGTAGTTGAACTCTATCTGGAGGGTTGTGAAGTACACTACGCATTAAGAAGTGTTCTCTTAGAAACCCTGTAACGTAGTTGAAACTCTATCTGGAAGGGTTGTGAAGTACACTACCATTAAGAAGTGTTCTCTTAGAAACCCCTGTGAACGTAGTTGAAACTCTATCTGGAAGGGTTGTGAAGTCACTACGCATTAAGAAGTGTTCTCTTAGAACCCCTGTGAACGTAGTTGAAACTCTATCTGGAGGGTTGTGAAGTACACTAGCATTAAGAAGTGTTCTCTTAGAAACCCTGTGAACGTAGTTGAAACTCTATCTGGAAGGTTGTGAAGTACACTACGCATTAGAAGTGTTCTCTTAGAAACCCTGTAACCGTAGTTGAAACTCTATCTGGAAGGGTTGTGAAGTACACTACCATTAGAAGTGTTCTCTTAGAAACCCCTGTGACCGAGTTGAAACTCTATTGGAAGGGTTGTGAAGTACATACGCATTAAGAAGTGTTCTCTTAGAAACCCTGTGAACGTAGTTGAAACTCTATCTGGAAGGGTTGTGAAGTACACTACGCATTAAGAAGTGTTCTCTTAGAAACCCCTGTGAACGTAGTTGAAACTCTATCTGGAAGGGTTGTGAAGTACACTAGCATTAAGAAGTGTTCTCTTAGAAACCCTGTGACGTAGTTGAAACTCTATCTGGAAGGGTTGTGAAGTACACTACGCATTAAGAAGTGTTCTCTTAGAAACCCTGTAACCGTAGTTGAAACTCTATCTGGAAGGTTGTGAAGTACACTACGCATTAAGAAGTGTTCTCTTAGAAACCCCTGTACCGTAGTTGAAACTCTATCTGGAAGGGTTGTGAAGTACACTACCATTAAGAAGTGTTCTCTTAGAAACCCTGTACGTAGTTGAAACTCTATCTGGAAGGGTTGTGAAGTACACTACGCATTAAGAAGTGTTCTCTTAGAAACCCTGTAACCGTAGTTGAAACTCTATCTGGAAGGGTTGTGAAGTACACTAGCATTAGAAGTGTTCTCTTAGAAACCCTTGTACCGTAGTTGAAACTCTATCTGGAAGGGTTGTGAAGTACACTACGCATTAAGAAGTGTTCTCTTAGAAACCCTGTGAACGTAGTTGAAACTCTATCTGGAAGGGTTGTGAAGTACCTACGCATTAAGAAGTGTTCTCTTAGAAACCCCTGTGAACGTAGTTGAAACTCTATCTGGAAGGGTTGTGAAGTACACTACGCATTAAGAAGTGTTCTCTTAGAAACCCCTGTGAACCGTAGTTGAAACTCTATCTGGAAGGTTGTGAAGTACACTACGCATTAAGAAGTGTTCTCTTAGAAACCCTGTGAACGTAGTTGAAACTCTATCTGGAAGGGTTGTGAAGTACACTACGCATTAAGAAGTGTTCTCTTAGAAACCCTGTGAACGTAGTTGAAACTCTATCTGGAAGGGTTGTGAAGTACACTACACATTAAGAAGTGTTCTCTTAGAAACCCCTGTAACCGTAGTTGAAACTCTATCTGGAAGGGTTGTGAAGTACACTACGCATTAAGAAGTGTTCTCTTAGAAACCCCTGTAACCGTAGTTGAAACTCTATCTGGAAGGGTTGTGAAGTACACTACGCATTAAGAAGTGTTCTCTTAGAAACCCTGTAAACCGTAGTTGAAACTCTATCTGGAAGGGTTGTGAAGTACACTACGCATTAAGAAGTGTTCTCTTAGAAACCCCTGTGACCGTAGTTGAAACTCTATCTGGAAGGGTTGTGAAGTACACTACGCATTAGAAGTGTTCTCTTGAGAAACCCCTGTGACGTAGTTGAAACTCTATCTGGAAGGGTTGTGAAGTACACTACGCATTAAGAAGTGTTCTCTTAGAAACCCCTGTGACCGTAGTTGAAACTCTATCTGGAAGGGTTGTGAAGAAGTACACTACACATTAAGAAGTGTTCTCTTAGAAACCACTGTGAACGTAGTTGATAACTCTATCTGGAAGGGTATGTGAAGTACACTGCGCATTAAGAAGTGTTCTCTTGAAACCCCTGTGACCGTAGTTGAAACTCTATCTGGAAGGGTTGTGAAGTACACTACGCATTAAGAAGTTTCTCTTAGAAACCCCTGTGACCGTAGTTGAAACTCTATCTGGAAGGGTTGTGAAGTACACTACGCATTAAGAAGTGTTCTCTAGAAACCCTTGACCGTAGTTGGAAACTCTATCTGGAAGGGTTGTGAAGTACACTGCATTAAGAAGTGTTCTCTTAGAAACCCTGTGACGTAGTTGAAACTCTATCTGGAAGGGTTGTGAAGTACACTACACATTAAGAAGTGTTCTCTTAGAAACCCCTGTAACCGTAGTTGAAACTCTAATCTGGAAGGGTTGTGAAGTACACTACGCATGTAGAAGTTTTCTCTTAGAAACCCCTGTGACCGTAGTTGAAACTCTATCTGGAAGGGTTGTGAAGTACACTACGCATTAAGAAGTGTTCTCTTAGAAACCCTGTGACCGTAGTTGAAACTCTATCTGGAAGGGTTGTGAAGTACACTACGCATGTAGAAGTGTTCTCTTAGAAACCCTGTGACCGTAGTTGAAACTCTATTGGAAGGGTTGTGAAGTACACTACGCATTAAGAAGTGTTCTCTTAGAAACCCTGTGACCGTAGTTGAAACTCTATCTGGAAGGGTTGTGAAGTACACTACGCATTAAGAAGTGTTCTCTTAGAAACCCCTGTGACCGTAGTTGAAACTCTATCTGGAGGTTGTGAGTACACTACGCATTAAGAAGTGTTCTCTAGAAACCCCTGTGACCGTAGTTGAAACTCTATCTGGAAGGGTTGTGAAGTACACGACGCATTTAGAATGTTCTCTTAGAAACCCCTGTAACCGTAGTTGAAACTCTATCTGGAAGGGTTGTGAAGTACACTACGCATTTAGAAGTGTTTCTTAGAAACCCTTGTGAACCGTAGTTGAAACTCTATCTGGAAGGGTTGTGAAGTACACGACGCATTTAGAAGTGTTCTCTTAGAAACCCTGTGACCGTAGTTGAAACTCTATCTGGAAGGGTTGTGAAGTACACTGACGCATTTAGAAGTGTTCTCTTAGAAACCCTGTAACCGTAGTTGAAACTCTATCTGGAGGGTTGTGAAGTACACGACGCATTTAGAAGTGTTCTCTTAGAAACCCTTGTAACCGTAGTTGAAACTCTATCTGGAAGGGTTGTGAAGTACACACGCATTAGAAGTGTTCTTTAGAAACCCTTTTAACCGTAGTTGAAACTCTATCTGGAAGGGTTGTGAAGTACACACGCATTAGAAGTGTTCTCTTAGAAACCCCTGTGAACGTAGTTGAAACTCTATCTGGAAGGGTTGTGAAGTACACTACCATTAAGAAGTGTTCTCTTAGAAACCCTGTGACGTAGTTGAAACTCTATCTGAAGGGTTGTGAAGTAACTACGCATTTAGAAGTGTTCTCTTAGAAACCCTGTGACTGTAGTTGAAACTCTATCTGGAAGGTTGAGAAGTACACTACACATTAAGAAGTGTTCTCTTAGAAACCCTTTTGACCGTAGTTGGAAACTCTATCTGGAAGTTTGTGAAGTACACTAGCATTAAGAAGTGTTCTCTTAGAAACCCCTGTAACCGTAGTTGATACTCTATCTGGAAGGGTTGTGAAGTACACTAAGCATTAAGAAGTGTTCTCTTAGAAACCCTGTGACCGTAGTTGAAACTCTATCTGGAAGGTTGTGAAGTACACTACATTAAGAAGTGTTCTCTTAGAAACCCTGTGACCGTAGTTGAAACTCTATCTGGAAGGGTTGTGAAGTACACTATGCATTAAGAAGTGTTCTCTTAGAAACCCTGTAACCGTAGTTGAAACTCTATCTGGAAGGGTTGTGAAGTACACTACGCATTAAGAAGTGTTCTCTTAGAAACCCCTGTAACCGTAGTTGAAACTCTATCTGGAAGGGTTGTGAAGTACACTACACATTAAGAAGTGTTCTCTTAGAAACCCCTGTAACCGTAGTTGAAACTCTATCTGGAAGGGTTGTGAAGTACACTACGCATTAAGAAGTGTTCTCTTAGAAACCCTGTAACCGTAGTTGAAACTCTATCTGGAAGGTTTGTGAAGTACACTACACATTAAGAAGTGTTCTCTTAGAAACCCTGTGAACG
This sequence comes from Dryococelus australis, assembly GCA_029891345.1. Lineage (NCBI taxonomy): Eukaryota > Metazoa > Arthropoda > Insecta > Phasmatodea > Phasmatidae > Dryococelus > Dryococelus australis. The sequence continues at coordinate 88,465,658 of CM057006.1, read as the reverse complement.
TAGTTGAAACTCTATCTGGAAGGGTTGTGAA